>JAQFVV010006200.1:19662500-20262500 GCA_028023455.1 Epiperipatus broadwayi | reverse complement strand
GATAAAATTTTAACTGTTTAAAACACAGCTTGAGTATTTATAGATGCTTGATAATGGATGCTGACTTTTTAAATAAATCATTTGATTCTTCCTTTAATCATTCAAATAATATGTTATGTAAACACTATATACATAATAAAATATAAGATAGAATTAAATATATGGCTAAAAGAATGTGAAATAAAAGTTAAAATAATTAATACATTAGGATAACAGTGTAATTGATAAATATCTTTTTAAACTTACACATCAACCATTTTGTAATGGAATCCTGTACAGTTCATGTAAGGATTTTGGGGGCTAATATTGATCCCATGATGAAATGCATTAATTTATTTTCTTTATAAACATGTTTTTTCTTTATAAATGGCTATAATGTTCTTTAACAACCTCCTGTTTGTGAAATTAACTTTTAATTTGTTTGCTCTTTTGAGTAGAGATTTCTTCTAAATAGTTTAGTCAGATTCACAAGCAATCCTAGTTAGATTTCAGGAAATTGGCAACCTTTTCTCTTTCTTACTTGGTCATCCTAATGACAGTTCAATTCATCTTGAATAAAACAAAAATCCAGCCTGATTAATTCTAAAAAAACTTAACTACATGTACTTTAGACATTTTATTTTTAACATTTTCAATCTTGTTTTTAAAATCTTTAAAATCTCTTATTTTTAACACTTTTATGGTGTCATTATAGTTTAATTACATGAATTTTAAAAACACTATCATTACATAAATGAAGAAATTTTTAAAACTATAATTATTAAATTAGTTGAATTTTTTCTTTGTTTTTGAGACTCATATCTAAAAATAGGCAATCATTTTTATTAACTTATTTTTAATCTAATTATTTAAAGTCTATGTTGCTAACACTAATATATTTAATTAAGTTAAGATGTTAATGAAGATAGAAACCAGTAGTGAAAATTACACTACAGAAATATTATTCATTAAATGGATTATCTGTAGTCTAATGAGTAACTAATAAAAAATATTAATTTCATAGACTATTTTAATCTTTGGTAAGAGTAATAATTTTAACATAGCTTAAATAATTTATTAGTTTCTCATAAATTTAAATGCAATTAATAAAACTTATATTATTTATTATTAATTTAAAATAAGACATTTACTAATTTATTTCAACTTTTGAACATTACCTACTATTATGACATTTAATACTTTATTTTAAATATATATATATATATATTTAACTTCTGAATGCTAAATTTATAAGCTATCCTCACAACACTAAAATCCAGATTAGTCATATGGAAGGTCACATGGCTGACAAATTGCATAAGACATTATTTATTTAATATTTTAAAACTTTGAAATAAACAATAAAAAACGATTGAACTTGACTTTCCTCTTGTCTATCAGATATTTTTTAAGCTTTTTATTGGATATTGTCGTAAGATTGTTTTGTCAAAATATAATATTGATATCTATCTGAAGACTCTTTTTTGCGATAATTGGAAATCAGATTTATCCCATTATCTGATAACTTTTCACTTTTTTCCTAGATGGTGAATAATATTGACACCTTGATTATGTTTATTTGGATCAAATATGTCTTAGAGTGACACTGAAAATTGGAGGCGCAAGTGTTTGTACAGTGCATTTGAAAATGAAATGTGCTTTTTATTTGTTCAGTTTGTGAATCTGCCATCCTTACAATACTAAACCAATTGTTAGTCATTATGATGTACTGAATATTTGCAAGTATGTTGGACTTAATTTGTTCACCTGTCTCAAAGAGAACTGTGATAAGCTTTTCTTGAGACATTTGTTCCAATACATTGTCACTCTTCACTTTAAAAACTCTGAAATATTACATCTTGATACTCATTATAGGTCTTGGAATGATGGTAACTTGAGTTCCATCAATTTTCTTGGTTCCACCAATCAAATAATTTTGGTAACGGTAATTTTTTTTCATAATATAGTGCATTTTCATAAGCCATTCCTTTGAAACTCTTCACCCTCACTAATCTGGTTAAGGAACTATGTTTTGTGTTTGTTGGTACATGGTTTACTATTTAATTATCTACTCTCTTGTTGAAATTTATTAACTGGTTATCTATATAGAATTGATTTTCTTTTCTATATCCAGTCTGTCTTACATTGATTTCTATTATTCTTAAATAAGGACCAAGTTCCATGCCTACTTTTCTTTTTGGTCCTTTTATTTCATGATTTATAGATAATACATGCATGTAATTTTTAAAGTTCTCTGTTCCTTTTCTGACATCTCCACTATGTCTGTCTTAAATTTTAGATTTTGCATGTTCAAGTTGTCTTGCAATATTTGGTTATATTTTTTAACATAGTTTCTATTTCTGAATTGTGCTGATCTATTTGATACACCATCAGCTGCTCTGTTAATTTATTTTCTTCTTGAAGCTTAATCTGTTTTATTTCTATATCCTGATATTGCACTTATAATTGTTTTACCAACATTGCAGCTATCTCATTCATTTCTTTTGTTTGTTTACTTCTGCTTTCTTGAAATTTAGTCATTTCTTTTTCAAATGCCTATAATTTTGTAACCATGCCCTCATGCATTTTTTGAACATTTTATCTGTATCCTCTTTGTTATTTAATTTCATCCTGCATGTCCTTTACTTTTTCTTTGATGCATACATGTTTTTTTCTTCACTTCTTTTTATTTTATCAATCTGTCTATCAATATTTAGAGTCATTTACTTTATCCCTTTCTGTCTTTCCACTAGCTTTTTGGTTAATTAACTGAATCTGTAAGTGTCCTTTTTCTATCTTCTAATTCATTTATTTAAATTGCAAGTTCATTTACTTTTGTCCAATTTCTATGTTTTGATTCATTTGGTTTTAGTCATTTTCTGTTTTGATTAATTTGCTTTTGCCTTTTTCCATCTTCAATTCCATCCACTTTTGTCCAATTTTTATCTTTTCTATTTTTCATCAAGATGTTCCATCTGCTTTTAGTCATTATCTATCTTTTGCTTTTTACATCATTCCCTCTGTTTTCATTCATTTTTCATATGTTTCATTTTTAAATCCATCTATTTGAATAATGTGCTGATCATCTGCATTATATCTAATTGTGATTATGATGTTACATTTTTTTCAGAAAGTTTTATGCCTTCATTAGGAGATTTTTGCTCCATTTATATATATCTCACTATCTGGAAATTTTTACATATCAAAACTCTCAATATTGTCTTCATTCAATATGCTATCTTTTTCACAGCTTGTTTCTAAACTTTCTTCTGCAACAATCTCCTGAATTTATCCATTCATCTTTTTTTCATTTTGTATTTATTGATGTATAATTTTTTTAATATGCAATAAACACATTATTATTCATAACTGGATTTATCACTAACTATCCTACATAGTTCCATGGATTCCATTAAAACCTGTTAAGAAATGCTATTTGCTATCCACAGCTTCAGCTTTGTTTATTCCTTTTTTATAGTATAAAAATAAAGAAAAATGTTATTGTCTGATCAACCATGCCATTTTTCTATCTTATACAAATGGGTGTTTTTAATATCAAGTTTAGTTCCATGCATTAGTAATGATAAAAAGTTACAAATAAGATGTATTATTATATAATACTCAGGTCCCTTATGAATATAAGGCAGATGTACCCCAACAAATGAATAAAATGGATTAGAAAAAGTGAATCTGCCTATATTGCACTCTTCATAGTGGTCAGCAACAAAAATGAATCAATTAGAAATTTGATTGGACATCCATTTTTTCAATCATATTAACCCTCCCCAAACATAGTATGCCTCCACCAGTACATGAGCTGTTAATGCTGTTAATTAGGTTTAAAAACAAAGCAATTTTTACCACTTTCAATTTGAAAATCAGCTACTGGCAGATCAAAAATATACTGTCTTCAGGTATTAGGGACAATCTTATGTCTTTAAGAGGCTGCCATTAGGATTGGTCAATAGTGGGGTCAACTATTTAGGGCCTGGACAAGATACTAACCAAGGAATTCAAAAAATCTTCATCATGTATGTTGATAACATTGTCATTGCTTCCTGTGACATTGAAGAGCACATTATACACTCGGAAATATTCTTTAGGGAATGTCATGAAAAATGAATTCCTAGGATATGTAGTGGTAACCTAGGGTATCAAACCCCATACTGATAAAATTGCTGCTGTACAAAGACTTCCAAAACCTCAAAACAGGAAACAGATAAGATCATTATGCAATAACTACCATATATTTTATAAATGTTTTCTGGTGATATTGTGTGTTTATCCAGATTATTGGGGGAAAATGAGGTGGGATGAGAATCACCCCCAGGAATTAGAATATATCAGATCCAAATTTATAAAGAGTGTACCTTTATTTTAAGGAATAATTTTACATACAGACTTTTAGCAGTGTATATGGATTGGGAGTAGTGATGTATCAACGTGATAAGTTACAAAAGCCACATATATTTATTTTAAGCTGCATTTTTAAAGGTGTGGAATTACACTACTCAACTATAGAAAAAAAAGGCCCTGGCTGTTATGGTGAGTATTCCAAAAATTATGCTGGGTTTTGTTGGGATCCCATATTATTATTCTCAAAGATCACAAGAGTCTGGAGTTTTGAGTAAGAGTAATCTTAATAATAAATGCATCATAAGTTGGAGCTTATTTTTTTACTAATTTAATTATAAGATCCAATACATGGAAGGAAAAAAACAACATTGTTGCAGATGGAAATACAAATCCATAGAGATTACCACTGTGCATCCAGACACAAAACATAATTATAACCATTATTAGTTTAGTGATTGATGATTCAGTGGAAAATGACCATGAGAACTTACTCATGATGCAGTCACAAGATGATAAACTAGGTAAAATTATTCCCATGTTGTTTAAACAATTTGATCTCATCAATAACAATCAATCAGTTAATAAAATAAGGAATAGATACAAAATATCACAGAATGTTTTTTTATGTATAAGACTAGAGTCTAACAATAAATCATGGAAAATTATGCCTTCTAGCATCAGAAGCTAATATTTTATGACCATTGCCTATATGGACCTTGGACCAGCATGTGCTCATCTATCATGAATCAATTTAAATATTGTGAAACATGTCTGAAGTACAAATATGCCAATGAGTCATATGCTGGAGCACTGCAGCCTATCCTACCAAAAAGGCCTAACTTGGCCATATATTTCCATGAACCCCTTCCACATTTTAAATGTAAGCTACTAGCTTATGATGTGTTCTCCAGGTGTGTAGCTGCCTACCCAGTAACCAAAACTTATACTAAAAACACCATCAGGTATCTTAAGAATTATCACATCTCATTTTTAGGAAAGCCCAAATCTTTATTAAAATACCACATCAACATTTTCATTTCCAATACAATGAAGAAATGTTTGAAAAACAAAACATCAAACACATAATGGGTTCCATAATAAACTCTCAATCCAACCCATGTGAAAAAATCATGCAAGAACTTGACAGAATTTTTCATGATTATTCAGAAAGCGACCACTATAAGTGAGTCAAGAAACTTCTTTCCTTTCAGATTACGATTTGGACGATATGAACGTTTTACTAATAAAAACCTCATTACCAACTATTGGTGAAGAAATCAGTCATGAAGATTGATATTAGTCAAGTGACAATTAACTTAAAGAAAATAAGCAACAATTGCATTTCCCAATCCAATCAGTAATCACACCTTTTAAAATTGGTGTTAGGTCCTAGTGCATACATCCCAAATTAGCAACAGCAAAGTGGAGGATTAAAAAATATTAAATTTATTGTGAAGGATCTTTTCAAATTCAAAGCCAGATCAGAGATAACAACTTTCTGCTAGTGACCCAAAAGAGACCTAAAGTACTTATATTGCATGACATGTGCAGCCCATATCGTGCTTAGAACAAATGTTATAATTGCACATGCCCCTAACATAACTTGTAGATTATCTCTAAATGAGAGATCAATATCCATAAAGATACTAAATTAGTTAAATGACAGGAAGTTTAAAATATTAGACCAATGGTTTGTGAATAAATATTTATACATTCCTAAAATCTGAATTGGAAAATAAGAGCGCCCCTCCCCCCTTCCCAATCCTTAAAATCTATTAACTTCAAAGCTCCCAATGCCAGCCTAATAAACTAATAGTGATCATAATTTTAACTTTAGTATTAAATGTTGATAATTTATTCATGTTTCATACAATCGTTAAAGCCAATGAAAAGTTTACCTAAGAAAAACAATAACTGTAACTTAATATTTACGATTGTAATTAATTAATATAACCAAAAAACTAAAAATTTTATTGTCTTTTTTTTCTTTTAAATAAAGTAAATCCACCACTAATATTGGTCAGATAGCAGATAACATGCTCAAAAATGAAATTTAAAAGTCTCCCATGGTACTGCCTAAGAGAATATAAAATTTTAGAAAGTATTTAAAGATTGTATTTTTATATTGGACTATTTCCATCATATAATATGTGTACTGAGTGTCTTTAGAAAAATTTAACATTATTTAAATATTCCAAATACATTCAACTGTTCGTAATAGCACATCAAACAGACACTTAAATGTATTTGGAGTATTTAAATAAAGTTAAATTTTTCTAAAGACATTTAATACACATATTAGATGATGGAAATAGTCTAATATAAAAATATAACTAGAACACCATCACCACAAACCTTCAGGAAAACAGTATTTAAAGATGTCTTCTGAGCAGATTTTATTGATGAATGCATATTTAAAATATATGCATTTGTGTTGTTTGAAAAGCACAGTTGAAGTTTTTTATATACACACAGAAAACACACATAGATTACTATTTTAGAAAATATATACAGAATAAGAAACACTAAATCAAACATAATAAAACAGAATATTTGGAACAGTTCTACAAAAACTATATTATGATAATTACAATTGAGATAGCTAAGGTAGTAAAATAACAGTCCATTTAATAATATATATGAATGTGCATGTAATTTCTGTATGTTTAAAATTTCATCAATTTCAAAATTTAGAAATGTAAAATTATTTAATGTATTTTATTTAGCCTTACAATTCAGATAAAAGGTGTTGTAGTGTTTGTAAAAATGGCAGACATGTTTGTGCACTCCAGAAAAACTAGAATTTGTTTGAATGGTTGTTGTAGATCGTGCGCTGATAACGGAGGAAGTTAAGTACCGTAATGGCGGATGATAATTCCAAGAGATATTTGCTTATTGCAAATATTTCTGGATAAAAGACATTACCTGATTGGACAAGGATTAATTGCTACAGTTATCAGCAAGCAATAAAAGATGGTGTAACAACTAAGCAGAGTAAGGCAGTTATTAGCAGCCATATATTTGGAGCACAACAGCAGTAGACGTCTAGTAGTTTTGAGTAGAGATATCTCATGTCAGTGCTTGCGGTAAATGATCAGTGCCCAGTAGAAATGTAGTCCATGGGTGTAGCTGGAAGAGCCCACAGAAATGGGGAGACTGCAGCAGAGTAGAGCATTCGTTGCAGAGCAGAAGAGCATTAGTTGCAGAGCAGAAGAGCATTAGTTGCAGAGAAAGAGCATCCACTTCCAGAGAATTATGGATATAGAGTGTTGTAAACTATTCGCTATTCAGACTGAGTAAAATATTGTGTATATTTATTTGATGACCGCAAAGACATTCTTGCGGATATAACAAAAGGTATTTATCAAAATGAATTTATTAAAATAAATTGTCTGAGAACTTTAAAGGGACATTATAAATTATTTAGTTGTTAAAAATAAATGATTACATAAACTTTTTTTAATAATTCAAATTAAGATACATTAAAGATTTGGTATTACTATTATTATTTCTTTCGTTTTATTCAATGTCTGGAAATTTACATGTTTAGAATAAACACAGACAATTTATCATCAGCTGCTACTTAGTATTACCATAGTAATGGACAAAATTTTCCCATTAAAATTTAAAAGATGTAAAGAGTTGTGGATAATGGTGACTGATTTAGATACCAGCTGATCAAAGATTATAAACATGATCTCTTGGCAAAATTAAATCAGTCTTTGTAAAATATATCTCATTGAATTAAATTTTTAAATAGCCATTTTTATAACAAATTCACTCTGGGCATTTTGCTTCACTGGCAAAATGTATTGTTTCCTCAAACTAAAGTGGATATACAGCAACAAAAGGATTATCACTAAATAATTTAAGGAAAATCTAATTTACTGTCTTAAAAATATTAATAGAATTTTGCAAAATATTTTATAGCATGCTCATTATAACATCAATCAAATCATTTGACTTTTCTTCCAAAATAATTTTGAAATAAACTATATGGATTACCTCATGATGGATTAATGAAAGTTAAAACTTTTACAATATAAAGCTAAATCAATGTATAAATTCACAGCTTTGGAGAAAATCTGTAATTCTTAGTGAAAAATTCATGCAATTGATTTCACCTACAGATTATTATTTATTTGCTAGGTCTTATAATTATTAAAACAACCTGAACTATATATAACAAAATAAAAATACATGATAAATGCCAATTATAAGGATATTAGTCTGCAAGTGTTTTTCTAAAATATTAAACTGCTCTCTTTGCATAAAACTACAATTCAACATTAAACCTATTGGATTTGTGATTACAAATGCCGTAATATGAAAATATGATAATCATTATAAATTGATAAGCAGACTTTCTAAAATGGATTAATGTGCTAACTATACAATCTGGAGTAAAATTACAAAATATGTTTTATTATATTTATTACTAAAGATTTAAACCTATGAAAAGAATTACCATGTGCTTCTTATTTAAAGACTTACTAAGGATTTAAACCTACAAAAGAAATTATCTTGTTCATTTTATTTAATGTTTAGTGCTTATGTTAAAGTATTGCCAGTAAATTAGGAACACTGGAATACTCTACAAAATGTAATTATTTCCTCAGGATAATTCTTAACTGTTTATGAAAGTACAATTACATATTTGAGAAAGCACTTTAATAAACATTGCTTATAATGGTTGAATTATTTAATCAATAGTTAGGACTAGTGTAATAATAAATAAATAATAAAATTTTCAAGATAGGGCTGAGATGTGATAGTGCAGGTGACAACTTTATATTATTGTTTATAATCTTGGTATGAGTGTATGGATGTGATTTATATATATATATATATGTGTCATAGCATTGGCCAGGAAGCGAACCTGCGACAACTGCTTGTAAGGCAGTTGTGCTGACCACTCGACCACCAATTTATATTTTATATTGGAATCAGATTGCATGTACTTAAACTAATTAAAAACTTCAGTGGCTCATTCATGTTTAATCAATTATGTTTTATTAGTCTTAGAATTGAGCCTCAGATTAATAGGCAACTAAACATCCTGAGTAGATGATTAAATTGCTAAGGAATATTTTTTCTGTAAAATGCCTATGAATTGTAAAATTTGAAATGCTGTACTATGCATTACAGCAGTCTTATAGTATCAAGAAACTAAATTGGATTTGTTAGTAGAGGTATAGTCTTAACTAATTATTTTAAATTTAAATATTAGGTAAGAAGCATAGCAAGATGTTCTAGTAAAAGATATGAATATCATAATGAATGAATCATATATTTTGTATAGCATTATGAGTATTAAATAAATATTTTTGTTTCCTCCAAAAGAGTTAATACAATGAAGCTAATAATCTATTAATTATTATTGTTATAAAGATTATTAAAGACATTATAAAACATTTTACCCTCCTAGAAGTAAGATTACGTTTAATTTAATACTGTTCAACCCTTTCCAACAGAGGGCCTTTTTGCAACACTTTAGAATTACACACATAATCATAATCCATGAATAGTTTATTGAAAACAAGCAAAACTCTCTATATATATATTGACACTCAGTGCAAGCCAGAGTAATCAATGGATGTCAGAAGGCTTGTGCATAAAATCCCCATCTAGTGCCTACTCATCCAATATCCCCAGACTAGTTTCTGGCTTGTGGCCTTCGTCAATGAGGAGCCTTGGATCTGAGAGCACGCAATACTGAGGTATAGAAATTTTTGTCTGTTTTAATAACAGTTAAGACCAAGTATAAGAAATGGTGATCATGTGATGCTTATTAGCTTATTTACAGAGAATAAACAATATTTATTAAAATTGTTATAAAATTGTATTATTAAATTACATTTATTATTCGTTTATAATTTAGTTATTTTGTTTATATACTTGTTATTTATAATAAAGCAATTAATATATTTAAATACAACTGTTTGTCATTATTGAAATCATCGTCTTTACATAATGTTGAAATAAAAGGTTTTACTTCTAAGTTACAAAATTCCATATTCATTTATTAAATTTATATACACTAATTATTATTACTATTGCTATCTGAACTACAATTAGTAAGGTAGAATAAATTACAATAAAATTCCCTTTTACATTCATAATACCACGAATAACTTAATAAACTTTAAATCTATACATCTTTTAATTGAATGATTAATACTGATTTAGTTAAGAATTCTGGGAATTAATTAATTGAACATTATATTTATTTCAAGATAGAAAGAAAGTTAATTTGCTAGCCATATTTAAAAATGCATATTAATTTGTATGAAAGTAGTTTTTTTTATATAAAAGATAACAACAAAGACTACACAACTTACTTTTAATTTAATATTTAAATTTATAACTTAGTATACGCTTTATGAATCACGCATACAGATTTTAATATTTATATGTACGCAATTATATAAATATACGCATATACTTAAATATACCTTATTATACATTAAAGTACGTTAATTTATGATGATATATGTGGACTTGGGTGGGTTTGAACTAGAGAAAGAATACTACTATGGGATATAATAGGTGAAATGGTATGATAAACAAATAATACCGTTTCAATATACTGAATTATGAAGATTGTTGAATTCTATTTTTATAACAAAATTGAATAAAATAAACAACAAAGTAATACAATTGTAATCTATTCACCTCTACCAATCTTTCCCATATAATAATAACATATATAATATACAACTAACTAAAGGAAAAATAAAAACATAATAAAAAACACACAATTACTTCTCTATAAAGCTGCTTTAATATTTCAACCAGCAGACAGGTTTTCATCAGAAAGCACAGCAAAATGGCTATTTCCAGAATTTAAACGCTAAAATATTACAAACAGTTACATATCAGATAATAAAACTAATTTCTATATGCTAAAAATCCTTACAAAACTTTGTATAAAAAATAAATAAAAAACTCTTTCACAAAAAACTTTAAAAAAAAAAAACTAAAACCATACATATATTATTACTAAAATATATCAAAAAACGATAAAAATATACTATTATATATGTACACACCAACAAATGTATATATATTCTACTATATGTATTTTACTATATACATATATATTTTATACATATATATATATATGTATTCCTCTTCGTATTAGTCCACCTATAAAATAATTCCCTAGGAAACAAAAAAACAAAGCATCTTTATAGAGAAGTAATTGTGCGTTTTTTATTATAAATATATGCATACAATTATTAACATAAATTAGTATGAATACAAAATATTACACTATTTACTTGTATTAATAAAAATAATAAATAAAGTTCCTGTAAGAGAGTTTATTATCAAGTTCTATTTAGTTCATTTTAGGTTTATATATTTTATCAAGAATGAAGAATCAAATAAAAAAAAAGCTTTTATAATTATATATTTAAAGTTGTAATTATAAATTTATTTAAACGCACATTCATTACGTAAATAATATTCATTAAGGCTGTAGCCTCAATCACAGACCTGTAGAGATTCCTACTATCGCATTTTATACGCATGTGATTGAGGCTACAGCCTTAATGAATATTATTAATTATATATTTATCAGATCTTACTGCAGATTTTTCTCTTATTGTATAGCTGTTTATAATGTAACCATGGCCAAGGATGTTAAGTTTGCATTTTATAATTATCCTGTCCATGATTTATTTCAGAAATTATTTCTGCTATAAGGTTGTTTGGACATTAAGTATGTTATAGGCACAGCTGTTTGGCTCAAAGCATCATTTTAGCAATAGGGTTCAGAAGAAGACATCTATGGGCATATGTTGGATTTAGCCATGCATCTGGGGCATTCCTCCACTGTAGGTTGAAACTTCTGCAAGGTTAATCATTTTGTTTCAGCACAGCACTGGAATTCTCACAAAACACCTTGTTTTTGTATTGGTTTTAGCTTTTCTATGGATGTTTATCTACTTCTATAAAAAAAAAAAAAAAACATATGCACTATCTTAAAAGTCTCAGGATCAATATTTATATGTCTCTTACCATCTCCTATGCATGCACTTTTCCACGCCTTTTTCTACATTATTTCAGCGGACATCCATTCCCACACAGTTATTTTTTTAATATGTATTTTCTTTTAATTTATTTATTTTTAAATAAGTTACAACACGAAACAGATAATTTTTTATCTATTTCAAATATAGTAACATCTCTGATTGCGAAATAACATACTCTTAACAGCAGAATAAAAATATGTACTTTACAAATATATATATATGATAATAAAAAAAACTTATTTATATATTCTTTACAAGATTGAAACTAAATTTCTCTTCTAATTACCTTTATTATGATTCGATATTCTTATCAGCCATCTTTAATTAAAAAGATCTGTCTTAATAAATATGATATTTAAACTCCAAGTACAAGAATTATTAATATAATTATATACACAACTTTTCATTTCTTTTTCTTTTTAAATTATAGCTCCATGATAATAAATATATAAATTCAACATTCCTTTTCTTTTTAAAACTTGTTTTATTCCAAACTATAATTTTCTTTCTCCTTCCATACAACGTTTCAACTACATTCTGTAGTCATTATCAAGTTTCCTTAAAAAAATAATAATAATAATAATAAAATAAATAAAAATAAAAAACAAAAATAATAACACAAATAAATAAAATATTCATACATTCCAAATATATAATATTCAAATAAAATATATAATCTACAAATACAATTATTTACCTCCTTCCCTATCTTTATTTATTTCTTTTAAATTACCTTTATAAATTAATACTCTTCTTATATAAATTTATTATCTATTCTCTAAATCTTTACCCATTAACATTCTTTTTATAACCCTCCCCTCTTTTTTTATTTTTATATATTATTCCTTATATTATCTTATTTTTTATCTCTATTTATTAACATTCTATTTAACACTGGTTTATACTGATCTATATATACTTCCTCTTTTTTTATTCTCTCTTTAAAATTTGTAATGCATTCCAATGGCCTTATATCAAAATTTTCATGCTTAAATTCCTTTTTATAAATATATATAGCAGATTTTTTTATCATATAAATGCTGCCTTATTCTAGTTTTTAATTTATTCTTACTTGTTCCTATATAAGTCATATTTACATTATTTTTATCACAATCCATACATTTAATTATATATACTGAATTTATACATTCTAAAATATCAGTTTTATCATAATCATTTATTAACTCACCCAAACATTGTTTCCTTTTATAAACAGGGCAAATTAATGTATTATATCTCCTATTAAAATACCTAAAAAATTTCTTAATTTTAAAAAATAAATATCTTGATACCCTAAATCCTATATAAATTATTTTATTTTCTCCATTTTTATTCCATTTAATCTTTTAATTTTTTTTTTCAAATCAGTAATTGTAGCGCCTCTACAACCGTCTTTCTACCTTTTATCACCCAGTAGATGACTTGGTGATCAAGTCGCAATGTCGGTATATCAATATTTAAAATATTTTAACACGAATGAACCCGCAAAATATGTCTTTTATATATATATTGCACCAGAACATTATATGTAGTACATAGATTCGAATCCTCACTGTTTCTTTCACCTAAAATAAAGGGCATTTTCTTTAATAAAAATAAAGAAAAATTTCAAATGGTATTTATTGTATTTAATTAATGGGTTCTAATGATATAAAATAAATGTAAAGTCTCATGTGGCTATATGATTAAAAGAATATTTTTATTTATTAAACCTTGAAAAAATAAAAAAAAACAAAAACAATTTTATAATATATTGCTTTTTAAAAAATTAAATATTTAATAGAAAGGGATTTTTGTGTGTGTAAGATAATTGTGTCTTGTAATTAGCAGATAAACAGGTCTACAGATCTAGTAATTTAGTTCTTTTGTAAATAATGAAATTAGATTAATTAAAAAAAAAAAACCAAAAAGAAAAGTATAAATGTTATTAATAGGATTTTAATGAAGCTGGTAACATATACAGGTATCATTGGCTCTAAAAGGAGGGCATCTTCATTCTTCTCTCTCTCTCTCTCTCTCTCTCTCTCTCTCTCTTTATGGTGGCGATTGATCTGGAGTGAAGAATGTAAATTTATCACTAGAAACAAAAGATTCAATCACTGCTATAAATTATTTTTGATTAACAAGCTTTATAAACAAACTTACTTGTAGTATATAGAGATGGAAAATAACAATTTCCATAATAAAAGAACTAATGTGAATGAGTAAAGCGCAACTTTTATAAGTGCTGGACACATTTGATCACGAGAGATGGTGGCCAATTGCTTAGAATATCCCTTACCTGCTAAATATGTTACATGAATAATCTTCTGACTGGAGAGAGAATGAAAATTCATGTAAAAGAAGTAAACTTATAGCCAATGTTTTCTAAAAGACCAGATAATGGAACAAATACAGAATTATTATAGACCATGTCTGTATTATGGAAAAGACGTCATATAAACCCCAATGGTAGAAGCATTAACCACTAATTATTAACCATGGAAATGAACATTAAAACCAAAATTATGACAATCATGCAAAATGACTTTGAATATATGTGCGCACATATCTACAATTCTAGAGGAAAGTAAAATATATGTACTTTGAGCTATAAACTGAAGTAACTTTCAAACCATAGGTGAGATTATGTTAATTAATTGTAATATTATTTTTTATTATTAATGGTTTAGTAGTTTGCATTTAAAGTGATTTTAAATATTTTTTTATGATTGTTGGTTCCTTGTAAAACAAAAAATGTTCTTAGGGAATATTTGACCTACTTATGTAACTATTATTAAATATAGGGGATTAAGCCCCTTCACTATCCACACTATCTCATACTACTGATACCCATGACCACATACATACGGAAAAGATAAATAATCACTATTATTAATAAATTTATTAATTTTATTATAAACTCCATCTTCTTATTCCTAGAAGTCTGTCAAATTATTCCTAACATATTATAAGTGTGTGCATGGGTGATTTATATATAACTAATTATCTAACAGAACGATTGAAAATTAGCAATCATAGGTAAACACAGGTCTAGAAATTCAGAATCTTAATAAAGATTAAGTTATCACATGGTAATGGGTTGCTATAAGAACAAAAAAAGGCTGATGCTCATTAATTATAAATATTTCCATATCATGTAATCCATTGATTGACCATTAATAAAGTTATAATAAAAGTTTAATTAATCACATTAAAATTATACATAGTTGTAATAGAGATTCAATAAGGCATACATTTCATCATAACTAAGTAGTGAATATGGAGTAGTTATCAACCAAATATCCATGAACCAAATGGTACAGAAAGGATATAGTAATGTTAATGGATAGGAGATAAGCAATCAGTACTTTATGAATGCCCAATTGGGGTGAATTACATTAAGTATTTATTGTTCAAAAAAGTCAAACATTTAATTAAATTTATGTTTATTCAATAATTTGATGATACCATTTAAAATAATATTGTAAAATTATAATAGCCCTGAAACAAAAGTTAGAATGTTATAATGTATAAATTAAACTATGTACAATAGATATTTGCTGCATGGAATAAGAAGAAAGAATGGGTTATTATTATTATGTTTTATTTCATATGTCATAGCATCAGCCGGGATGTGAACCCACAACTGTCTGCAACCAACTACTTGCTTGCAAGACAGCTGTGATGACCTCTCGGCTAACAACGCTTGACTGGGTTATTATTTTTATAAAAGAAGAAAAAGTAAATAGATCTGATCATCAATAAATTTGGAATAAATAAAGCAGGTTGTTAGAGTTATAAATCAGACAGCAAACTTGTGACAAGACTTCTAGGTGGATAAGGGAGGCATTTGTCAAATTGTGTAGTTAGTGCTTATAATTTTTTATGATGGTTTAAAAGTACATATTATTTGCAATAATTTAAGGAGTGATTATTTAAAATTATATCAAAGGAATATATTATCTAAATAGGAAGGAATTTTTTATCTCTTTATAGTAAGAATTAATAGTAAAGAAAAATAATAAATAAGAATTATAATAAATAATTATTAGATCCAAGACCTATTAAATGGATAAACAAGGCAAAGAATCAGAAAAAATAGAAGAACAGTCAGCAGAGACTGAAAATAAGCCTGCAAAAGAGATTGTTATGACACTGAATGCATTATTAAAAATTTAATGAGAAGAAAACAAAGTTATCACAAGAAATGCAGCAAAGGAATAAATTAACATTACAAAAAGTGCAACAAAAGAGTGAGATAAAACAAGAAGAAAATGCAAAAATAATGCTGCAATGAATGTGAAGGAGAAAGGGAAAAATACTGGAGTAAGTAGGTGAAAAATGGGAGGCACCTAATACAAGATTATTAGAAAGTGGGAAAAAATAGAAAATTGTATACAATATTAAAAGAACTATTGGAGAAGATAATAAAATAATTTTACAAGAGCATGCAAGAAAAAGATTCAAAATACAGCATTGGTGTAGGAGTGATGAATCCTGTTAAAGAAGATAATGAGGTTTTAAATCCAAATGAGTATTTAAATGAGAAGATGAATCAACAAGAAAAAAGTCTAATAATCATACTTGATATTGTGAAACACATGGATAAATAAGAGCAAATAAAATAAGAAAAAAATGAAATAAAACAAGGTTAAGAAAAGTTAGATAGCTATAAAGAAAACTTAGTAACCATACAGTAAATAGCAAAAGGAAATATAGAAAATAAATCAGAGGTATGGTATATTCAAAGATTAACCTCGATAAAGTCTATACTAGAGAGGATAAGTAAAAATAAGTTGTTTAGGATAATCAAAACCCAGATAGAGTCTATACCAAAAAGGATGAGTAAAGATAAGTCTTTTAGGATGATCAATGCCCTGATAGAGGAGTCTATACGAAAGAGGATGAGTAAAAATAGGCAATGTAGGCTGATCAATGCAATGGAGAAATATATCTTACAGCCTGGATTCAACTTAATATAGATATTTACAAGTTCAATGTAGTAGTATTTAATTAGAATAATTTTAATTCTAAATATCAATGCCAATTTTATTTTTTACCTATAGGAAGAAAGAGAATAGACAATAACATGAGAGCTCTTCTTTCTAGTTACAACCCATGAAAGAGCCACTAGCCAAAAAGTAGTCTTGAATAATGTGAGAACAGTAAATGATTTATTGTTGACAATTCTGGATATGTTTTTGGAAAAAAAATTATAATATAAAAAATGTAGACATATCCCGATTATAACTATTATAACTGTCAGGTAAAGAAATAAAAAATTATGATAAAAGGCCATATAATGCTCAAATTTTGGAGTTAGTTAAAAGTAAATATACAAGCCCATTGTGATACATTGAGAGTATGTGGGAATTGATATCTGTTGACATTTTAAAGCTGCTGGAGATCTCAGGTTTATAATGTGTTGATGCGCATTGTTGGGAAGTCTGGGTGTTATATCATGAGAGATTTTGTGTTCAGATAATCATATTGCAATTTTATTTTGAAAAATATTGGAAGAATATTAAGCTATGAGATGGTATCTCCTAGGTATTTATTATCTGCTGAGAGCAGCATTTTTTTGATAAAAGACAATTCCATATTTTAGATAGTTTCATATTTCAGATAGTCAGTAGAAGAATTTTCAACTTTTTCCTATTATTATTATAAACTTTGAGCAAAGCCGTAGACTAACATGACAGACTAATATATAAATCACTGCACACAAATATCTCTGTTATATAATAAACAAAAATCATAAAAATAGCGAGACATTCATTACATATCGAAAATAAGAACGAACGATACATTTTTATCGATACTTGCTTTATTAAATAATTTCCCATATATGCTTGTGTGGATTTCTTGAAAACCGTCTTGTTACCTCTTCTAATTTTTAATTATTTTCAAATATTTTCTTCAAAGAAAGTAGATCAATAATTGATTTTTTCTTTTATTTGCCAACTGGAATTCCTGACCTAATCACTTTTCTACAACATCTCAATGCAGGTGTAAAAAAAGTTTCTTTTCTGAAAAAAGAGAAGATTCTTATTACATCACTATGTCATTAGTCTAATGGTATTTCAAATTGGTTAACTGCTTGGAGACATGCAATGACTTTAAAGGGTCAAGATTTTAATTTAAAAGCACACACTTAGAAGACAACATCTATTTTAGTTTCCTACTCTTTTATCAAATATATAATTTTTTACCTAAACCCTCTTCTGACTTAATCTTTCAACTTTTTTTTTAAATACAACTATTACTCAGTTATAAATTGTTATTATTGCTGCGGTTATTTTATTTAACTAGAACATGTAATCCTTATATATATATATTGGTGCAAAGATGAAAGTTTTAGATACCAAAGAAAGAAAAAGGTAGAATAAGAATATCATCGAAGATGATGTGGTGTATATGGAGATGACAAAGAAAATATTGAAAATTTATTTTTAGAATGTAGGACATTGAAAAAGAATTACGCTACTATATGACCAGTAAACTAAAAGCCATTGAATTTTATAGCCAGCAACAAAAAGAGCGTTTCAAGTTTTTTATTGGGGTAATAAACAATTTCACTTTTGTAATTTTAGATAAGCACCGCCATATTACTAGAGTGTTTAAAAAATATTTAAAATACAATATACAAGAGTTTAAAAAAATGATGAATCCATTTGGGAAAGTAATTGTGATTCAGCCAATATACCTTAAAGACCCTCCAACACCAATTTGCAGTAATCGCTTCAAATTTAAAATAAAAACTTAACAAGAATATTGATGCAGCCACAATCCCCACACAAATAACTTATCAAGAGGCAATACTTTCATTCTACATTAGGGCCTTAAAGCCATAGTGTTTTATTTGTGGACAATGGGCCACCTAGTAACTCAGTGGACTAATATAAAATGTATTCAATGCTATCGAATCAACACCTCCTCTCAGAACAATGCTCTCACAGTAAAAATAACATTATTAACTATATTAAATCAACTAGAGCCACAATATTAGAAACCAACACCCAATTGACACACCAACAAATAAAAATGTTAACTCAATGGAATTGCCTAACAATTGCACCACCTCCAATGTCAATTAATACAATAAAAACTTTACATTAAATTGAAAATATTTTAGCAGCAACCATCATGCTTAATACTACAACTGCACTACAAGACCAGCATCTGATTCAAAAGAAGAGGCTGAACCCAGTAAAAAACAGCAAAAAGAAAATCCTTATATGGCAATAAACAACAAAAATACACCCACAAACTTAGACAATATAAATATACGGATAATAATACACACACAGATAATTAATAAAACTGCATCAAATATTATGGACATGATAAAAAATTCTCTCCCATCCAACCAAGAATACATTCCCAAGGGGAGAAAAGACCAGGACAGCCACTCAAAAACCACTAATTCAAAAAAAGCAAAACAAAAAAAAAAACCATATCAAAAGCACAATACAACAGTCACAAACCGACTAGAAAATGAAGTAATAGAAATGGATATAAGCCAATTATAAACAGACTACCCTTTAAACTTAGTGGGAGCAGCAATACTAAATAATGTAAACGCTGATAATAAATACTATAATAATTAAAAAATGCATCAGCCTTCATCCATTGCAATCTGAAATAAAATCATGACCTTATTAAAATAAATAAACAATTTTGCCAAACTCATAATTTAATACAATAAATATAAAGATAAAATAGGATTGTTTAACATAATAGGGTTAAAGGTCATCACAAAACTAGTTTTACCTCAACAAATGGATATATGTACCACATATGCACATACTGGGTCTGCTGAAGACAAAAATATATAGTGGCTCTCAAATTTATCCTTCAAAATATGTATTCAAATAAAGTTTTTTGTGCTTTCTCAAGAGAGTCATCATCATCATCAATCAGGTGGCATTGGCATAATTGTAGGCAATAAATGCTTTTTCAATTGTGTTAAAATTATATGTATTGACTCTAACCTTCTCATAATAACACTCTACCATAGAGATATCACCCTCAACTTAATATTTGTCTATATATGACCAGGCCATATCATTATATCCAGAATTATAACAACAATAAATTCAATGCTATCTGTAACACCTAATTCTGTTATACTCAGGAGATTTCAACACAACCAATAACACATTTATCTTCAAATGAATCCATCAAATTCCAATGAACAACTAAGTGCTGAAGGATTTCTATCCAATTTAATTTCATTTGATAATAATTAATATAACTTACTTATAGATTTGTATTATTATTCACTAATATTATACCATTATTTTAACATTAAGCTCTATATATTCAACATCTCAGATCTTGCTTCTCAAGTCATTACTCTCAACTAACAGAAATGCAGACTGCATCAATAGACCTTAAGAGGATTATGTGGATACTGCTACCAGCACATACAACTGAATTCCTATAATCAGAAACCTACATAAAGCTTCAAAAAACTTCAAAACACGTTAATTAGCCCAGTACAAAAGTACATGTAATACACCAAAATATTTTCATTTAACATCAATCATGGCAATTACAAGTCACCCCTCTCTCCACAAAATTATTAGCTCTCACAGGTGTACTGCTTCAAAGAATAATCATCACCAGAACAACTGCAGAGAATCACAAACACATTAAAAAACTTACTGAATAGTATGTATGTATGTTGGGAGTAACAAGAAGAGATCGAAAACGCAATGTATGGATAAGACAACAAACAGGTGTTACTGACCTTATTGAAAAAATTAAAAGATTGAAATGGAGTTGGGCTGGACATATTGCTAGAAGAAATGATAATAGATGGACAATTGAAATTTTAAACTGGATTCCAAGAGATTGTAAAAGACCCAGAAAGAGACCACATGTGAGATGGATGGATGAAATAAGAAAATGTGCAGGGGTGTTTTGGAAAAGAGAAGCTAAAGATTGGAGCAGATGGATTAAACTTGGAGAAACCTTCATCCTGCAGTGGATTGATAATGGTTGATGATGATGATGATGACAACATTTACAATATGTTAAAGTAATATATAATGATAAAAAGAAAAATATATACCTTATGCACCTTGACCCAGGTATACATGAAAGAGATGCTAGGATACTCCTCCATAGGCAGTACATATGGCATGTGAAATAAATGGCCCTGTGGCAGCTGGACATAATTTGATAAATCCAATATACCAACACTTCAAAGAAAAATTTCAAAAACAAAAACATACACACCAAATGCCAACATATTCAGAAATTCTGAAACAGACACACCTTGACCCAGGTATACATGAAAGAGATGCTAGGATACTCCTCCATAGGCAGTACATATGGCATGTGAAATAAATGGCTCTGTGGCAGCTGGACATAATTTGATAAATCCAATATACCAACACTTCAAAGAAAAATTTCAAAAACAAAAACATACACACCAAATGCCAACATATTCAGAAATTCTGAAACAGACACACCAATCACTATAAGTGATATTGCTATACAGCTTGCAACAATAGCCAACACATGCCATTCAAGATCCCAAGGCATTCCCAAATTTGTGTTTAAACCCCTTAGCCATTTTACCTCTGCAATCTTGTCAACAACATATCACAAAAAAGATTATTTCATACAAAGCGTATATCCAATAGCAATAGTTTTATTTAATAAAAAACCTGCCACAATATTGACTCTGACTAATTTATGACTAGTCTTGATGGGACCCTTAGGGATAAAAATTATAGAAAATTCAATAAAGGAGAAAATAGAGCCACACATACTGCCATATTATTATCAGCTCAGTATTCCAAAAAAGTTCATTCATTGGCCCAGCTGAATTCATGTATAAAACAATTATCAAATCAGTAAAAATAAATAAGTATGCACCAATTGAAATATAGCTGGACATTAAGGCAGCTTTCAACTCTGGGCTAATTGATGAACTATTTAACATGCTGAAAAACACAACAATATCTCCATTTCATCTATATATAATAGCCAATCTTCTAATCACCATGAAATACACATCACACTGGAAAAAAAACATCACTTCTCATATCCAGTCAATCCATCCCACAAAGATCCCCCCACAATATGCTAATTTTTATTCTATATATAAACCTTCAATTAATAAAGATACAATATAAAATAAAAGGAATTCAAATCTCAAGCATTAGTCTCTATGTGTCATGCATAGCTTATATGGATATCACTGTTTTACTCTCCTCTAAAAAGAACTATCCATACTTCAAGAGATAATTCAGGATTACATCTCTAATTTTAATCTAAAAGTTAACACAAATAAAACCACTGCATGGTTCCTATACACAAGCAAATAATGTACTGATATTTATAATGGTAAACAGATTACATTTGTTGGTTACTCTGTTTATGTAGGCTCCAATGAAATGAGGCAAAAAATTCAAAATAAATTAAAGATGTTGAAATCCACCTGAAAGATAATATCTTTCAATTTACACCAAGGTTGCACTATTTAATCAACTTTTAACTACAAAAATTACCTATTACACACCTATTATCAAATTTGTTAACACATTCATATCAGAAATCTTACTACTCTCTAACAAATTAATATGAAAGAGGAACAACTATCTCTTTAAAAAATCTTAGCTGATTGCTAATCTATGACAGACTTCAACTGCACTCAATCTATGTGTTTCACACACATAAATCAATAAATCTATCAACAACCATAAAAAGATGTCCAGACCTGGGGTGTGTAATCAATATAATGTCCACAGACAGGTGACTCCTATCATATGGTACTTATCCATCCTGATTAAACCCCCTATATAACCAAATAAAATTCAATAGTGACTACAAGTACACATACTGAAAAATTTATAATATCCAATACCAAAGCCAAACATCTAATCCATATATATCAGGACTTGGGATTAATAATTGTCACCTACTATATCAATACCAAAGGTGGTTACTAGAACTTAAATGTTGATTTTTTTTACTAAAAATCAATCTAAATGCTCTATCCACTGCACGCTTTCTTAAATTTTGTAGATTCTGCACTAATATAGATCCAGTTTGTGGAATTTATCACAGAGAAGAGGAGACACAAGATCATTTCCTAGATAACTGTACTGCACTGGCAATAATACAACACATGATCTTTAATACATAGCTAAAGGCTAATGTTTCCATTGATGATATTATAAATACATATAAAAAGCATAATTCCTGTAATTTATGTTTCAACATACAACCTCTTTGCCTTTTGGTGCACAAGGTGCTCTTTTGCTCTTGCTAGTAACCCTCCCCACCACCTAGCTTGATACTCAATAAAGCTTGAATCATTCAGAAAAAGTGACAGCACCAAAGCTCAGACATATTTGAAAACCAAGTCTAGTCTCTGAATCACAAATCCAAAACAATGAATGTAAACCCTAGAACATCATTAAACTCAATATTAAGACCTACAGTGCAATGAATACACACATATAAACAACACATCAAAAAAACAGGTTAATATAAACTTTTGAACTAAAATCAGATAACAGTAAACCAGTTCTAAAAATAATCAGATAACTCTGTGGAGACAGTCAAAAAATACTTATGTAGCAGTTTGCTTCCACAGTGAAGATGTTATATGCAACAAATTGATCTGAATGAACATGATTTCCTACCTAGTCAATCACTTTCCTTACTTTTTAGAAAAATTTAATAAACCAATGTATAATTATATGTAACTTTGTAACCTTTTAGACCCATAAAGATTTGCATTGAATAATAATAACAACAACAATAACAATAATTACTTTGATTCTAAACAACATTTTGCAAACAAGAAACATTTACACTTACTATTTGTCAGATCAAACTACTAAGCTTCCATCTAGTGAATAAAAGTTTACAGTCATTCAATTTGTCAACATTCTTAGTCACATGAAAGATATTCCAAATAACAATTGCTATGGGTGATGCACTACATTTTCATGATTGTAATTATTTGCTTCAAAACACATATGTAATCACATGCTTTTGGGAAATTGTTAATCATAGAATATATTAGATCATTGTGACAGTCAAAAAATTGTACAATGCAATTAACCTACTTGTTAATTATTTTAATTAAAGAAAATGCTTTATACAAAAGGAGCTCCATCTTATTAGATGTTTATGAATATTTAATACCCTGCATGGATATTTGGTTTGATTGTGACATTATGTTATAATATGTTGTCAGTATTTATGGAAATGTTGAATATTTCTATAGAATTTTTTTTAAATTCAAAACTATAAAAATTGTTATTCATATATCCGTTAAATAATTTCTAATTGTTTGACTTCATTCATTTTATAATGTAACTAGTTAAAAATATAAATGGTTGACATTAAGAGGGATAAAATTATTGGAATTGTTATGTGATTAATATTATTGTATTATTCTACTTCACCATCAAACATTGCGTGTTTCTGTATGTACATGCTCCTTTCCTTTTCTCTTCCTTACTTTCTCTTGTGTGCTCTCTCTCTCTCTCTTTATATATATATATGTAAAATGATGATTTTTAAATAAAATTGATATTAAACAGCTTCAGTTTAAAAAAAATGGGAGTTTTTTATTTAAAAATTTAGAGAAAATCAATTATACTACGCTAAAAAAAATTACATGGGTTGATCTAGGAATTATTGAAAACCTAGAACATCAGCTGATTTTTTTAAATAAATGTAAAAAGGATGAAAAATTATGTCTGCATCATATAAAAATAAAATTAGTACCTGAAAAAATTAGAGGAATAAAACAATAGTGCAACAAGATTAAAAAAAAAAAAAAACAATATTAGAATTTAAAAAAAAAAAAAAAACATATATAAATAAATACAAATATAAAAAAAATACAATAGCAAAAAAATAGACTTAAAAATATATAACCCAAGAATTATTTCAGTGTATTGGATATTTTCCAATAATTTATAATATATACTACTAAATAAGCAATATATTAATATGAGACCAAATAAAAATGATTAAATTATAGAGAAATATAATTGAAGAAACACAAAATGATCATCTTAAAATAAAACATAAGAATAGAAAAATAGTGTGAAATGTACACATATAAATAACTTAAAAACAAATATACAATCGAAAATTAATATTATTATTTACAAACAACAGAAATATAACAAAAGAAATGGAAAGAAAAATCTACTATACCACAAATTTTTGAAAAAATGGATAATAAAGATTTAATAATAACAAATTAAAACAAAGCATCAGGTTGGATTGTTTGGGGTGAATTGGAGTATACCGTAAAATAAAAAAAGCTATAGAAAAGCAAGCATACACAAAATAAATATAGTGTCCATAAAACACAATAAAGGCAACATATTAAATTTTATTGAATTATATAAAAATAAATCAATTAGTTAATAAAAAAACAAGTTTTGATAACCTATAGCATTTGAACATCATTGTGTGTTTGGAAATATATTAACACCAAAAATAATATGTCATGAACTTTAATGGTTATATTCCCAAGAACTTGTGTGATATAATATATATATATATATACTAAAATGTAGATTTTAGTAAATAATGTATTAAAAACTCTGAAGAACTTGTAATAAGTTAAATATAATAAAATTAAATAGAAGTAAAATAATTGCATCATTTGATATAAAAAAAATATATTAAAATATATCAAAATGAGATAGTATTAAAATACTTATAAATAAAATTAAAATGAATGGATATGTATTATTAAAAAGCATTATTATTTATAAGAGAGAGACACTATTTTCTATTTTAAATTTAACAAGAGATTCTGAAATATATTGTAGTGATGGGATATGGGTTTTTCTATTAGAGAAGAATGTTATTAATTGTCACTGACTATATAGTAAAAAATGTAATTGATAAATATAGTAAAAATAAAAAAGAAATATTATAAATATGTTGATGATATAAATTGTAATGGGGAATAATAGAAGTACTATTAGTCCATTTAAAAAATTGAATAATATGAAATATAATATTAAATTTGTAATAGAAAAGAAAAAAAGACATAAAAATATTTAAACATTTTATATATAAAAAAGAAATTAATAGAGAAATACTTACAAATCAATATATTAAAAATAAAGAAAAAAAATATAATTTATACTATGCATATTAACAATAGTCTCAGAAAATAGAGGTTTTAAATTGAAAAACAATATGCTAATATTGGATACAGAAGAAGCATAAGATAGAAATAATGAAAAAATAGAAAAGTTTCAATATCTTATTCAGTGGATCTATGTAAAAAATTAATAAAATAAAGTTTGTTAAATGATACCAAGGTGGTTTGCAAAATAGTAGACTTTAGGAAAATGGATATGTAATGCTAAAATTAATGATAATTTTAAAATAAATTAGGAATACTTATGCCTATTGCAATATAATTTATCTTCATCCCTGAAATAAAGCTGCAAATGAAAAGAGTAAAGAATATCACAATGCGATTAATACAAAAGGTATAAAATGAATTCTGAAAAAAATATACAATTACTAAAATATATTAAAAACTATAATTATTTTTAGATGATTGGAAACTTTAAAAGTGTATTCTAAAAAAATTATATAAACTTTATTTGTGCACTGTAAATTAGAAGATAATAAATTTGTATTATGTATTATATATGTTTTTATTTTTAATGTATTATATTTTTAATGAACATTAGAAGAATTTGCTATAGATTAAATTATCATATGATAATTAGAAGTAGATATCTTTATAAGGCCTGCACCATATTATTATTTCACATATGATATGTGGTCCCTGTGGGGCTATTAATTCATCATCTTTATACATGGAGGATGGAAAATGCATAAAACATTAGCCAAAATCATTTTTAAAAGATACACAAACAAACAATTATGGTTATCCTTGGAACAGATATAAAGCTCCTGAATATGGACACAAAACAATCACTGTGAATATTCAATGAACAAATAAGGTATTGTTAATGTCACATGGACTGTGTGATATTGTCCATTTCTGTCTAAGACATTCAAGTGACATTAATCTTGAAAAATGTACTTCAGTCAAAGTTATCCAATGCATTTACAAGTACATTAATAAAAGTACTGATTAAGCAATTTTAATATAGGGTAAGACAATGTTAATATTACATTTGTAAATGATTTATAGATCTACCAAGGAAGTTGATATGTGAGTAGTAATGATGCTGTTTGACAGCTTTCCACTTTTTATTTGCATGAGAGACATCTACCAGTTACTCATCTATTTATACACTTAGAATATAGAGAATCCTCCAAAACCAGTTTAAATGCTTTCTTTCACCTTGTCAAAGGGACCATTTTATAAATCTGTGTTATATTCTGAATTCCATGACATTATATATGAGATGCTTCCAGAAAGGAATGGGGATAAAAACAAGGTATTCCTGTTGAAAGTTAGTCTGGTGTCAAATTTGGAGATGGTCTTGGATGTGTTTATACAGTTCATGTTAGTAATTTTTGAATGTTATTGTTTATAATTATTTTTACAACCTATAAAAGAGCCTACAAATTTTCATGATCTTAAGACAATCAATGGTATTGAGGGTGAAACATTCAAGGAAGCATGTAAAATTTTGAATTTATTAGAAAATGATAATCACTGTGAAGAAACAATCCAAGCAGTTATTTTATGCAAAAGTCCACATCACACAGGAGAACTTTTGTCAATTTTAATTAACACATGTAGTATATCTTACTCTAAAGAAATATAAAGATAACATGTTCAAAGAGATTTGATATAGATTTTGTCATTATAGTAATCAATTTATATTTAATTAATACATTTACAATGAAGAATTATTTATAATATAACAAATCATTACATTTATTTCTGAGAAAACTTTGGATAAATCTGGTAATCCACATTATCATGGAAACTTAGTTGCAGACTTTGAAGTACATTATGAGTTAAATTATAACAATGGTCAATTAGAGCAATGAGTGGTTACTGCACTTGCAACTCTCCTTTCTAAACAAAAAGCAGTTTTTGATTTGGTTAAAGAGAAGTTAAATAATAATGAAGCAGCACTCATATTTTTAGATGCTTCTGGTAGAACAGGAAAAATATACTTAATATTTTTTTTCTCATATGTCATAGCATCAGCCAGGAAGTGAACCTGCTAACTCAGGACAACTGCTTGTAAAGCAGCTGTCACTGACTCTTGACTACCAATGCTTGACTACTTAATAAATTTACTGTTAACAGAAGTTAGAAAAAATGTAAAATAGCAATTGGTATTTCATCATGAGATATGATGGCTACTCTTCTGGAAAAAGATTGTACAGCTTATTCAGCACTCACACTTTCATTAAATGTAACACATATCAAGATGACAATATTTAAGATCAGAAATAATACTAATCAAGCTGCTCTGTTTGATACACTGCAAATTACTGGTTTGGGATGAAGTTACAATGACCTACAAATGAGCTGTGAAATCTCTGGATCAAACTTTATGAGATATACAGAAGAACAGTTTGACTAAGGTTTAATAATATTATTTTCTGGAATTTTTGCCAAACTCTGTCAGTTAAATACAAGATGGAAACCAATTAGCATGGTAAAGTGCATTTCTCTGCAGATTTCTGCAATATAGTCTATCCTGTGAATAAACTCATCATTAAAATTTTTCAAGATATTTAATACAATTACATGTCTGAAGAATGGTAATGTAAATAAGAGTTATTAGCTCCTAGAGCTGAAGATGTTAATTGTATGAATAATCTCATTTTAAGTAAAATATTTGGAAATCCAATAACATTAAAATCATAATGATGTCATTCTATTTTATTAAATAAAATTTTGAACTCTTTGGATATTTATGTAGTACTATCCAATAAAATTAAACTGAGAGTTGAAATTTCCATCATTTTAATATAAAATTTAAGTGCACTAAGATGTTGTAATGATGCCAGAATAGCCATCACAAATATTGGTAACTATGTTCTTACAATTAATCCCAAATGATTTACCATTTAAATTCAAATACTTGCAATTTTCTGTGAGATTAGATTTTGCCATCACAATAAATAAATCTGCATGTCAAACTTTCTCAGTTGCAAGTATTAATTTGACAAATCCATGTTTGTCTCATGGGCTATTGTACATTGCATGCTCATAAATACTGAATGGAAAATAAATTGTTTATTCCAGTTTTTAGTGGAACCTTTGTCATTATTTCTAAAATGCATTACATTAGCCTACAAATGGGAGTAAAGCCATGGGTAGAGCTAATGTATATTACTATGTAAGTATGAATGTTCATTTGTTTGTGATTTTACAAGTCAACAAATTTTGCACCAATCTTGACAAATCTTTTATGATTTTCTTTCTTTTTGTTTTGTACAGAATTTTAGCAGCATATAAATCTTTGCTTTGTTTTAAAAAATATATAATTTGCAATATAAAAATGCATGGCAAATCTATATCATAATTGTTTTCAAATAATGTCATAGTAAAACAAAAGGGGGCAGCACTGATTAAAAGATTACAGAGTTAGAAAAATTTTTTAAACAAAAAGAATTGTTTTTGGTAAAACAAGATAAATATATTTTAAATTGATTAAATTGTGTTTGAACCATGTATTTAATTTTAATTTTGAATAATGGTAATTTAGATCAGCTATAACAATGAATTTGATAAACTTTTTGAATATCAATTTAAATATATTTAATTCATAAAAAAAAAAAATTTTTAAATACTGGGGTACAGCAAGAGAAATACTGAATTTGATAAACTTTTACCAATTCTCCTTAAGTATAGTCTCACATGATAAAGTAAAATCTTGTGGCCTGTATATTGAAATACATACTACACAATGAAGAGGTATAAGCTTTTGGTTATCCATGTAACATTTTATTGAATAAATATATTTTAAATTTTTTAAACTTCATTTGGACTATGTATTTAATTTTATGACAATATTAAAATTTTACAGCCATTTTAAAAATTATCACATGAGAATTATAAAACAATATATTTTAAAATTATTATTTATTGTAATTCATAAAAGTTATATATTTTTGTGATATAGCTATTGATATCTAGAGAAAGGGGTATACTTAGTGAGTAAACATTTTATTTGGTATTCAATATGTCAAAAACTGAAAATGGAATAATGTAAATATATTTTAATTATCAAATTTTTTAATATGGTAATGCAACAAATAGAGATGTGGAGGGAGGGGAAATTTTATCTAATATTCAATACATCAAAAAAATAATTTACATAATAAAACATTTAAAAAAAGATACTGCCCAGAATATATTGTAACGGTCAGAATCGTGTGTTCATCCAACAAGATTCAAAGACCTAGCAAAAGTACATCAAACCCAGCATGTTTGGGATATGGTAGTCACAGAACAGTACTAAGCTTTAACCTATTTGTCAGTGCTCCAAAATCTCCACTATCTGACCAACACTTCTGATGCTACTAATAGTAATCATTTTCCTTTAGTCCTGGTGATCAGGGTGAAACAAGGACTCTACAGATTCAAACTCAGCTTCAGTCATGAATTAGTTACTAAATTAATTGATCAGATACTCGCCAGCTCCCATAAGAACCTAATACTTTGACACTGCTCAGAGTACCATTTTGATTTTATATATATACTTCAGGGGTTCTGAGCAGTCTCATAGATCACTTAACTCAGTGTGGATACAGTTGGGTGGATGTGGTGAATTAGAGAAAGACATGACCAATGTATAAACATAAATATACATAATTTATTAAGAACAAATTCAATAAGATAACAATGATATTATTTGGATCTCATTATGATCCATGTATGCGCATTACAAATGAACTAGAAGTTAACAATGATAACCATATTTAGATATCAGGGTGATACGTGTTATGAGCATTATCAAAGAACTGTGTGTTAATAATGATAACAACCTTTGGGTATCAGTATGATATGTGTGTGTGCATTACCAATGGACTATATGCTAATTTGATCAAAAAGTATGCCACTACAAAATTAATATGCCAATTGTCAAGAGTAGACTCAATACCTGGTTATATATTATAAAGTTAGAGGCCAGAAATATATATATATATCAAATTAATGTGCGTGTTTATATACATAGGGGAAATTAAGTATTTTTTATTATTATATTTATTTTATTAATCCCAGCAGGAGTTATGGAACAAAGCATAATTCTAGCTCCCTTTATGATTAATAATTAAACAAAGGCAAAACTCTCCATACAGTAGTGCCACCCCATGCCAAAAAGAGCAATCAATGTATGCCAGAAGGCTTGTGCATAAAATCCCCATCTAGTGCCTACTCATCCAATATCCCCAGACTAGTTTCTGGCTTGTGGCCATCATCAGTGAGGAGCCTTGGATCTGAGAGCACTGCACCTAGATCTTAGGATCTAATGCAACCCTCCAATTAACAATGTTTTCAATTTCATTCTCATAGTTTTGTAGTAAAGTAGAGTTAAAAGGTGGCTGCTGGAGGGTTGCATTAGATCCTAAGATCTAGGTGCAGTGCTCTCAGATCCAAGGCTCCTCACTGATGATGGCCACAAGCCAGAAACTAGTCTGGGAATATTGGATGAGTAGGCACTAGATGGGGATTTTATGCACAAGACTTCTGGCATCCATTGATTGCTTGGTTTGGCACAGGGTGGCACTACTGTATGGAGAGTTTTGCCTTTGTTTACAACAATTATGTGTTAGTATAGAGAAGGTGATCATGTGATGTTTAGTGATTATTAATAATTACATTATAGACATGACTTATCCATCCTACACAACATTACTAACAGGCATGATTAATAATCTAATTATAAAAGACAGTGGTATCTGGGTTTGAATTCTGCGCTGACTACATTATTATAGGCATTGGATGGATAGGCCAATCTCATATGTTCCTTTATAGACACATTGGCATGGTATGTGCAGGAAATGGGAGCATGGGTTATGAATCACTATCATAGAGTACCCATTTATTGGCTCAAAAACATGGCTATCTCCAGTACCAGTAAAATATCCATCTGGCAGCTCATGTAGTATTACTTGACTGCTATTCATTTATTGGAAGTATGTAGGCACAGATTATTCTACCAAGAAATGCTGATATATTGGCCAAATGGCCCTAACTCATACTTGGATAGATATTTAAACCTGTATTTAAAATTTAATAAAACAAGCAATGATGTGGAAATCGGGATAACCATATTTTATAGGATATAAAACACCCATGAGCTTAAATATAAAGCTTAATTACAAATAATCATAGTAAATTGCTAAGGAGGCAATAAGATATGCCTGCTGAGACAGAGTACTTTTCCCCTAGATGTATGCATCATTAAATAAATATAGCAGGATGAACACATACTTTCATAATAAATAATATTGCCTGTTTTATATTTATATTTAAGAAAAAATGCATGATTATTTCTCTTAACACATAAACACACATATATATTATTTCATTTAATTGTCATAAAGAATTTCAACCAAATATAAACTAAATAGATGTGGACTTAAATAATTATTTTAGCACTTATTTATTCTTCATTTTGTTAATGAGATACTGATTTAACTACTTATATACAAGTAGATTGCAAGTTTTTAATTCAGATATTTGATTTTCCTTTTTTTTTAAACGAACCAATGACATTTTAACTCACAAGGATCTGGATGAATGATTTAAGAAATTCAAGCTTGCTCTTGTTACTTTAAAGTTATAAAATGATTATTACTCTCCACCCTAAAGATTGGAGACAAAACAAGAATTTATGCATTAATTGAAATATCATCCCTTCAAGTACTTGTGAGTTGGCATATCAATATAATATAGATAAAGTTAATCAATATAATGTATATTTTTATAACTAAAAAAATGACATGGCATATTTCAAAATAAATAATAAAAAATTGTATTTATAAAGTTTATAGAATTTTGTACCATTAACAATTAGAAATTAAATTTTGACATAGACTGATTTGTTATAAAAGAGTTACTGCACTTATATATAGATTAATGTCCTTTTTTAAATTATATCTTCCTTTGGAATCAAGTCTTTTTTACCGAGCAGTTATGAATCTGAGGGATTTAAATCTAAATATTATAGTTTTATAGAAGGCACTTTAAATATTTTATCTTTAAAGACTAAAAGTTCATATTAGCACGTGAGGTTATTTGATGATTACTTTGGTGAGGCAGGATGGCACAACTGTTTCTTACAAGTTAAAACTTAAGTTGTGGGCAGGCTCTTGGTTCACTGGATGCAGGAAAGGACTGGATTTGAAGTTGGTATGTTTTCCCCTTTTTGGCAGCAGCATCATGGAATCAATAGGTTTCTCCATACCAAAGATGCACGCTCTTCCTCCGGAGATCCTCTGAAAGGAAGGCTAACTTCCTTTCTACTCAAAACCTATGATGATATGTGAAAATTAGTGTGATGTCTGCTTACACTCAGTAGTACATAAGAGAGAGTGAGTAAAAAGAAAAATATAACCCAGTATTTATATGTTTACAAATCTAAAAAAAAATCTTACTCAGCAAAAAAACAAGAAATAATACTTAGCTACCCCTCCAGCTCTTATGTCTAGAGTTTTTCTTTACTCTTATTTTTTTTTAAAATGTCATAGCACCAGCCAGGACATGAACCTGCAACCTGGGCAACTGCCTGCAAGTGCAAGGCAGTTGCGCTGACCTCTCGACCACCAATGCAAGATGGTTTTTAAAAAAATATTTTAATTAATTCTCCAGCTCACTTTTTCTGGAAAAGAAAATATACCAGTTGACTAATTTCTAATTTGCACCAATCTGCAAAACCTTATCAAGATTAAAATAAGGTAAGAAAACTTTATCAAGATTAAAATAAAGTAAGAAAACTTAACTGCCCCCAAAGACAAGAAATAATTTCTATGAACAGATAATTTCTATGAACACAAGAAAATAATTTGTGTCCCAAAGAACTGTATTTTTCCAAATGTTTTATAAAAGACTTATAGAAATTCTTGCTTTTAGCTGAATGTTTGGCTATCAATTAGTAAAATCTGTTAATTGCAAAAAAAAAAAAAAATGAGTCAACTTAATTTTTCCATTTCTTTTTTTTAGAAAAACATACAAAACAAAAAAAATACATTTTCTTTTCCAAATATATAACTGAAATGCACTTTAGTGTTCACAATATATACCATCATTCAGTCATTTACACACCTGCATATATATATTATTTTTTAATAGAGAGTGAAAAATTAGCTACTTAATCTATCACCCTAGGTTTATATTATATTTAAATAAATATCATGAAGCTCTGGTGTGTGCATACACACAGACTGCTTCAATATATATATATATAAATTAGAAATATATTTTAATAATCAACTGCTTTATATTCTTTTGTCCTTTTATTTTTACTATTATTCTACCAAATGTATGCAAAGCTCAAGTCATCTTTGATTGTATTAGTAAAATAAAACAATATAATGGTTGAGAATTAAAATATATTTAAGGAATATTTACATGAAATATATGCGTCATCAACACCAGTTAAAAATGGCTTATAATATTGTTTATAAAAATCAGTTACAACAATTATTTTTACCTGCTGTTGATAAATCATGTATTATTTTTTGATGTAAATATTCCACAGGTACAGCTAGTTTTAACATAAGCAAAAGTGTTAATTAAACTGTTGCTCTATCTTCTATTACAAAAAATTATATTTTGTAATAATCAGGACCATCCATGCTTGCTGCAGATTGAGATTAGGATGCCATTTAAATTTATAAATCCTTTAATGAAATCTTGATAGAAGATAAATAAAAAAATTGGGAAAACTTGTAACACTTTTGTCTGGATAATGTTTATATGAGAATTGTCTGTATTATGCATAGCATAGATTTATGTATAAACTAAAAATTACCTGAAAGAATATTAGATGAATTTCTGAAGTCTTGCCTTCTCTAATAGTTGCAATGAAAGATATTAACCTTTGCAAATTACTCAGAATTATATTAGAGGATTTTAATAATATTTAATTATAGATGTTGAAGCCATAAAAATATGTAATATTATATTTATCAAAATAATTTATTATGTAGACAATTTGAAATATAATATAGTGCCCTTTAAATATTGTTTACATTATAGAAAGAACCAGTCTTCTCAGATTATTAATATATTTGTGCATACAAATAATAAGAGCAAAACAAATAAATAATATTATCTAAACTTTGCATTTTTATCAAAGTGGCAGAGAGCATTTCTTTCAATTAAAAGAAAATAGTTATGACAGTAAACATTTTTGGGAAAAGTGCAAATAATGTATTAACTCCATATGAAATGTTCTCAACGATGTATTGCCCAATTTTTTTGCTTGTGGCTGCTTTTATATAATAACATTTATATTAAAACAAAATTGTTTAAAATGGAAACCTGTTCATAAACATTCTATTGGAAAACTATTAAGAAAATAATTTTGTATATAATAGAGTATTCTTTCCTCAGCATTTTATTTCTATTTGTGTTTTATTTGTCTATAATATTAATTAATGTTATTTGCAGTTACTCTAAATTTCTTTAACTTCATATGATTATAGCATTTTTATCATACTATCTTTAACAAATACAGTCTTCATAATTGATATTCTAACAAATCGTTTAATTTGTCAATTCACATAAATTACAATAAAAAAGAGTACCTCCCTACTCTAATGCCATCTAGTGTATGCTTGATATTTTATTGCATTTTAAATTCCCACTTTCAAACCAGTTTTTGAACTTGCAATTATCAAATCTATATAATTGGTCAAGCAGAATAACTTGAATTTAAAACCTTAGACTAATTTGCATTTTAGGTTTTTAACTTGAGTGATAAAATGGCATTAAAAGGAATACTTAAATTTTGAATCCTAAAATTTTATTGATAAACTCAAAATTCAGAAATCAATCTTAGATTAAGGATTTAAAATACAATAAGTCTGGAAATCCCCTATTACTCAAAGCTAACAGTAGATGGTGCTAATGTCATGAGTTATTTTACCTTTGACAATGTCAATATAAAAAATTTCTTTGTTCAACAGCTCTAGAAACAAATTCTGCTGTAACTGAAATTTAATAATTTGGGTTTTTCGAAATCAGATAAATCAGACATTTCTTAGAAATTTACAAAGCTAATTGTTTTTTATTATAATTTATAAATTTACTTGTTTTTATATAAAAAAAAAAAACATTGTTAGCAGTGTATTACTATTTTTATGTATAGGTTGTCAGAAATATAATGCTAATATTAGGGTATTCATTATTCTGTCCAATTTTTAAGAATTTAACATTTTTCTTGTTTAACCCTAGCCCATTTGCATATGCTTTGCATACCACTTCTCCCACTCCATTTTTACATTTTGCAGCTCACAGCATCGCTATGAATATGAGGTAAAGCACCTCGAAAGCGCTTAGCGAATATTAATTCCTGTATATTATTATAGCTTCACGTTCAAGCGTTACATTCGCTTAGTTGGTTTATAAATTACATCTATATACTAAATAGTTATAAAGTGGAAATTCTGACATTTTGAAATATTTGTACTTATAAAGTGAATAACATTTTTCACATAGACTAAACATTTTATAATATTTTAAAATATAAAAAAATAAATACAGATTGGTAAACTATTTGATGTACTAAATTATAGATAGATTTTTAATTGAAATTCTAATAATTTGAAATATTTGTACATATAAAATAAGTAAATGGAATAAAAAATATTCTATCTAAACTGTAAGATGTTATAGTATTTCAAAACATGAGGAAAAACACAAATATCAGTAAAATATTTAATAAAAATTATAAATCAAATTATAAAATTTTTACATTCTTTTATTATATAAAATATTTATAAAATCAAATAAAAAAACAATACAAATATGTATTATTCACCTCCTATTTTTAATTGAAAAGATTCTAATGATAGTTTAAATGCATAATTTTAAATGAGAGAGTCAATGTGATCCATTGATTAAATATATGTATAGACTAAATTACAAATATATCAAGTCAGATGTCACATGACCTAATTTAAACAAGCTTGCATTATAAATGTTTTATAAAGAGCTTGCAAATAAGCTCTTAACAAGCTTCACAGAATATCCTCAATCCAGACCGGTTAACTGCTACTGGCTTCATCAGTGAGGTGCCAGGATATTCAAGCATTAGATTAAAAATACTAAGACAAGCCCAGCACTTTATCTAATGAATAGAAAATGTGAAATTTACAGACATCCATATGTCTTCCACTCCAGCTATCTAACTTAAAAAAATTGAGTAAATTGTATAGAATGACCATTTACGTATTGAGGATCAAGACTAAGCCTTAGTTTTAATAATCTCTAAAACATGTAATAAATATGATTAGAGGTTGTTAAAACTAAAGCTCAACTTAGCCTTCTGGATACCTAAATGGTGATTCTACACAATTTACTTTATACATATATTTAATCAATAGGTCAAATTCATTCATTTAAAATTACATAAATAAACGAAGCATAAATATCAACAAATGCTAAAGAATAGATGATATCACTCTGTCTTTTAATAATTTATTTAAGAACATAATTCATTGAAATTTATAGCTACTTCCATTTTGTTTATATATTGTCTGAACATTCTGATTATAATTCTTTACTATCACCTGTTATGTTATAAAGAAACAAGACTGAAAGTAAAAGTTTTTTAAAAAAAAACTTCTGAAAGATATGTGGAATTTTTCCATTTTGGAGCTAAAAAAAAAAGGAAGGATTTTTTCCTATTTTTACATATGCTGATTAGAAAAAAACCACAACAATCAATATTAGTCTCTGAGTGCAGATGCCATCTACTGAAACAACAAGGTATTGTAAATATATTAATAAATATATATATAAACTTGAGGTTAAGGCTAAGTATTAGAAAGAAAAAATGTCAAATACAAGCTAACATTATTCAATAATGCTACCATGGGATACTTTGGCTATATTTATGAAAAGTTAAAATCTGTATAATATGAGATTAATAAATTTTTGATTAAAAAAAAAGTTAAAATATGTGAGTAGAATTGGTCTGTACTTTTAAATTTGAACCAAATGTATGTTTCATTAACCCTCTCAAGGCCATGGTTGATCTGAGAGATACAAGAAAGTTATTGTCTTAAATATTATTTGCATCAATTGAATAAGTTCAAAATCATATCTGACTGTGGATTTACATGAAACCATAATGGATATGGTATCAATTTGGATACAGTATGTATTTTGTGAAAATGTGTAATAATTGATAGTAAAATGTATCTGAAGGATATAGCAATATTCAAAGTCAATGCTAATATAGTATTAATTTTTAGATTTTAATTGAAAATGAATTAAAAAGCATATAAATATAATAAAGACTAATTTACAGAGTTTTCACTTTTTATTTTTTACATTTCTGCACATGCTCTTAATGAATGTACCTTTCAGCTAGAAACAAACTCAGGAGCAATTTTTTTGACCATGACTTTCACAAAGTTATGCGATTACTCATCAATTATACATCTTCATTGCCCTTATTCACTTTTTATGCATTTTTAAAATAATATTTTAATATATTATTTTGTAGATAATATTTCTTTCATCAAACAAGCATGTTTTCCAATTACCAGTGTTAGGCTAGATCTAACATTTGCTATCCCAATAAAATCCAAACTTTTGTAACTATTTTACTTTTTATTTTGTAGTACATAAAAATTTGCATAATAAATTAAATATCAAAAATCTATTATTTTTTTTTTTGGTAATATAAAAACGATGGAAAACAGAAATGTTGAGAAATACATTATTATATATAGAGCTCGCAAAACAAATGCTTAAGAAGCTTTGTAGAATACCCCCAATCTCAGACCAGTTTCTACTACTGCTGTCCTCAGTGAGGTGCTAGAATATTTCAATCATTAGATTAAAAATACCATGACAAGCCCAGCACTTTATTTAATGTATAACTGTTAAGTAGAAACTCTGAAATTTTCAGATATCCATACATTTTCCAATTCAACTATCTAACTTAAATAGCCATATGGGACTGAACTAAGTTCAGATACACCATATATTAATAATAGCTTTAGCAATATAAAATCACCAAAGCCATCATAGCAAAAAAAAAAAAAATCAAGCCAGATGTCACATGACCTAATTTAATAAAGCTTGTGTTTACAAATGTTGTATATAGAGCTCACAAAACAAACTCTTAACAAGCTTTGTAGAATACCCCCCAACCTCAGACCAGTTTCTGCTACTGGTGTCCTCAGTGAGGTGCTAGCATATTTAATCATTAGATTAAAATTACCAGGACAAGCCTAAGCCCAGCACTTTATCTAATGTAGAACTATTAAGTAGAAACTCTGAAATTTTCAGACATTCATAGTCTTCCAATCCACCTATCTAACTTAAATAGCCATATGGAACTGAACTAAATTCAGATACACCATATATTAGTAGCTTTAGCAATATAAAATCGCCAAAGCCATCATAGCAAAAAATAAAATTACAAAAAAATCAAGTCAGATGTCACATGACCTAATTTATATTTATTAACCTCTTCATATCTTTATAGATGATTTGCTACAGAACTCTATCTTAAATATATTTTCAAACTTCTACAGTACACTACTGTTAAAAAAGTATTCTTAATAAACGGATTTAAATTCAATATTGAAACAACAAAGTAAACTATGTAAATAACTTTTTTTATTTATAATGCTTAAAATGCTTATTCTTAAGTGTGTTTAATAAACTCACTATAATTACTAAAAAATAAATAATCCCACAATGCAATTATGTTAATTTGCATCATTGTTAATTTGATTATCAATTGTTCTTTTATATTTGATAAGAAAATATTAATGAGTTAAAACTCAATAACCAAAACAACTTTACATTTTATCTGAAAATATCTTACATTGGAATTCGATGATATTTATTAAGTAAAAATTCTAATGAATATATACACCATTAAAAGAATTCTTAATTTGCTCAGATTTCCAAACCATATATAACCCCCAAAAATAATACTTTGTAATAAAATGTTATTTTATTATAAAATATTAAACAGAATATTGACTTTGTCTTTATTCAATATTTTATTAATTGCCTGATAAAAAAAAATTTTTAAAAAAAATTCATTATTCATTAATGCAAAATTTATTATAATAAAATCATGTTTGGATCAATTAAATTTGTTTAAGTATTTTAAATATATTTCTAGCATCATTTTTAAAAAAATAATTAATGATTTGCTTGGAACGTTATGCGCATTTAAGCATCAGGAGTGAAAGGTCAAGTTAGAGACCGAAATCCATTCTACTACTAAATCAAAACATACTGCTTCTGAAATAGAATGAAACATATTTCCTGAACAAATTGTCTGAAATTTATCTCTATGGCAAAATATATATATAACTTTAACCCCTATCTAAATTAGTTTAAAGAAGAATAGGTTGATTTTAGTTGTTTCTTTTGTCACCTTTTATGGGAATACTTGGATGAAAATGTAAGCTTATTTTAAAAAATATAGAGAAACTGGTCTTTCAGTAGTACTAAAGGGATAATTTATCAATATAAATTAATTAATTTCTCATCATCTGAAATTGATTAAATTTATCAAAGCCCCTTCAAAAAATTATAGATTTGCTATTAATAGCAGCCCATGCCTGATTAGAATATTGAAGCAATGAACAGAAGTCTATTTTGGTGCAATAGAATTTGAAAATTTTATTTATTTTTTAATAGTAAATTTGATGACAAAACCATTCACTCAATGAGATGGCTTTGCATGAACTTTTGTTTAAATTGAATAATGTCATAGAATAAATGAATAGATCTTTACTTCAACAGCATTAATCTTTAATCTATTGAGTGCATTGCAGATTAATATTCAAGATTTATACAAAAATCACTGAAAGAATTTTATAACTTCTTTTCATGTCAATATACAAATTGATTATTTTATAAATGAGAGTGGCAAAGCATCTATTCTTGGCAGATTTAAAATGAAGATCATGTCACAAAAAATCATGTCTACTCTTACAGAAAAATAACCCAAATAATTTTAAGCATATGGGATTAAAATATAACTTTAGTATCATCAAAAATTACAAAATATATTAAACAAAAATATGGAAAGAGTTTGTGAATTTAAATGGTTTTAAATGTCTTTAAAACATAAATCAGCATCTTTTCAATTATTATAAATTTTCCCAAACCATATGGGATTGTTGATGCATGAATGAACTCAACTGTTATAAGATAAAAAAAAATGATGAATTTTTTACCATCAGCAACATCATTTGACATATTTTAGTACTCCACAATGACTATGTTTAAACTCCCAATCATTTGAGTATCATAACTCCAATTATAAGTCTTAATATATGATGTGATTTTTTTTCCCAGTATTTAAAAACAAAATCTACATGGAAGAATCATTCTCTTGTTATTTACACTATTGTTATTAATATATGGCTACAATCTGCATGCTATTGTTGGTGAGATATGGTTCCCCACTCTAGAGCAAACTGTTGAAGAAGGGACTGTATGTGCCTTTATAGATTTCTACCCATTTCCAGCTGCACTTGAGAGCCTGATATTTTGCCTCAAGTTGGTTTGGTTGCAGCAGTTACTAGTTCTAAATGTGAAAATGCGTTGCTGTGCAACCGATAGCTTAAATAGCTATAGTCTGGAGAGTGATCACTGCCGTTCAGGTTAGCAGAAGTATTTTTGGACTTATACAGGGAGAACCAGACTATTGTTATTCAGGTTCTTTGGCTTATTTTCAAAAAGGTCGAATATTTATTGCCAGATCCCTAACCTTAATGGAAACATTCACTTTCAGTGAGCATCATTGCCTATTAGTCTGTTCTTGCCATTGGCTATGTGTTATCATAGCAACAATGGATGCTCAATCCAATCACGATAAAAAAGGAATCTGGACTAGTCCATTATTTGAAGACAAGGTGAGATATGACAGTTGTATAAGATGGAGTGGATAGCGATAGGGAGCTTGAAAGACTGAGTTCAAATTTCTACATCATATATTTTCAATATCAAAAAATCTTAATATTAAAGCACAAAATACATCACATTGTTTATAATAATAAAATGTAATAAATTTTATTATTAAAAATAATTTATAAACAAAATGTCTTAAAACATTGTAGATAATAATAATCATACCAAGTTAGATTAAAAAAAAAAAAAACTTTATAAAAATTAAGAGACTTATCGTTAAATCTGTTATCATTGTATAGTAAATGACTATTCTGTCATGATTTACGCAAAGGCACACATATGGAATAGAAGTAACATTAGGCAAATGGAGGTCATTTTTTTGTTCTATTTAAAATCTATTTTGATTTTTTTTTTTTTTTTACGTTAAATAAATGAAAAGAAGAAAAATGTCTCACTCTTTTTCTCACTTATTCAATAAGCAGCGAACATGTTAATAGAATTCTACAAAGATAAAAGTTGTTTTTTAACCCGAGGGATTCGAATTGAAGAATGCCCTAATTTGTAAATTAATCCGTTACAACTGCTATTAATCCATCAAGAATTTTATGTATTGAAAATTTTTAAATAACTTTCCTTTTTACATTTTGCTTCTTTTATGATCGATTTTCAATAACTCCACCATATTTAAGTTTCGACTTTATTAATATTAAAAAAAATACAGAATTATATATATAAAATGAAAATAATGTGCTAAATAATTTTCATATATGACTGATATATTCAAATATAGAGATAAAATAACTACAAATAGTCTCACGTTAATACAAATTTTAACAATAATCATATACATACTCAAAAAATTATTCTATATAATAACAACGCTCCACTCTTCTTACATTTTAAAGCAAAATATATTTATTAATTTTACAGTTTCGACTGTTTCTAACAGTCTTCGTCAGATCTGAGGGAGATTGCTAGGAACAGTGAAAACTGTAAAATTAGTAAATATACTTTGCTTTAAAGTATAAGAAGAGTGAAACGTTGTTAGTATATGTTATATAAAAAAAGCAAAAATAAAGAAGGAAAGAGGAAGAGAAAATATTAAAAATTATTCTAATGACAATTCTGTATCTAAACATAATTAGTCAGAGTAGACAAGATACGTGTAGTAATCACTCATAAATGAGTATGACTATTCCAACTCAAAAGTAAGAAAAGAAAGAAAAACTGCTCCAAACATAAGTTTTATAATGACTATACAAACTAAACCATGAAACACAAATACATCCATGTGCAAATAAATGCCGAATCATTGTTTTGGTTGTGTGGAATTTTTCTGTGGTGTCTTTTAATTTTTTAACAGAAAACTTTTCTTTCTGAAAATATCTCAACATGGTATCTAGTTGTCCAAGGTATGATATTCTTTGCCATATCTTTCCAAAAGAAACAATTGACATTGCACTACTTTAGAATGTCTTTGAGGTAATCTTGTACAACAGAAGAGGTCTATCTCTTCCATGAAAACCATGGTCAAGTTTATTATACAACCTTTTAGGAAGTCTTCCAAGGTTCATTCATTTTAAAAGCCCAATCCAGTGGAATTGTAATATTACAATAGTGACCTCTATAATATCACATCCAGCATGTTGAAAAACAAATTGATTATATGATCATGTCATTGTATTTTAAAATCTTAAAGAACATGCTTGAATGTAACATTTTAGATGCCTTTATTTTGCATTGATAAATTGTGTAAAATAAAAGGTCTATATATATATAGCTAACTTAGTTTAATAACTTTTCCTGTGAGGAAATAGACTCTTTTAACTTCTTAAAAGCAACAGCAGCACATAGAAGTGTATCTCTTCCATGTCTACCTTTCTACTTATAAAACTACCTTAGTAATTTAAATGACTTCCATTCTTAAGATGATAACTACCCAAGCTACATGTTGCTATGGGTATTTTATCATTACAAGTTGATAAAGATCTTGAGAGCTTAAATGTTAATAACTAAAAATTTTACATGATACATTCTAAACATTTAATACATTCTGTGAATTATTATTTGAAGTCGCAAAAGTAATATATATTTAGCATACTTGCTTTTAATGGATTCAAATTTAAAATTTCATTACCAAACCTGTATCACAACTTTAGCCCTGTTTTATCAACCCACCTACAAATAGTTCCAAGGACAACTGTCATAAAAGTGAAAACAATGTTGAAGCAATTATAGAACCTTGTTTATCAACAGTTTTATTTCAAATCTTTCAATTTTCCATTTGTAGAAATAACACATTCTCTCATTGGCTGAAATAAATGCTTTGACCAAATCAATAAATTCAATACATAAATCACACTTTTGTTCTTGACATTATTTATGCAATTGTTTGGCAACAAAATAATAGATAATAATAATATTCCACGATAATTATTGCAATCTTACCCTTTCATTTTATTTTTAAAATTGAAACAACAGAAGTATCCTTAAAATCAGATGGTATAATTTTATGGGACCATTTTTGCTTAAAAAAATTCCAATATTTTTGAAGCTAATATATCATCACCATAGTTTAAAACTTCTGGTGATTTTTTTATCAGGACCTGTAGTCTTTCAATTTTAAGATTACAAAGAGTTGTTTTGATCTTATTAATCTATATTCAAATCGAAATGAGTAGATTAAATGAATATATCACTATTAATTTAATTCTTATACCTTTATTCAAAAGACAATCAAAATATTTTTTCCACTAAAATATCATTTTATCATATAAAAGTTCTCATTGCTTGTTAAGAGTTTAACATCATGTCTTAGGTCCATATATTGATTTCAATGCATCAAACAATTTAGAGTTGCCACAATCTGTCAATGCCTGTAACTTTTTTACAGTTTTAATGCAATAATCATTTTTAAGTCTTTTTATCAGTCATTAAATTTTTATCTTCAACTGTCAGTTATGAAGGTCCACATTTAACTTATTTTTCTAGCAAACATCATTTCTTTTTAATCAACTTATTAATAATAAGATGATTATTAGAAAAGCAGACATAATTCTTTTTAATGAATCCAATAATAGATTTATTTGTATCCATAATACCCTTCTTAAGAGAATTTCATACTTTAAAAATAAGACAATCCTCGAGATTCACATTAACAATTTTGTGTTTAATAGCTGTTGAAATTTAGAATGATTTATAGATAATTCTAAAGAATTAAGATAATTTCCTTGTTATTATGATTTGAATAAGATCTATTATCAATTGCATTTAACAATTTAATCTTGAAGCATGTTAATCTATAACCCATTCAACAATATATGTTTATAAGAACTTGTTTAATATAAACTTTTACTGTATTCTCACTTCTAACTATAATGTAATCTATTAAATTTTATTGTTGAACATAGATGCATCCATATTCCTTTATGACAGTTTTTCTGCCTAGACAAAGTGTTTATGATAACCAATCATTTGTTGTATAAAAGTTACCAATATAAAAATATTTATTTTCACATACTATCTGCCTTTGTAAAGAAATTTTAACATTCTAATTATTTGTTCGTAGTATGTCTAATTCGAAACAAGAAAGAGGTGTAGACAAAAAATACTATGTCCAATTCAAAATGAGAGAGAGAGAGATGTAGGCAGAAAATATCAAAATGGTAATACCAAATGAAAATTAAGTAAAATAAAAAATTACAGCTGAAAAGCAAAAAGGCACTTTGCACAAAATTTAAGAATTCATAATGATAAATACAATTGGAAGTCATTAATCAAGAAGATGAAAATATTTATAGAAATAAAAATGTCTCAAGAAAAGATGTTCAGAATAGTAGAGATAATAATTATGAAGAATCACATTTCAAGAAGAAAATGGTTATGGAAATAACTTACTGTGGTTCGCCTGAGAATAAAGAAATAGTTAATGAATTACTAAATATAACAAATGTCCCTGTGACTTGGTCAGATAGAATGAGCCAGAAAATAATAGATTATTTAGTGAAAAAAGGGCCACCGAAAATTTTTGTGGACAAATTTCCCTGCCAAAATAATGGAAATCATTTTTCAAAATTTCATCCAAAAAGAAAATTTGCAAACAGTGAAATCATATATGATCTCTGGATAAATATATTTAGATAAAAATAATAAAATATTTTGTTTCTATTGCCATCTTCTTTGTAAAGGTATAACAACTGCTTTGTGCACATCAGAATTCAATGACTGGCTGAATTCCCATCCTAAACTGGGAGAGCATAAAAAAAATCAAAGCATCATTTGATTACAATATTAAAAGGTAAAGAATTTTAAAAGAGGCTTTCAGCTGTGGAAAATATAGATAAGATACAACTGGAATTACTGAATCAAAAATAAATTGTGATTATGTCAATATTTTAAAAAATCATTATTGATAATACAATTTTTAGCTGAATATAACTGGGTATTTCAAGGATCTGTCAAAAACACAATTCACATAATACTTTTTTTTAAGAATTATTGAACTGTTTCGAAAATTGAATCCAATACCATCTTCAATGAATAACAAGATTAAAGCTATTATCTAAGAAAAATAATTCAAAATGAAATAATGAATTTAATGATAAGTATAAATTGAATATACTCAAAAAATATTTTGCTATAATTCTTGATAATACTCTAGATATTAGTCCCTAAGAATAAAATGCCCATGCCATTCAGATATGCCTAGAGATACATCACATGATCCAATCATTGATGCTTATGGACAATTTATTAAAAAAATAATATAGAAATCATGCTTTCCTGAAGTGAAAAATTAACTCACTAGAATTAAATATTAATATTAAGGGACAAGGGTATAATAATATTTCAAATATAAAGGAAAATTTTCTACAGATGTAGATTTGTTAAGGCAAATTTAAGATCCTTTTTTACATCTATGCTTATCATAATTATAATGTTGCTTTGGCAGATACTGTTAAAACTTTCCCTGATGCATTACCTTTCTTTGGTACATTTTAGTGCCTTTACATTTTATTATCATCATCCACAAAGTGATGGTCAATTCTCTATAAATATGTTAAATGTTTTCTATGGAGCCTCTTTATGATACAAGATGGTATGTCACCTTCAAAGTGTTATGGTGGTGAGGTATCAAGTAGATGAAATCTGTGCTGCATTCATTGAAATATCAGAAGCATCAGAAGATTCTCAAGTTAAAAGTAATGCAAAATTACTTGTTCACTCAATAAAAAATTACAATTTTCTTAGTAAAGCACTTTAAAGTGATTCCATAAATATTTCTGCAGCAGTTTTTTTTCCATTTGAAACACTACTGTGTTGGTTGATCAAATACAGGAACACAAAATTCAAACAAGTAATAGGTGAGGCAAAAACACTCTTAAAAAAGTTTAAAGATAATTTCAGAATTTCAAAATAAAAAGTTGAGGAAAAGAAAGAAATCCTCTAGTTATGAAGTCAATGATGTGTCAGTTGTTAATCCTGTAGAACAGTTCAAAATAAAAATTTTAAAATGTAGTTCTGAATATAAAAATATCCACAACACAAATTTGATTTTAACAAATAAAAAATTATATTGATTTTTTGGATTTTTAGGAAAATTAAAAAAATTAGAAAAGATTAATTAAAAGTGTGCAGCACAGGTAGCCCAAGACGATCTATCTGCTCACTTTGTAAGGAGATAGATTTAGATGGCAATTATGTTGTACACAAAATGGAAGTTCCCAACATTATTTTTTATTAGTATATTACAGAAAGCCTTAAAAAAATTTCAATATCTAACAGAATATCTTCCTAATCACTTCATTGCTTTTTGGACATATTTAATCATATCAAGTGTCTGTTGACTCTGGAGAAAGAACATTTTTAGATTAAAAACAATAAAAAATTATTTAAGATCAATCATGGAAGAAGTTAGTCTAAATATTTTAGTGATCCTCTCCGTTGAAAATCAAAACACATAGCAACCAGATTTGGCTCAATTTTAAAAATATTCTGAATAAAAATCTATGAAATATTTTTAAGCATTGTTTTATATTGCTTCAATACAGATAGAGATATATATGAGAGATAGTGACCTGGGCCAACTGATGAATGCTGGTTCAGCACGAAATACATCTTGGGGGTCATTTGTTTCTTACTATATCTTTATTTAAGTGAATTTAAAAAGAATGGGGAAGTATGGAGGTGTTTATTATATCTATATGGTATATACTTTATTTAAATTATACTATTTAAATATAAATTTTTATATTAAAAATGCATAATTATTTGTAAAAGTTAGAGCCATATTTTGAAGCCCCCCACCCCACCCACAGAAAAATCCAATTGGATTCCACACTAACTATGCGTGAATATATATGTATTGGTTTATATTGAAATAAATTGTCTATATGCATATAACAATAACGAAAAAAATATTTTTTGCCACAATCTAGTAGTAAACATTGCAAACTCTCTTGCTTGGTTGCATTAATGCAAAATGTAAATAGAAAAAGCGTATTTAGAAATCATTCCAGAAAGATTTTTCTATTTTTAATATTTATTTTAAAAGACTGGGTTTGTTTTTAACCTTATTTCTTTTTCTGTTTTATCTATCAGAAAGAAAATATTTTTTAGGTCATAGGATTATGAAAAATGTATTTAAAATCAATTTTATTTTCTGTAGTACTAATATTGACATAATTTAAATTTAACTTAATGCTTTTTAACTAAAAATGACTTTTTATTATTATTTAATAAAATTATATAAATTTCATATTTATAAATATGGTAAATGAGACCTTTTATTAGACAATAGATAAGAATATAATAAAGTGCACCATCTAATAATTACTTTTAACCATTTGTCGTTCAATTTTATAAAGAGAGGAATAGTAAATATTAAATTACAGTTTTTTTAAAAAAGTTTATTTTAAACCAACTCCGATCTAATAACATTGTGTCAAACTTAATAAGATCCTCTTTCCTTTCATTTCTAACAGAAAAAAAACTATACAAAAACTATAAAATTAAACGTTTCAAATATTAATTAAAATTTTGAGAACTGTGCAAACATTTATTGCACAATAACATTTAAACACAACTATTATCACTTTTAAAATAAATCTTCCAGTAATTTCTGAGATAAAAATGTTTTGTATAGAAAAGGCTAACATTCATATTATTTGAAATGAAATATAATTTAATTTGATAAACAAAAAAGTCATATAAAAGAAAATATAATTTATTTGTAATATTCACTTGTGCAAAACTGTAATTTTGTTACAGTTTTGATAATAGATGAGAACTCAAGTATTAATTGCGTTTGCAAAGTACCAAATATCAATATATGCTGAAAAGTCTACAACAGCAACCTGGTAATCATTAGTAATCTCATCTGATATTATATACTAATATATATATATAATTGTTTGCCAATATATAATTAAAACTATTTTATTAGCCATCCAAAATCCTGTTTAATAGAACATTTTATTTTCAGTTAATGCTAAACAGTATTTAAAATTAGGTGTAAACCAGTTAAATAGAATCATAATTATTTTTTCTAAAATTGTACCTGAAGTTAAATAATACTTATAGATTCATGTTAAAAACTAAAGCTAATATATTGATGACTAAAATATCTTTCCAAGTATCTGTTTTAGAGATTGAATTGCACTTTACTTTGTAATATTTAGTTTGTAACAACTGTTCATTATCCTATTTTTTTAAAAATGCTTATTTTTAATAAACAATATTAATTAAAAAACAACACTTTACAATTTTTAACAGTTCTCTTTACTTAAGTCTGAACCCATCTATATAAGCAGAATATTAGATGAATATCATATAATAATATTATCATAAACACTTTTGCAAATAGTTTTTGACTTATGGTTTTTATCAGCAAGAGCATTGTTATCAAAATTGATTATAATTCACATATCTTTTTACTCACACAATCATGTTAATAATTTGAAATTCAAAAGCCATAAACTTATAAATACAGGCCAACTTGCTTGTATAGTTATATATATTATAACCAGTTTATTACATAGCTGAACTAGAAAAATAAATAATAGATAGTTGGCAGCATGTTCCTCAGGTTTGAGAATATAAAAAAAAATATTTAATTAATGGGAAAAATAAAATTTAATTTTCCAATATATATTTTTATGGGTTTTATTTAATTAAATTTTTAAGTTCCAACAATGATAGTATGAGAATTCACAAACATTAAATATATTTAAGAATATTTTTTTAAAAAAGGGAACAACAAAATAAGATTTTAATAATTTTGTAAATTTTATTTTTAATTAATCAGAGTTGTTTTCCTTTCTTTTATCTCTATTTAATGAAAAATAAAAATCAAATCAGTGCAGTTAACAGATTATCTCGTTGTTGTTTTTTGTGGAAGATTTGGTTGTTAATTATAAAGGAATGTCAAGACTTTATGTTGTAAAATTTAAGTTCTTGACTTGTTTTTAACCTTTTTCCTGATCGGTTCGTTTTTAAACGAGGAAACTTGACATCACTGTAAATTGCTTAGTTTTTGTACTACGTTTACGGTTTTGACATCATTTTTTAGAATGCAAAAAGTTTTATAATATACTGCCATCTATTGAATTATTTTACAAGTAAAAAATCAATAAAATGACGATTTATGTCAAACAAAAACAAAGCACTGCCTTCTCACATCTTTTCTTGAATCTTATTGGCTGTTGAAATTTTGTAAACAAAAGAAAATGTAAAAGCACCACCTTCTCATCATCTTTTCTTGAATCTTATTGGCTGTTAAAATTTTTATATGGCTGCCAAAAAGTAAAAAGTTACGAACGTTTTTGTTTTATTTTGAAAATGATAAACGAATGTTTTAGAGCATTTTAAAATATTTTTTGATGAAATACAAATAAAATACAAATTATTTTCATATAATATGCCAAAAATAAATATTATTTTACAAAAATAGTTAAGATTTTAGCAAGAATTATTTATTTATTGCAAAGTGGGGAAAAAAAATCATAACGTGAAATTGATGATTGACGTTTCTTTTCATTTCAACCGTAACAAAAATTTTTTAAATTATAAATCAAAATTTATTTTTGAACAAACTTTTGTTTATTTTCATAATGTGAGAAATTACTAATATACTTTTTACAAATGAAACTAAAGTGAATATATTTAATAAACGGTCAATAACTTTTGAAAAATTGACACATCAGTTTGTGAATTGGCCAATTAAAAGCTTTGAGTGTTACCACCTGCAGCAAATTATATAATAACCAGTTAAAAGATTAATCTATGATTAAGGAGATAATTGGCTGACCATTGTATTTATTAAATTTTATCTAGTTGATTGTCATGAAAATTATCATTTAAAAAACAGGTTGTAATTGACTTGTGGGCAAGATTATTCAAGAAAAAATATATATGTGGGTGTGAATTAATGATTATACTTTGGTGTCTGGAGAGAGGTATTGTTAACTTAACTGTTGAAGAGAGAGCAGCCCAATCTTAATCCAGCTGCTGAAAAATATAGAAGAAATTATTGCTAACTTACTGGTGATGAGAGAAGTCAAATTTTAATTTTTCTGCTGAAAAAAATAATAGAAAAAAGTATTCCTAACTTAGCTGTTGAAGTGAAAGCAGTGAAGTTTTAATCCAGCTGCTGAAAAGAAAGAAGCAGAAGCCTTTACCAACCTATGGCATAACATAGCAGGAATCTTAACCAAGCTATTGAATATAATAGAAGTTTTTAATCCAGATTTTAGCATACCATGAGTTTAGCAGTAAATGGTTTGTAAAATAAAAACCATGTGCTAAGTTCAGCTAAAATCTAGGCATCACTTTTTTCCATGTAACTTACCTTCACTGGAAGAAAATGTAAAGAAGGGAAAACCCCATTTAAGCAGTCTGCAACCTATTCTTTAACCAAGAGCATGAAAAGTCTCTTTCAACATCTGTATCACCTGGAAATTCAAGAGGAAAACCAAATTGACAAACATTGCTATTTTCATTTACCTGGAATTGCTACAGACCTAGAAAAGGACAACTGTAACCAGGCACACCAGGAAAAACTGAAAATGCAACTGGAAAGACCTTTATAACAAGAAAGCCATGGCTATACATATTATTTTTATGTGTGCACACTATAATTTTATTAGTAGAAAATCTGTTTTTGTTTCCTAAATGTAATAAGTTTTTTTCTCTCAATTTATTGCTATCTTTGATTTTTGAAAATGTATAAAAAACTCTTAGTTATATTTAAAGAAATAACTTAATGAATTAAAAGTTAATCCATGAATAAAAATTAATTGATAGGTTAATATAATTTTATCAAACTGTATATTTATTTATTTTTTGTGATAAAATAGATGTTTGAAATTATCTACTATCATATCATTTTTTTTGTTAATTTGTTTGCTTGTATTTTAATCTTCTTGTGTGTATTCAAAGTATGAAAATGTTAAGAATAAGTTTGACTATTATTTTAAGAAATTATAAATAAAATTTATATGTGGTGTTTAGTATTTTATATGGAGTGTTTGATAGAAAGTTGTGGTACAGGAAAGTAGTTTTATTGGGAAATGTTGTAGTAGTAAGGATGTGTTATTTAATGTTAAGTATGATACAGTTATGGATGGTAGCATTTTTTGAAAATCTGTAAGAGCTTAAAAATAGAAGCTAAGATAGAAATTAAGGTAAACAAAAGAAAATGTGGCCTTAAGTTACATAATCCATGACATCATTGTTTCTTATAGTTTTATAACGTATCCATCCCACACTTATAATTCTGAAAATTGCACTCGTATTTACATCATATTAGTGAATTATATATTTGAGCAAGATAATAGATAAACTTTCAAATAATGTCAAGATAAATCCATTTAATGCAAGAATAATTAAATATGGAACAAATAAAATGTTAAAAGCATGTAAAAATAAAGATTTTATGAATGTTTTTTTTATCAAATATTAGAGATCAAATACAGAATGAATGTCTGAGTTATAAAAGATGTGATGCTGAAAAAACCCTGATAATTATTCATACTATTATAAGCAATATAATAATGTGTTATATCTTAATGAATATTTAAATATTTATTGTATAATTAATAATAAACATAGGAAAAGTATAAGTAATGGAGTAATTAAATCATCATATTATAGAAAGAGTAAAAATAAAGTAATTGTAATGTAAAGAACATGTTTGTGAAATGATTTAAATATGATAAATATAAATTGTGCATTTTATTGATATGTTTTAATATGAAAATATTAAGGAGTATCTTAATATTCACAGAATCAAGTGTGAAAGATGCCATAATCTAGCTGTAAATAATTTTAAAGCAAAGTACAAATTATTTATTTTATTATAAGTATTTTGTTAACGTTAATTTTAAATTTTGTATAATATGTTAAATATTTCTTTTAAGTAAATATAATATGTGTAAATTTTTTTAAAATTTTATGTTACTACTGTAATAAAATGTTGCTGTTGTTTTTAAAATTAATAAATTGTTGAAAGTCTCTTTTCTTGTTTTCTAGGTCATTATTCATCATCCTAACCACACATATATTGTAATAATTAAAGATATTTGGTATTATTGCATCTCTTCTAAATAAGATAAGAAATAAGAAAAATATTGTAATTGTTAAAGATATTTGATATTGAATCTAAAATATTAAGTAATGTAAATTTTTCTTCATCTTACTCAATGATTATAATAAAGACTGATAACTAATATGCCATATAAAAATAAAATAATTAAATTATAATATATGGTGATATGAAACTATTTTAAATTTGGTTATGACAATTAATAGTGACAAGTATTAGTTAATTTTAATTTAATTTTAACCAAATTTTATAAGAAAAGTAATTAATGATTTTGAAAGGAAAGAATTGATTAGTATATTTGTTTCTTAATTATTATTTTTAAACTTAGCTAGATGTAATTAAAATCCCTCTTTACATTTGGTTATGTAAATTAATAATTTATTTTAAGAAGCAATAATAATTACCCGAGGTGTTGATTTAGTTATGAAATGTTAGTTAAGGAGAAATATAATCATTTTAATAGATAAATGAATATGATATTGTGTTATAAATTTAATTTAGGAAATTTTAATATTAAATATAATTTGTTTATTTTAATTGTGAGTCATGGGAGTCTCATTGATATTTTAGTGGAGTGGTGTTTGATGATATTCCTATGCCATTGAAGGTATACTTTTTGATACATGCATAACGTTAAAAAGTGTACTTTACTGGATAATTAAATAGCAAGTCTCATGATTATTAATGTTAAATTATTAAATAATTTATTAAGACTAATGCAATGTATTAGATATGAAATAAATAGATGTGTATGGATAGAATTTTTATGAAGTATAAGAAAATTTTGAACTTGGGTGAGCTAGGAGTTTAGTAGGTGGTTGTCTGGGGTAGTTTATGATAGAATTATTTACAATGAGTGATTCCAAGCAAAACATAGACAGGGAAATGTCTTGCCCTATAGAAGATCCTAGTAGTAGAGAAGTTAGTAAAAATGAAAAAAGAGAGAAGGGGAATATATCAATCCCTGAAGAAGTTAGTAACGATCCCAAGATAATGTACATGATCCAGATTTTAAGAACTGTGTTTGTTGGAAAATTTGAATCTTTGAGAGAAGACAATAAATCTCTTAAAGAAGATAATAAAGCCATAAGCAGTAAATTAGAAAATAATCAACAGTCAGTTGAATTAATAAATAATAAACTAGAAGAAAATAAGTAATCTGTTAAATTAATCAGTAAAGATTTGAAAGATAATAAACAGTTTGTTGAATTAATAAGTAAACTAAAAGAAAATAAGCAATCAGTTGAGTTAATAAGAGAAGAACTAAAAGACAAATTTGAAAATCTTCATGAATGGTTTAATAAAAATGAAAAAACTATTGAGTCCTTAAAAATAGTTAATTCAGTCTAATAGAAAACATCAAGAAATATTAGATCATAGATTGCAAGAATTTAGTGATAGTACCATTAAGTAGAAGAGGCAATCAGTCAGTATAAGATTAATAATGAGAATATTAATCAGAAAATAGACATTTCCAATATAACATTATCTAGAGATATTAAAGTTTCAAATATCATAGAAGAAATTGAAGTAGTAAAAGAGGAGGTTAATCATAGCAAAATAAAATTGAAGTAGTAAAAGAGGAGATTAATCATAGCAAAATAAAATTAAAGAAAGAAGTTGAAACAGAGTTAGCTGAGAAATTATATGGATTAGAGGTAAAGAAGATAGAAGAACATAAGTGTAGGTCCAAAGCAGGTGAAAGCATTAAGAGGTTGCAAAAGGGATTAAAGAGCAACTAGAAAAGCAAAATATTATGTTAGATAAATATTGTGAGCAGAAGAAAGTATTGGATCAGAACTTGGACAAATTTAAAACAGAGCAGAAAATTATATTGATCAGATGATATGGAAGATTAATTTAGATGAAAAACTGCAGAATTTGTATGCTAAAATAGAGGAAATACAGATTAGTAATAGCAATAAATCTGAGAAACCTAAGGAGAGAATTTTAATAAACCAACCTGATAATATAAGTATTTCAAAAAGTTATGAAATGAAAGATTATAATAAAAAGGTTGAAAATGAAAATATAGTTAATCATACTCAAATGAAATGGATAGGATCAACTGAGTTAAAAGAGTTAATGTAAAGAGACAGTAGTTCAAACAATTCAATGACAGTAAGATTTATGAAGATTAAAGCATTGAGGGGGAATTACATTGAAAATCCCTCAGAGTATTTGAATAATCTTGAAGAATTGTTTTCTTTATGTCCATTGTTAGAAAAAAAGTTAGTTTTCTCTATTAATCACTTATATTCAGTGGCTAAAGATTGGTGGCAATCTTTATTTGAGATACCTAATACTTACAGAGATTTTAAGTATATTATATTAGCATGTTTTTGGAGTAGTGATAATCAAGACAGCATTAGTTATCAAATTACCCAAGAAAAATATCATATTAATAAAGGAAGTTATACCCAATTTTTCTATGACCAGGTTGTCAAATTTAAAACTTTTACTGCTTTTTCATTATCAGAGAATCAGATTGTTACAATAATAAGGCACAACTTATCTTGAAATATTGAGCAGATCTTAAAGCTGCAGATAGATATACTATTGAGGAGGTTTCAAAAATTTTAGATGCCTTTGAGATTATAGAATTGTCCACTGACAATAAATTGAGATCCTTAAAGAATAAGGTTATTTACCTCATTTCTAATATTAACCTTTTAACCGCTAATTATATTATTGGTTGTATGAGGTAAAAATCAATTTTTTTATGGCCATTCCAAATAAAAAACAACCTTTTTAAAATTTCCAATATTATATAACCTCACATACTTATAAAAAAATTATTTTATTTTTTTTTTTGGAGAGAAAAAAAATTTTTTTCAAAAATAATTTTTTTTTTTTTTTAAAAATTATCTTTTACAACAAAAAAAAAATAAAAAAAAAAAAAAAATCTTTTTTAAAAAAAAAAAAATTTTTTTTTTTTTCCTTTTTTTTATTTAATTAATATTTTATTTTTTAAAATAATTTTTTTTTTTTTTTTTTTTTTTATAATATTAATTTTTTAATTATAATAATATAATATTTAAAATTATTTAAAATTTAAAAAAAAATTTTTTTTTTTTTTTTTTTTTTTGGTTTTTTTTTTTTCTTTAAATTTTTTTTTAGTTTAAAATAAAAAAAAAAAAAAAAATTTTTTTTTTTATTTTGTTTTTTTTTTTTATATATTTTGAAAATATGAAAAATTTAAAATTATAAAACTCAAAAAATTAAACAATTTAAAGGTGTGGGGGGGGTTAATGTAGAAGCTAATTTATCATACCATTTACACCTTTTTATACACTTTATCAATACTTTTATTTGTATTATTTGTATTACACTAACAGTTTCGACTATCCTGCAGTCATCATCAGAGCTAGAATATTCAAATATATGATTATACAATTATTACACTTATCCATATATTGATAAACATAATTAATACACAATATAAACAAAAATAATTATACATTTTAATATGATCTTTATAAATAATCATTTCCCATTTTATTACCTCATCTTTTAATTAATTTTATCAATATTTTATATTAATTTATTTTATATCACTTTATTTTATTGTTTAAATATTATTTAATATAATAATTATAACTTTAACATTTATTTTACTATTTAATGCATATTATTATCATTTTTCTTATATTATAAAATCAACTTTTAATCTTGTCTTATTTTTATTAAATATTTCTATCAATTAACTTTACCCACATTACAAATTATTATTTTTTTTATTACAAAAAATTACTTACTTCTTGTTGATTCTATTACCAAAATCCAACTGACAAAAAAAATCAAAATTTATATTTGTTTAACACTTCTTCTATTGTCATTTTCTTTAACTTTTTTCTTTTAACCTTTTCAAATTCTAATTATTATTAACAATTGTTTATAAAAAATTTGTTCTTACCCTGAAATCTCTATTAAGACTTGGTTTTATACTCTTAATCAAGATTGCTTCTTTAATTTTCCTATCTCTACTATTATTTGTGTAATTAATCATTTTTATACAATCTTTTTCAAACATATGACCTGTTTCTAATGAATGCAAATAAATAGGTGATCTCGTTAATAATAATTAGAATTTGAAAAGGTTAAAAGAAAAAAGTTAAAGAAAATGACAATAGAAGAAGTGTTAAACAAATACAAATTTTGAATTTTTTTGTCAGTTGAGTTTTGGTAATAGAATCAACAAGAAGTAAGTAATTTTTTGTAATAAAAAAAATAATAATTTGTAATGTGGGTAAAGTTAATTGATAGAAATATTTAATAAAAATAAGACAAGATTAAAAGTTGATTTTATAATATAAGAAAAATGATAATAATATGCATTAAATAGTAAAATAAATGTTAAAGTTATAATTATTATATTAAATAATATTTAAACAAGAAAATAAAGTTATATAAAATAAATTAATATAAAATATTGATAAAATTAATTAAAAGATAAGGTAATAAAATGGGAAATGATTATTTATAAAGATCATATTATAATGTATAATTATTTTTTTTATATTGTGTATTAATTATGTTTATCAATATGTGGATAAGTGTAATAATTGTATAATTATATATTTGAATATTGTAACTTTGATGATGACTGCAGGGCAGTCAAAACTGTTAGTGTAATACAAATAATGAAAATAAAAGTATTGATAAAGTGTATAAAAAAGTGTAAATGGTATGATATGTTATAATAGAAATCAATACATAGAAAAAGAAGTAGAAAATTATATTACTTCCATAAGAAGCTAATTTGTCATATGGGATTAGAGGAGACAAGAGGTATGGTAGCAATAGAGCCAAAGTATCTCAATATCCCAAAGTGATTAATTGCTTTCATAGACTTACAATGAGGCACTTGGTTCAGAATAGTCAGCCATTTACAAATAATTTAGTTGACTTATTTACATATATTTAAAATCTAAAGTGCATGTGCAACAGTTTAATGCTGTTTAAATATTATAGTTTATAAAAAAACATTGCGCTATATAAAATAATTGACTTATAACCATTATATTGAAAAAGCCCATAAGTAAAGCTAATGATAAGAATATCTTAAAATAAGTCACATCTATTTAAAATAAATGACTTAATGTCAGTGAGAACCCCACATGTTAGTTAATGTGCAAAGAAATGTGTTCAGAAAATTTCCAAATTTGTATGAGGGTTCTTACAAAATATTAAGTAAGGTACTAGAGAATGCTTTTATTCTCTCAATACCAAATAATGCAAAAAAACATATAACATCTGTAGTCTAATTCCATATCTTTCAGTACAATAGAATTTTGATAGTTATCTACTGTACAAGTAGAAATAACATTGAAGTGTATAATATGAAATTGATTTTGTTGGATGTAAGTTACCATTGTTTTTATTAATGTAAAGTGTAATATAGTTTGATGGATATTTGTTTTAAAATTTTAAAGTTATATAAATTGAAATAGTTAATCTAGGAATGAGTATTAATTTAATGAATAAGTTTTATACAATTTAATAAAAAAAGTTGTATACAATTTAAAATTTAATAGAAATGGGGAGGGGGGAACTGTAGTCTTTCTATTTTACTTCATCATTATATAGTTGTAAATAATAGTCAATTTTAATATAAATTTTAAATTTTATATAATAGCTAGTAACAAGCTATTATTTAATTTATGGAATAGGTTTAAACCCTGTTTCTGTAGTATTAAACTTATGTTAGTTTTCTTTAAATCAACTTAATTTATTAAAGTTATAAATTTGGAATATAAAGTGTTATTTGTTTTAAAATAAAAGTAAATAATAGTTAAAATCATCTAAGCTATTATTTAATCAGTAGTTATAATTATTAAAAGTTAATAATTTTATTATTATCAATAGTCAAATTAAAATTTGCTATTTATTTATTATATTAAATTATTTAATTAATAATGATAAAATAAATGAAAAATGAGGTGTGTGTTGATAGGTGTGCATGTACACATTCATGTAATAATAAATTAAATTTTACTTCATTGTTTTGTTAACTTTGATTTATTACTTGCTTAAATCATAAATGTTATACTTTATTTAACTGTATCAATTTTATAAAAATTGTTTAAAATTAATAGTTATTATAATAATGTAAATTGTAAATTTTATGTATCAAAATTTCAGTTGAAGCAAAGAGTGTTTATTATTAAAAGATACATTTAAATGATATATTAATAAAATCAGAAAAATACTATTTAATAATATTAGTTACAAAAGTATTTTAAAAGTCTAGACAGAAATAATTTAATATTTAAATTTTGTTAAGTGTTTGGAATCAAGTATTAAGATGTTTTTCCTGTAAAAGTAGATGAGAGAGGAAGAAATTAAGAAAATTTTAAGAAATAGAACTGTATTCCTTTTGTTTTTAAATATTAAGTCTAAATTTATTATAATTTTATTATTTTGACTTTAAAAAGTGATAATAATAACTTATAAAAGCATGGAAACTATCTTAAAAAGTTTATATGTATAATTTAACTATGGAATAGAAAGCCAAGCTATCCTTATTGGTATACTACAAGCATCAACTAGAAACTTATGGTAATGGAAGGAAATGAAAATATTTAAAAAGATTAAAATGTATTTGGTTAAAAAAGCTTTGCAGAGTATCAAACTGTTTGCCTATATAACAATGCAAAGGATACATAAGGAATTTATCTTTATTAATTTTTGTATGAAGAATAATAGAGAACATTTTCTATTAATTTAATAATTAGTAGTGATAAAGATAATGATTTTTTTAGTGAAACTATTAACTCTTTTTGAAAAACAACCACATTAATGTGTTCATGGCTTCAAGTCACTCAAAAACTGTAAAATTTTACATTACTATAGCAAATTTATGACTCATTTTAAAGCTTAAAATGTACTGTAAGATGCTGCCCTTTCTAGAATTATTTTACAAGTAAAAAAAATCAATAATATCATAATTTGAAGCTACAACAATGGGAAAAGGCAGACTTTCCTAGATGATGATTGGTTGGTTCTCATTTTGAAGAAAAGAAGAGCACCTGTCAATAATTTTCATCATTCCAATTTCTTTGTTTTGATTTTCAAAATGAAAATGAATGTTTACAGAGTTCTTTTAGTATTTTTTTTACATATTATAAATTATTTTGATAAAATATGCTGAAAATATAATTATTTTAGAAAAATAGTAAGATTTTAGTAAAAAATTCTTTACTTTTACATGAACATAAATTGAAAATAAATTGGTGCTTGTCAAATTATGATGCAAATCTTTTATAATTTCATTTGAATATTCTCATGTCTATTTCTATTTAATGCTTTTTTTAAAAGGGAAGATTCATAATATTACTGTTTTTCTTTGTCTATAAATATGACCTTTCTTATTTGCGTTTTCATAATCAAATGTATCCCTGCACTTTCAGCATTCAATTATTTACCAATTCAAGCCTTAAAGCTTTCTATAACAGTTTTAATTTATTTACTATAATCAAAAATATTTTGACACCTAAATTAAAATCTGATACATTTTTATTACACTGATATGTTGTTGGGACATGAATCTGAATTATCTGTAGTTGGTGTTTTCCATTAGTTTGGATAATTAATCTTGCCACTATGTGTCATCAAACTCCATATTATTTTCTTCAACTTTTTATTTATAATAAATTCCATTCCACTTGTTCACTTTTCTGTTCAATTGTCTCTTCATTTTTCCTTTTATTTCATAAAGTCTGACAGTATCCCATTTACTGTCTTACAGTTCTTTTCCAATCAATTGAAAGTGACCTGCAGTGGTGTGGAACTAAATAAAATATGTCTTCATGGTTCTGCATTGAAATAATTCTTAGCACCTTTTGCTTTGGTTAAAAACTTTATAATTTTTTGGGATTTTTTCATGATTACAAATTTAAAAAGAATGCTTATTTATACCAAAGTTGTGTTTTACATAAAAACATTAGGCAACTGAAGAAAAAGATTATGATATTTTTTGATATTAAAGTCAAAGCAACCAAGGCTAGTAAACTCACCAGACTGTTTTATGCATGTTGATAAACAGAAAATGAGCATTAAAGATCTACAACATCTATTTCTTATTGATCTCAATAGTGTTAAAATTTTAAAGTAACTTTGTATAAAAAAAATCTAATAGAGAAAGCACCGAAACAGAAAAATCAAAACTTTCAAATATGTTTTTATAGATTGATGAATGTTTATCTGCATATCTAAGAAGTTCTTTACATGTCAGGTATAAAAAGGACATTACCTAGAGATACTATTTAGACAGTATAATTTGAACCCCAAGAGATATTAAAACACATATTGTTATAGTATAGCAAAACTATAATTGCTATACTTAAAATAATGTGTTGTAAAATATTATGTGACCTTTGTTGATTAGTCTTATCTCAAAATATTTATTATATATACACAATGTTTTAGAGAAAAAACTTATTGCTTCTATATATAGTAATTATTTTTACATAAAGCTAATCAACAAATATTGTATAATTTTTCCTGCCTTATAAAATATTACTTCCTTTGTTTTAAAATTAGCAATTGCAATTTGGTCACATTATAAAAAAATTTACTAGAATGTTTTTTGTAAAAACCATGTTTCATCTGGTCAAGCATTGGTGGTCGAGAGGTCAACAACAGCTGCTTTACAAGCAGTTGTCCCGGGTTAGCGGGTTCGCTTCCCGGCTGATGTTATGATACATGAGAAAAAAAAACGTGTTTCATCTTATCAACATAACTAATGAACTGGTGATTGCCCTTCGGCAGGGCATGCTAGATTGATTTTAAGAGGTCATTTATTATAACATACGTTTATTGTAATTTACATTGTATAATAGATAGATTTTCAAACACACAGACAGAAGAAAAGTAAAATAACTACTTAAAAAAGGTAATATAAAATCAAAAATATAAATAGTAATATACATATAAAATTAAATGTTGTGCTTAGTTTATAGTTTGATTTTAGTGAAAGTTAATGCAAATCTTTTAAAAATATAAAATAAAATGTAAGCAATATACGCTAATAAAAATCAAGAATAATGATTAAGCTGTATTATGAGTGGTGTTTTGGCTTTCTTACACTGAAATCATTTTATTTGGTGCTATGATATCTGTTTAGTGAAAATTAAAATTGATCTTCTGAAATAAAAACGAATTTCTGCTTTCTCATATTGACTTTTTTTACTTTCTAATGGACTTTTTCAAAAAAAACTCTGCAATGGACTGCACCTATATATACTAAGTGAAAAAACAAATAGTATTTTTTAATACTTAACATTTTTAGAGTTCTTACGTGTTGATATTTTCCTAGAAGCAATATTAACTTTTTTTCCTGTTTCATAATGAAAATTTAAATTAATTTTCTAAAAACAAAAACAGATTTTAATATAAAATCATTTTCTTTTTTTCCTTGCTTGAATTTTTTTTACAATGTTTATCATTTTTTAAACTCATCATTTCAAATGCACTCTGAAACATCTTACACATGGAAATCTTATGCCAATTAATACATCCATTATAATTTTATTTTTGCAGATTTTCATATGGAAATATTTTTTATAACATTAATCATTATTTTCATATTTTCAGGATTTTGGTCACAATTAAGAACAATAATTTAAAAATAATAATGAGTTCAATGTATTTTTATTTCTAAGATGCAATAAACAGCTATGCGCAGTAAACTGGTATCTTAAGCCTTATATGACAAAGACATCTCTGTATGTATTCGCATTTAAACAGACAAACTCTCCATACAGTATTGCCACTTAGTGCAAGCCAGAGTAATCAATGGATTCCAGAAGGCTTGTGCATAAAATCCCTATCTAATGCCTACTCATCCAATATCCCCAGACTAGTTTCTGGCCTGTGATTACTCTGTTTAGCACAGGTGGCACTACTATATGGAGTTTTGCTTTGCTTTGTCTATAAACAATTATGTGCTAGTATTGGAGATGTGATCATGTGATTCTTGCTGGTTTAACACCAATCCTGCCTAATAGGGTAGTGGTGGCTATGGTTGTTAAAGATCCAAAGACACCAAAATGTATGGGTGCTGAACTGAGTTCAGACCCATATGACTATATAAGCTATTGAGCTTAGATTGAAAATATTTTTTGTGTTTTCAATTTCATGCTCATATTTTTGTAGTTAAGTAGAGATAAAAGGTGGTTGCTAGAGGGTTGCATTAGATCCTAAGATCTAGATGCAGTGCTCTCAGATCTAAAGCTTCTCACTGACGAAGGCCACAGGCCAGAAACTAGTCTGGGGATATTGGATGGGTAGGCATTAGATAGGGATTTTATGCACAAGCCTTCTGGCATCCATTGATTACTCTGTTTAGCACAGGTGGCACTACTATATGGAGTTTTGCTTTGCTTTGTTTATAAACAATTATGTGCTAGTATTGGAGATGTGATCATGTGATGCTTGCTGTTTTAATAATGATTAACCTCTATTATGAGTGGTATTTTGGCTTTCTTACACTGAAATCATTTTATTTGGTGCTATGATATCTGTTTAGTGAAAATTAAAATTGATCTTCTGAAATAAAAACGAATTTCTGCTTTCTCATATTGACTTTTTTTACTTTCTAATGGACTTTTTCAAAAAAAACTCTGCAATGGACTGCACCTATATATACTAAGTGAAAAAACAAATAGTATTTTTTAATACTTAACATTTTTAGAGTTCTTATGTGTTGATATTTTCCTAGAAGCAATATTAACTTTTTTTCCTGTTTCATAATGAAAATTTAAATTAATTTTCTAAAAGCAAAAACAGACTTTAATATAAAATCATTTTCTTTTTTTCCTTGCTTGAATTTTTTTTACAATGTTTATCATTTTTTAAACTCATCATTTCAAATGCACTCTGAAACATCTTACACATGGAAATATTATGCCAATTAATACATCCATTATAATAATTTTATTTTTGCAGATTTTCATATGGAAATATTTTTTATAACATTAATCATTATTTTCATATTTTCAGGATTTTGGTCACAATTAAGAACAATAATTTAAAAATAATGAGTTCAATGTGTTTTTATTTCTAAGATGCAATAAACAGCTATGCGCAGTAAACTGGTATCTTAAGCCTTATATGACAAAGACATCTCTGTATGTATTCGCATTTAAACAGACAAAACTCTCCATACAGTATTGCCACTCAGCGCAAGCCAAAGTAATCAATGGGTGCCAGAAGGCTTGTGCGTAAAATCTCTATCTAGTGCCTACTCATCCAATATCCCCAGACTAGTGTGTTGTATTAGCATTTGTTATATAAATTTTAATTTAATGTAAAAGGATGGTTGTTTGCATTATATTCCTTCCTCATTACAACCTTCATTATATATGTATTAGGAAAATTTGGTCATTTTCATGCAGTGTTTTATTTAGGATATAATCTTTGATACAGGACTATTTTGAATTTCTAGCATTACTGAAAACGATTTAAAAAAATGGAATTTTGATTATAAATACTAGTTTTCTCAAATAAAAAAATAAGAACCTATAAACTAGTAAAGACAATAGAAGCAATCATTTAAAAACACATGTTGAGATTTTTAAATATGTATTTCAAAAACTTTAAAGTGCTTAACATATTTTATACAGGAAACGATCATTGATTAGGAAAATATAAGATATATATAAGATAAAAATTAAAGTGAAAAATTATCAATAATAGTTATCTCTAATGTTGTACAAATATTGTGATGAATTTAAAATAAATCTTAAAAATTGCATTTAAATAATATTAAGCAGTCTTTTATATATATATGTCAAACGTTGACCAGGAAGCAAACCCGGGCCTGCTACTTGGAAGGCAGCTATGCTAACCGCTAGGTCACCAATGCCTGACTAATATTAAGAGACTTTTAAAACATTTTAGACTTAAATGATATCAATAAAAAAATAACAATCACTCTATTAAAGGCAGTTATACATTTAACTATAAAGGAAAGTAGCAATTCATTAGTTTATCTTCAACTGAGGTTAAGTAATGAGTGCATAAAAAGAAATGGAAAAATAATTAAAATGACTTTGTTGAAAAAACTCAATATATATAATTCTATGAAATTGAGAGAAAAAAAATATTGATAACAAAAAATATAGCTGTAAAATAAAAAGAAAGCAATAGAAGAAAATAATAATCTCAAAGGTTTTTGGTATTAAAAGTAAATTTATGTCACTAATAAAAAACATGACATTATTATATTAAAAAAAAAAATTGGGTGATATAGTGTAGAAGAATTGTATAAGAACTATAAAGCAAGAAAGAGCAAGTGTTTAGCCTATTGGCTTATCACATATTTCAAATTGATTATTTATGCATTTTATTGGAAATGCAATTTAAACAATAAAAGAAAGCCATGATACATGCAGTTCTAAAATTTTCTAATTCACTTATATGCTATCTAAAGAGAAATATACATAAAACATAAAAACATTAAAATTTCATTATTATAAGATATGGAAGCAGCAGTTTTTTTCATATTTATTATTAATGTTTTTTTAGATTAAATCGTAAGCAATTTTATTTTTTTTACTTTGATGTAGCACAGTTTTTGCATAATTTTAAAATTAATAAAATTCATAGAGTGATAAAGAGAATGTCATTAATTTAATAGTAACAAAAATTAAAACTGTAAAATATTCTTGTATTATATCAGGATGTTTGACATTTGAAGAGTTTAACCTCAAATCTGAAATGGATATTGGCAATTAAGAATGTCTGAATAAATTCTAAATCTAATACAGACTTAAAATTATCAAAACAATCAGCATTCCCATTGTTTGCTCATAAGTTGTTGAAAAAAAGATGTGATCCAGAGTGCAATTAAATTGTGATAAACAGATATTTTGCTCTTCATTTTATTAAAAAAAAGTATATGATTTTTTTAAAATTATTTCTTAAATAAATATGAATGAGTACATGCCTACTATAAATATTTATTGTGTTCCCTATATATTTTATTAATAAATACCTTGTCAAGCATTGGTGGTCAAGAGGTCAGCATAACTGCCTTACAAGCAGTTGTCCTGGGTTAGCAGTTTCACTTCCCGGCCGATGCTATGACACGTGGAAAAAAAATACATTGTTCTTTTTTAAAATTGTTTAAAACTATAATCTTAATTTATACATGCTTACTGAACACATAAAAAATCTTTAGTATATATATATATATATATATATATATATATATATATATATATATATATATATATATATATATATGTGCCCTTTTGTATGGGTCTCCATACAATTGTTATATCAATTTATTAAAAAATTTAAATTTAAGATATATTACAGCTATATGATGTTGATTTTATTTCTAATAATCTTTCAAAAGTTTAATCAAAGTAAACTATGAATATTTGATGTGTGAAATTGTGCTAATATTTGGGAGAGACATCTCAATAAAAAATGATAATATTATATGGTTGGGAAAACTGGCCATGATTAATACTGCATTAATAAGTTTTGTAAATAAATGTTTAAAGCTAAAAGTTTAAAAAGACAAGTTAAAATTGAATGCATATATATTTATTATTGATAAAGATTAATATTTAGTAAGTGAATATGAATATTTTTATTATTAATAGTATATAATAGAAGATTAATATTTGATTTTATAATATCGAATTATTATTTTAAAGTTGTTATAGTATATTATTTGTTTTTAAAAATATTTATTTTATAAAATTGAATTGTTAGTTTATTTTTAGATAATTACAAGCGTTTATATCGTGTTGTAAGTCAGGTGACAGATAAACATATGTACACATATGCTTGTAAGTTTTTTAGTAAAGTTGCAAAACTGTTTTAAAATTCTATTATAAAATTTATAAATATTATATTGGCTATCACGAGATAAAAATAAAAATAATTAGTGTGAAATATTAAATCTGATTTTTAAAATACTGTTTAAAAAATATAATGAATAAAAATAGACTTAGTTTGTTTAGAAAAATAGTCTTATAAAAGTTAAAAGTGAAATAAAGTAAAACATATATTTTTAAAAAAAAAATGCTTAATGGATTTAAATAAATGATAAAAATTAATTTAAGAATTAAATAATGTAATAAATAATAAATATTAAATAAGTCATTATTTATTTTTAATTTCGTATTGTTGGTAAGATATGTAAATAGGCTAGCAAGGTGATTGTTTAATTTACCAATCAAGTGGGTAATTTATTCCGGTATAAAAACGGAGGTTCAATTGTTCAGGAGGTGATTGTAATTTCTTTTAAGTGAAGTGTGCTATTAAATATAGCTAAGTAAAAAATTATAGACGCTCTCGTAATAGTTCTTAATTTAGAAGAGAGTAGTTTTAAATAATTTTATAAAAGTTTACCGTTTAATATGCAGTGCTAATTTAGTCATAATTCCCTATTGATCGTCTCTATCAAGGCTCAATTTTACTGTCAAATAATCATGAAAATATCATATATTGATAAAATGTGTTGGAAACTTTATATTAAAAATATAGTGAATGCTGAATTAACTAGGAGAATTACTAGTTGGATAAAAATAATATATTGGACATTATATGAATTTAAAAGTTGATTATAATTAATTTTTTATAAACAAATATTTTAAAGAAAAATAAATACTTCTTTATGAAGAAAGTATTTTTAAATTATATATTTTAATATATCTTTTGGTAAAGATATGGAAGTTAATAATAATTGCAGAAATACTTGCCTTATTAAGTCTTTGTTATTTAAAAGACTAGATGTTGATAGCTTTTGAAAAAACTGATAATTCGGAAATTTAATTGATAAATAAATACTTGTAAAAACGTTATAATATTTAAATTCTATATGCTGGTTATATAGAAAAATTTTAAAAAATGTTTTGCTGAATATTTTAAGAAATGCGCATAGAAGTATACGTGGATATCCAAGTCAATTTTTATAAAAACTTAAATTAAACATTTAACTATTGATTAATCCTAGGAAGATAATAACTTTTAAATAAATCCGGATCCTATAAACTGTTTTAATTATTATTTTGTTTCTTTATGGTGGAACTTATTTTATCTTATTTTTTTAAAAAAAAACGTTTTCCATTTATTTCATAAAAACTGTTTAAACACGTGATGTACCGGAAAAAGGAAGTGGTGTTGGTAAAATGTTGTGCCTAGAAAAAAAGAACAATTGTGGGTGGAAAGAAGACACCGTTGGATTTTATGTAACATATTTTGTTTTCTTAACTAACATAGATATTTAATTATTTATTGATCTATTAAAGATAAGAGAGGTACATTTTAAAAGTAACTACACATTAATATAACACTTAATTTCCTAAAGTTTATTTTTTTATATAATTTTACAACACGTAATATTTTAAGAATACTTGTTGAGTATAAATGTGATATTATTTTGTAAAACTATAATCCTGGAGGACATCGTTTGGCTGATTATAAATTGGAGTATCATTTATGGTAATAATTATATAATATTACTAATTTAATGTATTTTGCTTTGTTTTCTTTAGATAAACCAAATATTATTTGATTGTTGAGTGAATGTATAAATATTTAAAGAATATACACGCATAATATTATCAATAACAGTTTTATTTTAATATGCATACTTTATTTTTATAATATAAATTTATTACAACGTAATAAGAGTTATCCAGAAATAATTATATGATTCTTTCGTGAATAAACTTTAATGTTTCTGTTACAATATTAGGAATTTGATTTATTATATTAGTATGAGTCATTTATATTTATTTTCAAGTTAGTAAGAAGTAAAAAATATATCTATATTTTTATTTTTTTTTATTAGACAAGTTAAATTAATTTTATATAGAAATTTATATTTTGTTTGAAGGGTTTATCATATATAGATGATGAGATATAAGAGAGTTTGGATAGTCATTTTTTTTTAAAAAAATTGGTAAGCTGATACTGAAGTTAAATAAGATTAGAATGATATTTGAAGATAGGATTTTATTAAGAGGGAATAGGAATAACAAGTAGAGAAGAATAATAGTTTAAATGGAAAAGAATCATAGAATTTTATTTTAATATAATAACTTTATAAATTGGTAATTTATAAATAAAAATTTAGTCTTCAAAAATTGTTGATAATTTTAAAATATTTTTTTAAGAAAAGAAATATATGTATTGAATTTTGGTAAGATATTATGAAATTACTAGAATAAGTAAAAATTATGTATCAATGAAAGTAAATATAAGTATATTAATCATACATTAGTTGTATTTAGTTAATGTAATAATAAATGTAATACATAATAGTTACATTATAATAGAAATAGCTATAATACTTAAATGGAGTAGTTTTAATTTTAAAGTTTGTTTATTTTACATGTCTAATAAGTGATATTTTACATAAAAGCTTCTATTGTCTGATTATAAATGATATCTAGTAAAATATAAGTTCATAAACTAATTAAATGTTCTGATAAAAAAAGAAATTATGGTTATTTATTTTGGTTATAGAAATAAAAATTAAGATCTTGTATTATTATTATTATTATTTTTCTTATTTTTATTTTCTTGATTTCACTTGTATGTAAATAATGTATATAAGTTGTTTATTAAAGTTGATGTAAATAAATTTGTTTAAGTTGTTTTAAAAGTGTGTAATTCATTATTTTGCCATAGCATTTGAAACAGATAATTTGAATAAAAAAATATTTGACAATATGAATTAAATTATTTTTTTTTTAAAAAAAGAAATACAGTATTTTCTGAATATAACATTAACATATTATGTTATAATGGTCATGAAATAATTATAATACACAATATAAGAGTATAATATTATTTATTGCCACATATTATTAAATTATAAGATTTTATTATATTCTTATTAAGATACTATATGAAGATAAAAGACATGTAGATGATTTACTTGTTTTCTTAATGTTAGTAGTATAATAAAATAGATGAGGTTATATACATTAGAGTTATTATTATTAGTTATTTATTATTATTATAAGTTAGGTGTAGTTAGGTCTGATATTAAATCCTTATCATGCCTATCTGAGAAGTATTATTACTTTAAGATAATTAAAAGAACTGAGATTATTTAGTTATATTTCTTTGTAAAGATTGAGATTTATTTTTACTATTATTGAAGTTAGTTAATTTTTTATAAAAGATAGGAGTGTATAGATGTATTAGTGAGATAATAAAGAGGTAATAGTATTCTTATGCCATTGAGATAATGTCTTAGAAGACATAGGCTCAATGTAAATTCATATTACCACTTGTAACTTCACTTCATAGTCTCATGATTTAATAAATACTTATTTAATTAATGCATGATATTGAACCATATTAATTTTCTGTTAGTTGTACTAAATCTGATAAGATATAGTATTATAAAAATATATTAATAATAGTTATACACATTTTAGCCGAGCATAACGATTTAATTGAGCTAGTCATATTTTAAGTTATACTATATATTTATGGAAGTGAGGGTACAATATATATATATCAATAACTTGGAGAGAGTGACTTTCGATATAATGTTTAACAGACTAACCTTCCCGTAGTTAGACCGAAAGAAGATAATGATGGAGATGATAGAATGTAAAGTGTGTTATATTTTCCAACCATTTTCTCAAAATCAATTCTAGGGGTTGTAAATAGCCTATCCACCCAAAAGTAATTTATTACTAGTTAACTAAACCACTAAATATTACATGATCACCATTTCTTATGCTTGCTCATAACTGTTATTAAAACAGGCAAAAGTTTCCATACAGTAGCTAGAAACTAGTCTGAGGAGATTGGATGAGTACAGCTAGATAGGAATTTTATACACAAGCCTTCTGACATCCATTAATTACTCTGGATTGCACTGAGTGGCACTATGGAGAGTTTTGCCTGTCTTATTAGTTAACTAATAATAGAGGAATGCATTCACAGTCTTTATTAAGGCATTATCTTTTCATTTGAAAAAAATCTTCTGAATAAAATAATGTCAATCTCTTCTACTCATCACCAATCTCAGTTAACATTTTCTCACCAGTTACATATTATCTCATTTTTTTATTGATATGGAAATTATAAGTGAACATTTGCAATGAAATCTGAGATATAAAATGAAACTGACAAGTTGAATGTTATACAAATATATTATCTACTTTATGCAATTAACTGTTACACACATAGACACAAATTTATTTTAAAATAAAATGCTTAAATTGACACACACATAGAAAATAAATAAATAAAATAACTATGTAATAAAAAAACTGCAATAAATATTCACTTATTAGGAACAAATTTTTAAAAAGTTTAAAATGAAAAGGCCTAGCATGGTGGATACCTAGAATTATATTAATTGTATATTATAGAATGCCATTACTGGTCAGTATGGACATATTCTACTATCCTTATATTTATCCAATTATTTAGCCTGAAATTCATTCTTCTTTTCTATATTTTTTTCATACAGTTGCAAAAAATGATTTCACACACATTCTTCATAAGCACAGATGAGTTATAATTTGTCCATATTACAGATCAAGTTCCAGGTCAGTCCCAAAAGATTCATACATATTTGTGGCTGTATGTTCAGATTAAATTAGCAACAATTTTTTGTAGCGTTTTCCCAAAGGAACTGGCCATAAACACAGAATTTTTTTTTAAACCATGATTTATATTTGGTAACACATTTCTTTTCAGAACAACTGAACAAGAGTTATAGTTATTTAAAGAATGATTTTTGTTTAATGTAGGAACATAAAACTGAATATCATGGACAATCCTTTTTAATTGTACCATTACTTCACTAGCAACATCCAGCCAATTTTTTGTTAATTATATAGTAAATATTTGAAAACCAGGCACTCTTCACAAACCTGGAGCTTAATTGCAAATATAAGGATTTGAACTCAGACTTTCAAGCACCCTTCAACTATCCACACTATCTTATACAACTGATACACATGACCACACACATGTAGAAAAGATACATAATCACCAATATACGTATTTCATGCTAAACCAGCAATCATCAGTTGGTCAAGATTATCATCTTCCACATACATATATAATCAGTGCTCAGTTTATATTAAGATAGCAAATCCTCACACTTTAATGGACAGACTTCAATCTACTCAAACCTCCAACTCTTCAGCCATCCATATCATTGAAAATCTGATGATGGAAAGCCAAATTCCATGCTGATGGCAACATTATCACCATGCCCATGTGGGCCTAGATGAAATTGTGTGGATATTATTTTCCTTTAAAACATTTATTTTATCAGTTACTTCTTTTATATATGGCAGAATAGTCTTAATCTTTGAAGTATCAAAATATTTTTTCTTATATAAAAAAGCCCTATTAATAATCCAGTGATCAAAACCAATAATTTTAGTAGTATAGATATCTAAGTGAAAATGGCTGTCATCAGAAAGTGGCTTAGTTCATCTAACAATGTCTTTGCCACTGAAAATAATTGTGCTGGATGGTGATGAGAAGAAAAATGTAGATATCTCCCAGTGGTTGTTGGCTTTCTATATATACCATGGGATAAAGAACCATTCTTCTTTCTTTCAATTAAAACATCTAAGAATGGAAGTTGGTTATTATTTTCTACTGCCATAGTAAGTTTGATGTTGTTGTGAAAAGAATTTAAGAAAATTAAAAATTCTTCAAGAGCATGTTTAATTAACCATAACATCAATTTTAATAAAACATATTCTGGCAAATATTGAACAATATGACCAGAGGCTGCTAAGGGGAGCTATAAAGATTTTTAAAATGCCCAATATCATAAATGAAAAGTGTGAATTAAAAAAAATTAACATTTGAAAAAAGCTATTGGAGGATGAAATATTTTTTTAAAACGGCTCAAACAGTAGAATTTGATAATGAGGAGGCAATAACAAAGGAACAATGTAAGGATTTTAAATCTCACGATACATATTCTTATGATTTGAGAAAGAAGCTTTAAGAAACGTAGTTGTTATTGTACTGAAATGTCAGCTATTATATTTTTATTACATAGAAGCTCCCAGAAATAATATAATGAATTCATATATATGTTGTCTATAGTGAACTTAATGTAATTATAAGGATTTGAACTCAGAATTTTAAGCTCCCTTCAGCTATCCACTCCATCTTATACAACCAATTCACATGATATGCAGAACCAGCATTCATCAGTTAGTCAGATTTGCTATCTTAACATAAACTAATCACTGATTATATATGTGTGTCAGAGATGAGGATCTGGACCAACTGATGAGTGCTCATTCAGCATGAAATACATATATTGGAGATCATTTATCTTTCTCACAATTATGTGGTCATGTGGATCTGTTATATAAGATGGAGTGGATAGTTGTAGGTAAAGTCTGAGTTCAAATCCTTCTCTCTTTCTATATTTAATTTGCTATTATTAAAGTTTATTTTATATATATATAAAGAATTTAAACATTTTTAAATCATTAACTTTGAACTTATTTTAAAGTGTGAAATTATATATATACGTTTTGAAAAATTTTGATTAAAATGATAAATAATAGTCTATAGTGATCATCTCTTTGGCCACTTCTATTTTGAAAATATTTAATTTTTATAATTTTGTTTTTAATCCTAAATTCATCAGTGAAAATCTGTGTTTAGAAGGTGGGGGGAGGAAGAATGATATTTTTTTTAATTAAACAAATCATGTTATGTTCTAATTTGTTTTCAAATATTTAATTAAATTAACATTGATAAATTTTACATTGGAAGTCTAAATATTTCTTTGTAACTTATTTGGATAATTTATACAAACACACATATATATATATATACTCGTATTAACTTATTCTCATAAGTTAGTAAAAATATTTAATTTAATTATATATATATCAAGTAATTTACTTTCTAGATAGATAGATAGCTTTTATGAAATTTGTTGAGAAATTTCATTATAAAAATTTTTCACCTACTCTGAAAGTGTCCATTAATTTCTTTTTTAAAAAACATTTTTGATTGTGTACACTCTATTGTTACTTTTTTATACAAAAAATATGCTTTTTGCCATCTTGATAAAAAAAAAAGTAATCTATCAGAAAACATACCACATGCATGCATAGTAAATACGAAGTGGATTTTTTTTTATGCTGCAGCCAATACATTTTTTAATGAAGTAGAGAAACGTGCAAAAAAATTCTTATGTGTATTTTAATAGAAACCAGTAAATGAATCGAGAAATTATTGGCAAAGTTAATTGTTATTATATAAATATCCAAGTGATAAGAATATACCATATTATTGAAATAATGCAATAGTGATATTGAAACAAAAGAAAAAAAAGATTTAAACAATAGTTTATTAAAATTATAGACCTAGCTCTTTCAATTCTAAGTAAGGTCTTAACTGAGATTATTATAAATTATCCATAAGGCATTAAAACCACTCATAAAACAATATAATTTGCAGAATAATATACTACATTCAGTTATTAAGATTGGCTATAAAAAGATTCACTGTGCATAGCTTGCAACTTTGCATTAGATTTGTCAATTTCTGAGGATATTTATATAAATATTATAACCACAATTAATCCACAGGTAGTTTTAAAAAGTTACTGTTGATCAAAGTTCACAATCTGTGTATTCCATTTGTCTTAAAGTTTTTTACAATAGTTTTTTTTTTTAAAGTATTTTGTTAATTGAAATAAAAAGCAAATGGTTCACATGTTTTTGCAAATAATTCGTCAATGTTTCAGCTATTATTATATAAGATATTAGATGGAATGCAAAAGGTATACCCAAAATAGAATAATGCTCACTTATTTTCAAAAATGATGAGTAACTAAAGGTGTAAACTGGATCTCAAGAAGATAATTATAAAACACCTAGAGATTTGGTAGTGGACAGATAATTGATAAAAATAATATGAGATTAAATAAAATTAATACAATTTATTACAGTGGTTATAAATCTTATATTACACTATCTTTAACTTCAGGTACCTTGCTAAGTAATAATACATGTAAGAAAAGTTCATTCTTTAACAAATATATCCATAAAATAGACTTAAGATAAGTGAGATTATCAAAACAATTGTTCAAATTGTCTTTGGTTAGTAAAAAAAAATAATTGACCTACATCTTTTTTAGGTTTATCCACAAAGATTAAGTAAAAAAAAAATTGTGTATATAAATAATAACGTATTTTTTGTTTTTAAATCATTTTACAAACTGGTTATTTATTTCTTTTCGTATATTAACTTAATTTTTCGTTCACTTTTTACAGTAACCTTCATTTTATTTAAGTTGATATACTTTCTTATCACAAGTAGTCGCAATCAAATTCGGCAAGCATAGCTAACTTTCTGTGCCTGATTGCGCAGAGGGGTAGCAGCTGTCGCAGAGATAGTTGTCGCAGAAGAGGATTAATGGAATTCCGGTTTCAATTTGACAATTGCCAGTGAAAAATAAGTTGGTAGATAGTATCAATAAAAAAAAAAGTAATAAGATGAGATACTCCAGCTGGCCAAATAAAAGCTACGCCATCAACCACTACTGCATACGATTTCAGTATTCATAAACAAAACAAAAAAGAAATCAATGCAGGGAACGTGAGATTTATATCTTAATGTTAAGAATCTGTCAAAAATAAAACTTTTTTTTTTTTTAAAAAAAAAAAAGGCGAGCTATTAGTATTAGAAACCGCTATTTTTTAAAAAACTCATAAAAGTATTTATTTTCTATTAAAATGTTTAATAGCAATGTATTTTAATAAGTAAAATTTTAAAATTAATTAAAAAATATTTCTTTTATTAAATACTATCGTCAATTTAATTAAAATATTAAAAAATGTTGCTAAAATACGTGTTTTCAGTTTTATTAAATACGTAAAAATTCTTGAACACCATTACAGAAATGCTTAATATCATAGCAGAATATGACACAAAATATATATAAATAATAAAGTAACTCTTTTTTTTTTTACATCTAGGACCATTAGAAGATGGTAAAAGAATAACCGGAAGAACATTGTTGTAAATTTTAATAACATGAAATTTGTTCCATTCTACTAGCTGGAACATCTTTGGCAGAAACGGTTAAACGATTTGATTCTTACAATATGATTGGCTAAAGTTATTTAAATAAGCTAAAGAAACTTGTAAATTAATACACTGTACAGGCTTATACCTGCACATACAGATATATATGTAAGGGATTCGACCTCAGACTTTGACACAACCCTCAACTCTCCAAGCCATCTCATGTTGCTGACGTACCTGCTCACACACATGTTGAAAAGATAAATAATAACCAATATACGTATTTCGTGCTAAACTAGCACTCGTAGGTTGGTCCAGATTACCATCTCCACACATATATACAACCAGTGCTCAGCTTTATATTAAGATAGCAAATCTTTAAAAAATAATGGACAGGCTTCAAACTACTTCATCTCACAACTTTTCAGCCTTTCATTTAAAGAAACTTGCTAAATATAAAATAATGTTTGGTTAAAATTTGGTTATTAGTCTTTTGTCTACGCATTTCCAGCTTTGTTATTATTATTATTTAAATAGAGTAAACGATGAATCGAAAGTTGAATCGATGAGCATTATAAAGTATTGTATCACAAAAACAACAAACACAAAATCATTGCAAACAAGTCACCATAAAAACCAAGACAGAGCTGAGCCTTATAATATACATTACAACAGTAGTGGCTTTCTTCATACAGTAGTGCCATCTTGTGCAAGCCACAATAATCAGTAGTTGCTAAAAGTTGTGTGCATCAAAATCCCCATCTAGTGCCTACTCATCCAGCTCGTGGCCTTTATCAGTGAGAAGCCTTGGATCTGAGAGCACTGCACTTAGGTTCTTTGGATATAATGCAACAGACCCACCATTCATTGATTAATATGTTTTGTACTGGGTGACATTACTGGAAAGTGTTACTACTATTTTAAAACTTATGTAAGTATAAGAATTAGAGAACATGTGACAGTTTAATAGCTTAAACTAATGTTTGTGATCTTTTGTCAAAGCTACTAATATGTATGTTATAATGGAGAAATAGCAGGATCATGAATATAATAAAAATTGGGTTTTGAATAAAAGGAAATGGCAACATTTGAATTTTTTTAATTATTAGAAATTATTTGCTATCTGCTTACTTTTAATTGTGAAACAAGGCAGAAAACTCAGAACCTTTTGATACAATCATTACTTCACAAAGATACTTCGCAGTAAAAGTCTAACCAAAATTTATGAGTGTTATATAGAGAGCTCGCAAATAAGCTCTTAACAAGCTTTGCTGAATACCCCCAACCCCAGAGTGGTTTCTACTACTGGCTTTCTCAGTCATATAACATGACTTGATTTCTTTGTAAAATATATGAGAAATCATGTTTACCTATATTGAAAATATTGATTACAAACATCATTGTCACAATGAAAAATAACATTACTCTAGACAATAAAGCAAAGTACGCAAGGCATTAATAGGTTTATAAATATAGATGATAACATTCAACTCTTGTGCTATCATTTAATATTACTCTACTTTATAAATGAAAATAATCAAATATTGATTTGAAATTCACAAGAACTATATTGCTTATCTCCTTCTGACTAATCTACAATTTCTTCTGGATCACTATAGGTTATTTTTGATCTGAAAATGAGAGATATTTTTACTGTCATTACCCAGAAAATATGAGATTTTTCTTTGTAAGAATGATTAAGATTTTTCAGATATTATTCATATTTTTTATAATTATATTTTATGTAGGATATAGTTAGTTTTTGCTACATTAGTGGATCTATAATGTTTTATTTAAAATATTGCAGATTTGCTCAATACATTAACCACACTACATGTGTTTACATTCATCAATAAAAAGTATTTAAAAAAAGTCTAAAATGCTTTATTTCTATAAATGCACCAAAAGTTAAAAAAAAAAAACAAATTTTCTTAAGCTTTGACAAATAAAGTGGGACAAATCAGCATGCAAATAAGGCCATTTTAATTTGTTGGTGCTAATCTATTCACCATTTTCATCTAGCCAATAAATTAGCATTTATGCAAATAAATCAGTTTTATTGTGCAAGTTGGATTATTTGCATTTCACTTTTATCTATAAAAGTGAAGAAAATGTATTTTTAGTGTACTTATAGGAATAAAAAAAGTTATTTTTTTAAAAAATATATATTTTGCTTTCTACTTTTTATTTTATAAAACACTGAAATACTGAAAACAGTTTTTAACAAGCCATTCCAATTTAAATTACAATGGCTTCTATTACCATTGCTATCATTAATGTTAGATCTAAAATTAAAAAAAAACATTGCATTAATTTTTTGCTAAATTGTCATGAGAAAAATATATGCAATTTGAATTCAATTGGAAATTGAGAAAAGAGTAAAAATTGAGTTAGACAATTTTATTCTATCAGATTAAAAAACAGAGCAAGCTAAATAAAAGGGAATAATAAATAAAATTATAAATGCCTACATCTAATCAGTTTCAAGAAGTATAATAACTACGCTTTCTTATTGCATTTCCAAATGTATACCATATAATACCAAATCATTCATGCACTTTGCTACTGTTACACAATGCTTTGTTTACCAGCCTCTTTTACAGTTTCGATTATCCCATCAATCTTCTTCAGAACTTTTATATCTCCTAACTTCAATTGCTAAGAAGTTGAAGTTAAGAGATATAAAAGTTGAACAGTTGAAGTTAGAAGATATAAAAGTTTTGAAGATTTCTGGGGCAATTGAAACTGTAAACTGTAAAAGAGGGTGGAAAATAAAGCATTGTTAACAGTAGTAAAGTGCATGGATGATTTAGTATTGTGTGGTATCTAATCAGTTTCATATATAAATTATAATTCAACTGCCAAAACTTAAATGGACTAAAGAAAATCAGCAGACTGTTAGCAAGGCAATCTCAGTAGATAATAAATGAATTGCCATGGCAACAAATTGCTGAATTTCTACTGATTCATTAAAGCTTTGGCTGTTATGATATAATTTCTATAATAAATGTACACTAATGAATCTAGTGATAACTTGGAGACAATCTTCTAATAACAAATGCTCTATTCAGTAAATATAATCTTCTATTTGCCTTTTAAAGATATTCACAGAATATATATATATTCTATTTTATGAACGTTTCATCATCCTCAAACTCTAGCTAAGCACCCTGAAATATCAACTCTAGGTCTAAGCATGTGAAATAAATAAGGTGTTTAAAACTAAAGAAATTCAAGAAATATCATACTTTGACTTTTATGAGTTATTACTTCCTAATTTAAAAAATATAAAATTGGGCTGTGCAATATATAAACGAGTGGATTGTATTGTGTGCCAATTAAAAAGCTTTATTTAATTAATAAACAAACTGGAACAAATTATTGCAGATGCCAGGTAATTATCAATTTACTTAACAAAAATGCTTTTATATAGATGGTCCAAGCTATAATAATTTGAAATAAAATATAAATAATTAAATATTTAAAAACTGCATAAAAGAAACTTATTTATTTGTAAGCCTACAACGATTTAAAATACTGCATAGGGATCTCTAAAAAACAAGAATTCAATTTGATGATAATATAGTCAAGCATTGGTGGTCGAGAGGTCAGCGACAGCTGCTTTACAAGCAATTGTCCCGGGTTAGTGAGTTCACTTCCCGGCTGATGCTATGACACATGAGGAAAAAAAAATTTGATGATAATATATTGTTTTATCAATACAAATTTTTACCTATTTTGTATTATTAAATTTAAAAAAAATTGAATTAAATTTTAAACATTTTTTCCTCTCATAAATCCTAGTAATATGTAAGTTGATAACAATTAAAAATAGCACACAGTTGCCCCTAGTATATATGCAAATAATTATTTCATTTGCAGCAATGCAAACAGCCAAAATCAGGCTGAAGGAATTAAAAAATTAATCTGTGGGAGATTACTACACATTATCCACCCAACAACATTCATTTATTTCTGTTTGCATGTTGTTTGTTCTTGTGTGCTTAAGTTAAAAATTTAGATAGTGGCTTAAATAATATAGAAAGCTCATATCAGTTCTAAATTATAAATAAAATTTTAAAATAGACTATTTTCTTGTAGTTGAATCTGTTTTCGTTTATATTTTGTTTTTGTTAAGCAGCTTTAATTAAGGGAACTTTTTGAAAAACGTGGAATTATTTTTTTAAACTTTAAACTCATAGGTCTGTTCAATTGTATTAATTAACAATATTTTAATTAATTATCTTTATCATTAAATCTTTTTTGTGTGATAACAGTATAATTATTTTAATAATATTTAATCATTATTAGAATGTGTGCTTAATAAACAAGCATTGCATATTTGTAAAAATTCTATCTAGAGTGATAAGCACATACTTATTTAAAAAAATTATATAAGAATCAAAAATTATCTTTATTTATTATGATTCCACTGAAGATGCTACTTTTTACTAAATTACTGTGATTTTCTGAACTTCTCTACTGCTAACACTGATTGGAAAATAAATTAAAAAAACAGTTTAAGTAATATGCTAATCAAAGATTATATCTCCATGAAAGAGCAAAAAAAACCCTTTAGTATCACTTTTTTTTCACTCTTAGATTATCTGGATAAGCTGAGGTAAGATGACATTCCATGCCTACTGCACCTGAATTTTATTGAAATACATCTAATTATGTCATCTGGAAACACCAGACCTGGTACAATGATGACCAGGGTACTAAAAATACATTTACTGTCACACACAGGAAAGAAAAAAAAGGAGAAAAAATGTTATTTCCTTTTATATATTTTATATCACATAGAATTTTGCATCAACAAAAAACCTTTAGAAAAAAATTGAATATATCTTTCAGAACTCGTTAAAGAGCTCACACCTACAATGTCATTTGAACTTAATTTCTTTATTAAATGAAAAGATTAATATTATTTACTTTTTTTCTTACTTCTACAATGCTTCATATAATTATAATCCACTATTGAAAGTTTCCATTGCCCTAGTAATCTTTTCCTCATGTGTCATAGCATCAGCCGAGAAGCGAACCCGCTAACCTGGGACAACTGCTTGTAAAGTAGCTATCGCTGACCTCTTGACCACCAATGCTTGACTGCCCTAGTAATCTTTTTCAGAAATATAACAAACAAAATACACATACATGATGCAAATAACTCATTCTAAAAAGCAGAGATTTGATTTGTGTTGTTGTTTTTGTTTCAATAATCCCTGGGTAGAATTCTTGGATTAGATTGAGTGGGAAATTAAGATTTGCCATTGCCCTGAGGTGTAGAAATTGAATAACAAGGCTAGTTTTCATGGAAAATCGAGTGAAGGTATAAATAATACCAAAAAAGTTCATGGGGTAGTCTATTCTATTCTATCCTAGAGAGATTAAGTCAGCACTCAGTCAAAGTGATTTGTTCAGCTTCTTAGTTCCAATATTGAGTCGGATTAACCTCTTGAACATTTGTACCTTTAGTAGTTTGAACACTTAATCTTTAAAAGCAAAATTTGCAGTTACTAAAACAATTTTGCTTTCTCTGTGATGTCAAAATATACTGCTATACATTTTATATCCAACAATATGTCATGCTAGTTTAACTCAAAAGACGGACCCATGTCTGCCAGCTCTCCTTCAATCCTGCCATGAACACCTAAAATAAACAAGACCCCACTGCCTCTACCTTGCCACTATCAAAGGACCTGAAAATGGACTAAAATAAATGTGCACACTCTGTTTTACTGTAAGGTAAAAAAAAAATTATTCTTCCCAGGGTAAATTTCTTTTCATTAAATCTCCACTCAATATAATTATAAATCTGTATTCCTAAGCAATATTTAGCCTCATAATTAATATTTATTGTGTTTTCCTGTAATTTTGTAGGGTGTCTTGGAATCTTAGTTTTAAGATTCCAAATTTGCTTTCAATTTTTGTTTATTGGAGAGTGACGAGTGGGTTTTTATATTTATATGCCTAACTTTTTTTTATAAATGCTTTAGCAGTCATGTATATTTTAAATGCTTACCTGTAGTTATTTTTTTTGTAGCCAATAATTGGTTTTAAATAATGTGTTTGCACTTTTGCGAACCACCAAAATCTTTTGGGTGGTGACTTTATTTTACTAGTCTTCTACAAGTAAGGATTTCGTTTCTTCATTTCTTGTGTTCCTAAAGCAGAAACTAGAAATTGTTTTTTTTTTGTAATTTTATAAATCACCAGCAGGAAGATAATATTTATCCCTTTGTAAATCACAGGTGAGAGAGACTTTCACTGCTAAAGTATTTAAATCTTTCATATTTTCATACTCATGTACACTCTCCGATAGAATTACTTTGTATTTAAGTGTGCTTTAAATTTATCAGAGCATGTACTCAGAACTTGTGTCATAAATTTATTTCTTAATTATAATTATTCGTAATTCATTTTCTTTAATTGCTGGGGCAGACATAACTGTTTTTCTAATGATTTACTTGTCTCCTATTGAGACCTTTAATTATGATTCTTAGAGTAGTTTTTGCCAATCGTTTGGTTGGGATTCACCAGTTTTAATTGTTTTCCTTTAATTTTAAATCCTTTTTTTCGGTTGTTCTTGAGGTAAATCAACCACCTTTATTTTAAACATAATAATAAGTGCAGCTTCTACCGACATATGACATTCATGGTCCGACACATTTTTCGGGCCTCAGAAAGCTCGCCAGTGCTGGTTTCGTTGATTTATTTCAAGAACGTATTGTTTAAGTATCTGAAAGTGAAAACCAATGTTTGGGTGAATCCTCTGCTGAATGAAATTGCTTCCTCCCTTTATAATTCGTAATTCATTATGAGAAAATCAGTAGGTCTGCCAGAACATTGCATTTAGTCTTTCTGGTACATGCCTGAGCTAAACCTATTTGTTAACTTATAAACTTTTCTTATAAATTATTCTTCTCTGAATAAAATTTTTGAAATTTGTTTAAACTTAATTTGACTGACGTTTGTCTTAGTGTTTTGTTGCTCAATTGTCTAAACAATTTTAAGATCTCTTCTTTCTCCCCGAGTCTAGTTGGTGCAAACCCTCATCATCATCTATTCTGATCATAGTAAATAAATTTTCCAGATGCATAGTGATCTGGTGGCGCCCTCTGTGTCAGAATATATTGCCGGATAAACAAAAGAATATGTGCACATAGCAACTATGTTTATTTTTTTTTATTTGTAATATTAATTTGTGTTAATTTTCTTTAATGCATTTTACATTTTTTTTTGACTAAGATAAGAAAAAAATAATTAAAATGTATGTTAGTTTGTTTAATCAAATTTATAAAGAAAAAAATATACTAAAAAGAGTGCATCAATTATCCTTTGATACAAATATTTCTTAGAAATTTTTTTTACAGTGTTTAATATTATCAGTCTAATTAGAAACATTGTTGTATCCAAATTATTATAATTCTTTTTAATTAGTAATTAAAGAATTTGTCTCATTTATATAATTTTTAATTTTTTCTTTAGTTGTACTAAGGTATGTTATCAAAATTTAATTGATAAAGTGGTTTATAAAAAAATTCTTGAAATTCTTTTTTGTAAAAATTAAAAAATTCATCTGCAAACTGATTAGAAAAATAAATTAATTTAAATCAAAGACAAAAGATTACATTTTTGTTCTTTGGTACATGTATAATAATCAGTCAAGAGCAGTTGAAAGTCAGAGAGAGAGAAATGGTCAGTCAGGGAGAGAAGTGGCAGTGAGAGAGGAGTTACAATTAGAAATCAGAAATCCAGCAGAGAAAGTCAGTCATCAGAGTTAGTAAGCATTTGGTGATTGCATTTTAGTTCAGATCCAGAAAAAAAAATTCTTGGATAACTCTTGGAATCCATTTATTGATAAAATTAACAAAAGTGGTTAATGTAACCAGAAGAGTTTAGTAAATTAAACAAAATGAAGTAGAAGTCCACTAAGTGCACCAGATCTCATCTTCAAATAATTACCATGTGAAATGTAGTTATGCTGAAGTCTGCCTAGCAAGAAATGCAGCTGAATTAAAATTGGCTGTTTCTTCTGTTTACTACCATACATTTCAATAGACCTTTGTAAGTGAGAGAAAGCCAGGGAAATTTTATTTTATCTTAGAACAAGGGGGGAAATGGCCATCATAGAAGCCAGTGTTATGTAATGACTCCTATAAATGAGTATTGCAGATGAGTCTTTGAAATATGTAAAGAGCAGAAATGAAGTGTACAACCCTCTCTCTCCTAGATGTTAGAAATAAGAAAAAAGCACTTAAATTTGTTATTATTTTATATTTCTTTTTTTTTTAAATATATTGATTTTAGATATTAACATTTTGTTTAAATTAAGCTATACATATATGAATCTATGTAATAGAATTAGATAAGGTTCTATATATTTTTTTATTTATTTAAGAAATTAATGTCTTAACAAATTTAAACTATACATATACAAATGTATGTATGTGTATAGAGTCAGATAAAGATTATTTAATTTTCTTTATATTTATTTGTTAATGCATAGCAAACACGAATTGAAATATATCTTGCTGATTTTTTTTTTTTGGTCCTCTAGTGTAATATCACCAATCAGCATGGATATTTATTATATATCTATATTTTTGTGTGTTTATTATTTTATGTGTGTATTATATGCTCACAAAGTTGTAGTCAGATTGCATCCAATAAGAAACTAGTACAAGGAAGGGGGTGTACTCTTATTGTATATTAATAAATTGTAAGGAAACGGTGTTCTCTTATTATGTGCTAATATATTATAAATTTTTTTCTTACTGTGTGATATTTTTATTAAAATTATTTTTTTGTTTGTTTGTTCCTTTTAATATTTCTAATTAAGATTAATAAAATAAGTTTTTATTGTATTTAATCAAGCACTGGTGTTTAATGTCTCATTCACCTCACTCCATAGTTCATATGAATGGTATTGTATATTTATGTAAGATAAGCTATTCCACCCCGAGAATTATGGTAATAGAGCTAGCATATGGGTTAACCTGTAAGGGAATGTTGGATGTAGCTTTCAATAGGGGTTTTATAGGGCATCTTTCTATGAAAGTGGCACTTGAAGCATTTTGGCTTTCTAAAATGCTCTATTTTGGCTAAGCTTGGCTGATCCTGTTGGAGATGATTATCCAAGTTCAGAGATAAGGACAATCATAATATTTTTTCTTATTTATTATCTTATTTTAGATTATGTGAAATAATACCAAATATATTTAATTTTTACAATATATGTTTGGCAAGGATGATGAATAATGACTTGGAAACACTTTATTAATTTAAAAACAAGCATTAACATTTATTACAGTAGTAATACAAAATTTAAAATAATTGACACATCTTATATTTAATAACAAAAATACATAATATATTATACAAACATTAACAAAAAACATAGACCAAATGATTTATACTTCACTCTAAAATTATTTACAACTAGGATATAGTATATTCCTTACTCTAATCCATGAATAATAAGATATTTCTTAATACTTCCATATTAAAATATATCAATAAAATACATAATTTGTATTTTATTACATTCTAAATATTTCATAAAAATATTCTTTTATATTATTATTCATTCACCTTTAATCTTCCTATGATATTATTATCTAATTATAACTCTATAACTTATTATAATCCTTGTATTTTTATTATTTTGTTATAAAATAAATATTTAATTATTTTAATATTCATTAAGATATGGCACATTACTTACTTTAATAAGAATAATTGTCAGGTTTTCTTTTCAATATCATATCTGTTATATTTCAAACTTTCATTCTGTATCTTGATCTCTAATATCCAATAAAACATATTCATAAAATCTTTATTCTTACATTCACTTAACATCTTATTTGTTTTATGTTTCAGACTTCTTGCAATAATTTGATTTATCTTCTCATTTAAAAGTTTAGCTATTACCGTTACTTAAATCTACAATTCCCTTATGCAATGTATATATCAGTGTGATTTTTCTTGATAATAAGTGTGGAATGGATATCTTGTAAAATTATAAGAAACAACAATACCATGGATTATGGAACATAAGGCCACATATTATCATGTGTCTACCTTAATTTCTATCTTGGCTTCTATTTTAAGCTCTTACAGATTTTAAAAAAATGTCACTATGTATTATATCATAAATATTTTGACTTACTCTATACTGTACCATATTTAACCTTAAACCTCATCCCCAATACTACAGGATTTCTAATAAATCTACTTTCCTGTACCACTACTTAACATCTAACATGCCATATAAAATACTTAACATCATATAAAATATTATTCATCATTTCTCAAATAACATCTAAACTTATAATTAAAAATCTTCATACTATCGAACATACCAAGAAGATTAAAAACAAATAAATAGTTCATGATATAATTTATCATAAATATAATAAATCAGTTACATTTAACTTATAAAGAGATCAATCAAACATACACTTATATACTCATATTAATATTACAATAGATATATTCAATCCTTTATCATATATTTACATTTAATTTCACACATTATAAATGTTACACATATTTATTTTATCTGATTCCATGTTTAAAAGTCAACGCCAATATCTTGTATTAAAAAAATTACCTTAATCATAATATTTTATGATTGTCATTAATAACTTTTTTGTAAACATAATTTCTTTTACACTATAGAATTATAATAAAAAAATTTTTTTACCTTTTTTTTATACAAAAAATTCTAAAATACTTAAATTTAAAATCAACAACATATGAAACAAATAAGTATTTAATACTATCTTAATATTATAGTCCATATACTAAAATAATACAAAAAAGTTTTCTTCAAATCCTTGAACTAAATAAAAAAATTACAAAATTTCTAGGGCAGTATTGTTGCTATAATGACTACAACCTACTGTTGCTTGGAAGAAGAGATTTTGTCTTCCCCTTTTCTCCCATTTGCACATTGCACCGTTATTTATCATAATTGGAAAAGACGTAAAAAAATCCAAACAAGAATTATTTAATAATGATAATAGTTTCTAGCATCTTAAGTTCATCCTTTCTTATATTATTTCCAAGATTATTTATTGAATTATTATATTCTTTTAAAAGTTTCATTTCTTTCCTCAAATTTCAAATACATTTATTGGTAGAATTATAAAGTTCTAAATTTCTCCACATAATTCATATTTAATATGTTAATAATTACCAATACTTAGATGAAAATAAAGTTATAAACTTTTAATAAAAAATTAGTCTGCATTATGTCTTTTTTGCAAAGCCCATTATCATCTTAATAAAATTGTTAATAAACTCTGGTATGTAAATGTCAATAGTTTCAATGAATAAAAATAATTATCTTTATTATTGCTAATGACAAAAGTTAGAAAATATTTTCTATAATTATATGTATGAAAATTAATAAAAAATAAATTATTTATATCTTCTTTGTGTTTTATGTTAAAAACAGTTTGATAATCTGCAAGGTATTTTATTGGAGTACATTTTTATCAACTTAAATGAAATTTTGTTTCCTTCCATTACCACAAGTTAACTCCTGTAGTATATCAGTGAAGATAGTTTTGCTTCTTATTCCATGATAAAATTAATGAATAAACTTTAAAATATATCCCATGTTTTTTAAAAATTAATATTATTACTTTTAAGGTTTAAGCAATAATATTTCAATAAATTTATTCTTAAAATTGTTAAGACAAAAAACTTTTATTGTTTAATGATAACCCTCTATATGATTTATTTATATGGGGGCATACACACAAAAAACTGGGTTCGTTTTTGAAGGCAAGCATTGTATTACATGTTTCTGCCACCAATTACTTCTTGCAGAAAGTACCTGTACAGATTGCAGCCCAACATTATTCAGAGAAGTCATTGTACATCATATTAAATGTTTTTATTAAATGTGACTAACTTATTTGGTGATTTTTGTAATGACTAAAATTTGGAGCAATATGAAATAATGTTTTCCATTAGAGAAAAAACAGGGGATTGATTTTAATGCTTAAAACAGCTTACAAGCCAGCTTCTTTACAGAAAACACATGAGTGGTTTAATGGAAGTTAAATTCACAGATTTCTGAAAGACATGTCAAGTGTAGTGCACCATCAAGATGCTGCTGATTTTTTGATGTAAATTGTTTTTTCATTTAAAATTCATTTATAATAATCAAACATTTTATTTATATGTTCTGAAACATTTGTGTGATGTGATAAAATAAAAATGTCCCAACTTGTGGAAAAATGGAGAGTGTGAGCTTCATCATGACAATGCACTAACACACAAAGCCTTGAGTATAAAACATTTTTAAAATAAAAACAGCATGATCTAATTTATTCATCAATCATATTTATCTGATCATGCATTGTGCAACTTTTTTTATTTTCCCAAATGAAAAATGCCTCAAAAAAAGTTTGCAGACTTGTAAGTTGTGAAAAAAAAAACTTATTGGAGACATTGAAAGACACCACTTTGTCAGAGTTTTAGGACAACTTCAAAAAGTAAAAAAAAACATTTAGACTGGAGCATGGCATCAATAGACAGTATTTTGAAGGAGAGTCAATTTGGAACACCAAAAAATCAATACACAATGTTTGATTACTATTTCCATTTGGGGGGCAGGGGTATCCCATCATATTTTTTCAACAATAGCAACTTGATATTGTTTATGGTAATAATTATATTGTCACTCATCTCTTATAAAAACTATGCTAACATGGAATATTGTTATACAAATTACTTACAGTTTCACCATGTTACAATAATTAGAAAATTTGTATCACTCAATAATTTACAATTATATATAATTTATGAAATACACTTCAATTAATATTTTTATATAATTTAAGCACAATCTAAGTATCATACATATATTTAAATGTTATATGTAGAGCTCACAAATAAGCTCTTAACAAGCTTTGCAGAATATCCCCAATCCCAAATCAGTTTCTGCTACTGGCTTCCTCAGTGAGGTGGTATGATATTCAAGCATTAGCAGAAATCAGTCTAGGGTTGGAGATATTCTATGCAAAGCTTGTTAAGAACTTATTTGTGAGCTCTATATATAACATTTGTAATACAAGCTTTGCGAGCTCTATATATAACATTTGTAATACAAGCTTGTTAAATTAGCCATGTGACATATGACTTGATTTCTTTGTAATATATTTAGATATATGTTATAAATCTGACAATTCTATCAATGTAAAATAGATACTGTCAACTAATGTGATATTAGAGAATAAAATATAATAGTGTTGTGCAGATAACAATCAATATCTTTCTTTGCATTGACATAGATGACAGTATATTATACATTTATTATATCAATATTATACATTTATAGATGTGTGTATATATATTGGCTCTTCAGTTTTGATCGTCATGACAGCTAAACCATTCGTATGCATGTGTAAATGGAGTTATGCAAAACACATTTAAACGTTTATATAAATTCACATTAATATAAGTAATAAGGACATATATGTGGTATGGCGAAAGTAGGAAAATAAAATCAGTTTTTATTAAAACATTTACTTAAAATAATTATATTTTTCTACATTAACATTTAGCTGTTTATTTTATTCTTTTTTTATTATAATTACTAAAACTTAAAATAATGATAGGAATTCAATTTAATTCAGTCTTAATGAAAGGGTAGCATTTTTTTTGTTTATTTACAATTTGGAATTAAAACTTTTAATTTCACTATTATGGTTGGATTAATGTAAAAATATGTACAAAACTATTTAAGAATATCTACTGAGTTAAAGATAAATACCATGTGTCCAGCAGAAGAAATTTAATTAGATAAAATAAACTTAGAAACATTTCCTTATGTGGACAGAAATGATCATTGTAAAATAGAGAATTTTCTGTGAATTCTTTATTTAGATTTTGTATAAATACCTTATAAAATATATTTTAGGATTCTCAAAGTCAAGTGTTATTGGAAGCTCTGTGGGAAAAACAACAGGACCATTAGATAGAACAGTAGATCATTTCCAGCTGGTTGTTCTTCCAAAGTTAGTGTAATAATTCCAGCTTGTAAACCACCTGTATGTTCATTATTAAGAAGAACCTGCATTATGGAATTTCAGAGAAGTTTATAGTCCTTCACTGCAATAACATTTACCATGGATTTCATAATAAATAATATTTCAAAATACTTTGCTTGTATAATGTGACAGTTTTAAAGTTATCAAGCTATACCAACTATCAGAATTATAAATGGAAAAAATGAAATGCTGTGTCAATGAAGAAGCTCTGCATGTTAAAAATAAAATTTTCAAAAGTGTACTGTTGCAAAAAAAATAAATGAATTCAAGTGAAGCTATGTCTCATATACATTCAAACATAATTATGTTTCAATCCCAGACATTGTTGCATACACAAATGATTTGATCATTTTAAACTCATAACATTTTTGCTTAGGTAAAATTATTGATTTAACTTATGCATATGTATGTACTTATTTTCATTTTCCCTTTATTAACTTAAAGTGTTTTTCTAATAATAATGTCCTAGGAAACCCTAATTATACATATTTTCTAGCATTTTTATCATTATTATGTATTTGAATTCCTTTATTAATAGAATGAGACTGTATTTATCTAATTACTGTTTTATCATGTCACAGTATATTTTTATATGTGTTTTACTTAACAGAGAGAGCAACATTTGTGTAATCATGTATATATATTGTAACATGATAAAAACGATGATGTTGGGGAGATGATCAATCTAATCTGAATAAAACATAGCCCAATCATCAGTCGCCATTTTGTAATGAACTATTGATTACAATATGGGATGATAATACAAAAAATGTGACTGTGTCTCAAAATTGAGTCATCATTCATAATAATATAGATTTAGCCTAAATGTCGAATGTCATTTTATAAAAATCCTAAAGCTGATTTGGCATTTTGTAATAATTGCCTAGCATTGGGTAACTGCTTCATCACAATAATAATAAATTTTCTATCTCACTACCTCTCTATATTTGTTCAGTCAATATTTGTCATAAAGAAATGCCCATAAAAGCAAAAACATGCATAAACAAATAGTAACTCTGTTAGAACCTATGTAAAATTATCTTGGTCAGTTATTGATCACACTAGGCAATAACAATATTTCCCATAAATAATTATTTAGATTGTTCACTACATTATCATAAAATACTAACAAGCTCTATTAAAATCTAATTTATTTAGATTATATTTAAAACTAAATAAAGCAAACAAGATCATTGTCTCAGACATCAACAAATCCATTCATGATTCCAAAGTAAACTGCAATAAGCAGCAAAACCATATAGCATTGCCCTAAACAGTGATGCATGCATAAGACATCTATTTGATTGATAATTGAATAAAACTAAAGTTGAATCAATAAACATCTAAATTCTGACATACTTTACTAATCTAATATTATTTATGGTTGTTTTCTCTTAGCATGTTGAAACCGCCTGAGGGCATAATTTCTATGTAAACAAACAGAATTATAATGTTTTCAGGTTATTGTTCTTTTTTTTTCAACTTTATAGTGCTTTTCTTGATTTACAATAAAATCATAAATAATGAAATATATCTAAAAGAAATAAAAAATAAATTGGATAAACCTTTTTCTTTTAATTTTTATTTTTCTAAATGAAATTTGTAATTTTAACAAGAATAAAAACAAATAAAAACAATATCGTGGCGATGCAAATCAAATTTTAACATGAAGAAAAATAAATAATTTTTCCAAAACAAAAACATCATGGCCACACAAATAAAATTGTTAATTTTAACAAGAATAAAAAGAAATAATTTCCCCAAAACAACATCATGGCCATGCAAATATAATTTGTAATTTTAATAACAATAAAAGAAAGGATTTATTCAAAACAACATTGTGGCCAAAAATAAAGCCGGTATTTTCGATTGGTCTTGTGATTTATTTCACGTTAACATGAATTTTAGCATAATTTCATAAAAATCACACTTACACCTCTCATTTGACAATTGATTAAAGTGTCAACTTGTCTAGAGAAGTGGGGCAAAGTTTCCACAATTTTTATTACCTTATATTCCACCATTGGATTTGAAAAATAATGACTTGGGCTTGCGAATTTGAAAACTTTTGACAGTCTCAATTACAGACATCCTCACAAAATACCATAGTGAAATTTAAAATGGGATTGATCATATAGTTCGTATAAACTGTGTAACACAAAGTTCACCGTAAGTGGTGGCATTCTCTGTGGTAAAATAAATATCCTATTTCTGTGGTGGCATAGAAATAAGTGCCACAGACAAGGAAATGGACTATTTCTATGCTTAACCATTGGAATAGAAGGTTATATAGTGGCATGGCCACTTAAATGGCATATTTCTGTGCATTTGCATAGAAATTATGCCCTCAAGCAGTTTCAACATGCTAAGAGAAAACAACCTTATTTATAGCACTGCAAATTTACTTTAATATTCAATAACATTTTATTTAAATCAACTAGTTTCTAAATAATTATAATTACATTTTGAGAACATTTTCTAAACTATACAATATTTATAATGTTTAAATGAAGTAAATCTTTACTCAGTTTTGTATCTATTTTAATAAAATGTTAAATATAATACAAACATTCCATTCATACCCTACATTAGATCAACATGCAATTATTGCTTCAGTTATTTTCTAAAATGAAACACTTGACAAGAATTTATTATCAATAAATTCCATTAGATAATTTCACATTTTACAGCACTCATATAAAATATACCATGGGTTTCTAATAGATATTAACTGACTTACAATCACTGATATTATTCATCTACTTAAATCTCCAGTCAATCAATTATAAAAATTGATTTTATAACAATTAAACTATATATGATGATAATTGGCAGTTAGTTATCCAAGCCAAAGATAATATTTAGTTCTCTACTAGTTAATAAAATATATGATCTCCACTTCAATGAAATTTAAGAAGGTAATTAAGAGATTATTTTGACTAATGATAAAATAAAAATCTAGTAAGATTTTTGTAACCAGACAAGATAAGCAAATAAATGATTAACTCTGAACTAATAAAATTATTTTACTAGTAATATTGACTTAGATAAGCAAACCAATATTTCAGTATAATGATAAATATCACATTTATATCCAATCAGATTTAATAATGATTTATAAAGTATACAGATATCCAATTCTATTTCAATAACCAAAATGGGTTTGATTTTGTCTCAAACTTTAAGTACCAAAATTGTCTTGCAGATTCAAAAGAAATAATTAGATATATTCACTAGATATTAAATCAACTCTAAATTTATTAGTTTATAATAAAAATTTATAAGAGTAATAATAAAAATATAACAGAACAAACAATCAATGTTTGCAATAGACCAAAATCAATAAAAATAATATCTATGTATATGGAACTAAAAAAAAGTGTGTTGCAAGACAATAATACCATATATATAAAATGAAAGGAGAGATTTTAAACAGCATATACAATAATAAAAAAATGTGATCAAATAAAAATTGATCTCTATTTATTCATTAACGTAATCTCTAAATAATTAAACAAACATGAAAAAAATGTTATATTTAAACCTTTTTCTATCTGAATCTCCAAGTTAAATCTTGAAAATACAAAAAAAAAAATTAAATATTTGAAAACATCAGGTTGTATTAACTGATATCATCAGATAAGAGCTTAAATAATAAGAACAAAAATGAATCTCTTCAACCCTTTTATAGCATGAATTCTATCATACCCATATATATATAGTATTTAGCTATGTTTTTAAAATAAAAGGTACTCTCTTTTCCTCTTAACAAATATATATATATATAATATACAAATCAATATATATATATCAAAATACAGTACAATTTATATAAATTATATTCTTTTAGAAGTACTTTCGACTATACACTTTGTAGTCTTTATCAACTATATAACGTTGAATAATCAAAACGAGACAACCCTTAACAATACCCATAGTTCAATTCAGATTTCCCACAATTCTGTTATCTTAACATTTGATGACTGGCGATTCATTAACATTTGACGATTTCTTGAAATCAATATAGCCTCTTTTATTTTACGTTTATTATGACAACGTTCAATTTGAATAATTTTCGTATTTTTATAATCAAATTTAAATCCATATTGACAAGATTTATTATGATCAAATATAACAGATGATGAAGGTTTATTTACATCTGTTCCATATTGATTCTCTTTTTGAATTCTATTATATAAAAGCATATGTTCTTTTATTCTCTTCTCAAATGTACACTTAGATTCACCAATGTATTATACACCACATCCACATATCAATCTATATATAATAGAATTTTGATTAAACTTTGAATTTTAGAATTATTAAGCAATCTATTTATGTTATTAGTAGAGAAAAAAGCAATATGACACAAACCATTATAAATTTTCCTAATAAACTTGACCTGCTCATCTGATATAAATGGCATTGAAATCCATTTCATTTTGATATTTTTATTTTTAATTTTATTATAGTGTTGATTTCTTTTAAATCCTTTAATAATATTAGCAATTGCATTTTTATAATAACCAATTTTCAACAAGTCATTAACAAATAAATGTACATTTTTAATTTTATCACTAGAATATTTGCATAATTTTTCATTTCGAAATAAGAATGATTTCAATCCAGACAGCTTATGACACATAGGTACATGTGATTCATATGGAATAAAACCTCTAGTTTCAATTGGTTTAATTAACATAAGATAATCCAAACTGTAATCATTAAGAGTAACTTGAATATCCAATAATTTTATGGAATTGTATTTCTCTTTAGTTATAACCCATTTTATATCCTTAATCTCATTTAATTCATTAAATAAATTGACTATTAATTCTTGTTTTCCACAAATAAAAACATCATCCACATATCTATGATATACTTTAATTTCTTGATATTTCAATTGTTTTAAAATTTTACTTTCACATGTTGATATAACAAAATTACAAATTTGAGCAACAGCAGGAAGACCCATTGGCCAACCAAAATTCATTTTATAATATTCATTATTAAAATTAACATAAATATTTTTATCAATAAACTGCAATACTTTTATAATAAAATTTATAATATCAGACTTTACATTTTTTGAAACAAGAGCATTATAAATAATATTAATTGACTCTATTCTATCTATTGATCCATACATTTCATTTATATCAAAAGTACAAATTGTGTCATGTAAATCTATATTTATATTCTTAATTTTATCTACAAAATCAAACAATGATGAAATAGTATATTCTCCAAAACCTAAAATATCTTGAAGTAATAATTCAATATATCTACATGTTTGATAATAATATGCACCACCAAAATCAACCATCAATCTCAATGGATAATTTTCTTTATGTAGCTTTATATTCGAAAATATCCTAGGGCAAATAGAATAAAGCTATTGATAGTCATACATATTATAACTTATATCCATCATCTGCCAAATTAATATTCAACATTATTTGATTATCACCATTATTATCTTTTGTAACTTTATTAATCTTTTGATGTTTATTTCTTTTGAGTGTTTTGATACTATCCTCATTACCATTTATTTGCTTGTTGCTAAGTTCTTCTGTTTTGATACTATCTTCATTATCATTTACTTGTTGGTTGATAAGTTCTATCGATTGTGTTATCATAACCCTGTCTTCGTTTTCATTTTCCATTTGCGAGTCTGTGTTATTCTCATCAAATGAATCTATAAGACTATCAATACCTGTGACATTTCCAACCTGCAATAGATCATTTTGGCCTGGTAACAATTCAACTTCATCTAATATGTCCATATTTTTTAATTTATCAATTTCTTCTTCATACAATAAATGCTCGCCTCCTGTGTTACTAACTATATTAGCCCATGTCTTAATTGATGATGATACATTACATAGGTGATTTAATCGGTCAAATTTGTTACACTTCATGCAGTTAGCAGTGTTACAGCCTGCTGCAATATGCCCCACTCGATTACATTTAAAACACAATGGTGATCTACCCTTTATTATTATGGAAATGGGCATTTGATCTTTTGTTATTTTATGTGGTATCTGTTCTTTCGTTACCCCTTTCTTTAATTTAAGTACTACTGTCCATGAGTTTGACGGAATTTGGAAGGCTGTGCCCGGCGTCATTTCTCTTTCCAAATTTATTATCTCAGCATAATCCAATAGTTGGATTTTAAAAAATTCAACATTGAAACTTGGAGGTGTATGCAGTATTCTTCCATAGACCAATGGATTGGGATCTTTTGTAACGTAGTAAATTTTTTTATTTTGAATTTGCTTAATTATGTTTTCAGCTTTATCTTTTTGTTCTTTATTGAAATATTCAATCGAAACGAACCCTCTAGCGGGAAAAAAAGAAGTATATTTGACCGTGTTAATGAGTTCATGAGAATATAGAGCCTTTAAGTATTCATCGATATCTGGTTTATCAAGTATATGTTCCCCTGTTATTATATTAGTTTGAATAATTAAGCTAAAAATTGATGTACTTGGTGACATACACTTTACAAATATCTTTTTCCAGTATTCATTTAATTTCACGAAAGATTTTGTTGTAAGTTTCTTGCTACTTATATTATCAGCATAGTTATCATTAACATCAATAAATTGAGTTTTATTCACCGAGTTTATTTGATTATCTACTACATCTCCCTTTTTAATTAATTTTGATCTCAATCCAGCTTGTTTTATTGCATCAGATTGTAAGCTCAAAACTTCACTTGAGTCAAAATTATTACCGCTATCCATTTTCCTTTTTTTATTATTATTTAGTATTACGCACTCTGGATTTTCTAGGCCAACGTTACTACTTAGGCTTTTTTCAGTTTTTTTTGCTAATAATTGCTTTTTCCGTAAGTGCTATATTGTTTTCTTGATTTATTTGTATGTTCTTTTAAATTTATACTATCACTATTATTATCATTTTCTTCTCTACGTTTATTTAAAGAAGTATCACTATTATATTTCCTTAATTTACTTTCTTTTCTCAGAGACTTAAACGCCATTTTCTCATTATGATTTTTATTTTCCTCCAGATTATTAGTATCCAAGACTTTAAATTTATCTTTAACTTCACAAATACTTACTTTGGTATTCTCGTTCTTTTTATTCTTTCGCCCCATTTTAATTTTTTATTTTAAACAATCGTTCCCGTAAATCAAGCAGGAAAGATACTTGCACTACCAGCCATTACTCGAAGCGGAAGTGAATAATGCTATTAATTTATATGTGGGCCATCTTCAAATCCATATTTTTCTATTACATACCAAAGGCTAATGCCTTAGATTATACACAATGATATTTTTTTATTTAAATACTTATTGATCTAACAATTTTATATTTATCATTAATGAATTAATTAAAGTAATTGTCTAATTCCAATAATTTGTGCTATCAGAAGGATATAAATCATGTGAATAGATTATTTGTGCTACCTGTACCTGAATCCCAATTGGTTTATTGTAACATTATTTAAATTTTATAGATAATTCAAATTATCCATAATCACACTGTATATGTAAATGCTTAGATAATTTCCTTATTATAATGATAATAAATTATCATTGTATCTATTACCTAATGTATTAATAACTGAAACACACAGGCTTATTATATACTGTGTCTATATATGTAATATATAGGGTATATGAACACAGACTTTCACATGACCCACCACTCTCCACACTATCTCATGACACTGATACACCTGAACACATATATGTTGAAAAGATAAATAATCACCAATATATGTATTTCATGCTAAACCAGCAATCATCAGTTGGTCTAGATTACCATCTCCACTCATATATGCCACAAGTGCTCAGATATATATTAAGATAGCCAAACCTCATACTTTAATGGGCAGGCTTCAATCTATTCTGCACTCCAACTTTTCAACTGTCCATCCAATTGAAAATCTGATGATGGAATGTATTAGTCTGATTTTTCAGTGATACAGAAATCTTCATATATTTTTTACATGAGATAGGTTCTTGATGATTCAGAGTCTTTTATATTCTCTGACCTAGAGGCATATAAGAATAGAATGGGCTGGTAACATCAAATGAAGAGACCCAGGGAGCCATAAGTAATGATGTTTACTTTATCTTATTTATGGTCATATTTATTTTTCATATGTTACACGCACTTACATACAAGTTCAGTAGTCATTGCTTAGGTCTTAGGTTTATTAATTTTGCCAGACTGCAAACTTGACTGTTACTCTATATATAGCAATACTATAAGTCTTATATACTATACTATTACACTATAATATTAATAAATTTCAATTATTTTATTTTATAAAATTAACATGTTGACATGTGTATATGATATACAGACCAATTTAGTTATTGCAAACTATTAAAATGTTAAAAATAAACTATAATGTTTTTATTTTTTCTTAATCATAAAATGAAAAGAAACATCTTTCTATTTTTACTTTAATCCTTTATTTTCAACAATATAATACTAGCTTTTATAAAATGAAAATCTCAATTTAAAAAAAGAGCAATCACTGGATGACAGAGATTGCTCTTGTTAGCACAAGATGGCACTACTATATGGAGAGTTTTGCATTGTTTTGAATTGTTTAATAACAATTATGTGCTAGTATGAGATAGTGATCATGTGATGTTTAGTGGTTTAACACCAATCCTGCCTAATAGGATAGTGGTGGCTATGGTTGTTAAAGAGCCAAAGACACCAAAATGTATGGATGCTGAACTGAGTTCAGACCCATATGACTATATAAGCTATTGAGCTTGGATTGAAAATATTAATAGTGTTTTCAATTTCATTCTCATAGTTTTGTAGTTAAATAGAGTTAAAAGGTGGGTGCTGGAGGGTTGCATTAGATCCTAAGATCTAGGTGCAGTGCTCTCAGATCCAAGACACCTCACTGATGAAGGCCACAAGCCAGAAACTAGTCTGGGGATATTGGATGAGTAGGCACTAGATAGGGATTTTATGCACAAGCCTTCTGGCATCCATTGATTGCTCTTGTTAGCAAAAGATGGCACTACTATATGGAGAGTTTTGCTATCAGATAAGCAAACAAAAAATTTTCTTTCAATTTGTTTAGTCTGAGAGCATTAATATTTATTAATTATTATTGTGTGTGAAAGTATAATTAGTGGTTAAGAGTATTTGAAAGATTGAAAATTGTGTTTTTTATTTGTTTTAAAGTTTTTTCAGTTTGTTATTTATATATATAGAAATTTTTTTAAAAAGTTATTATTTATTTTTTGTTTTGTTTTATTATTTATATATTGTTATTTTATATATAGAATTATTATTATTTTTTTATTTTTAAAAAGTTATTTTGTTGATTAGTTTTTTGTAAATTTGTTATTAAAAGATTTACTTTTAAGAAAAATATAACGTTCGAAAAACGTAAAATAAAAAAAATGGATTATATTTGTATTTCAACATGTTTATATAATCGGGAAAAGGAAATTAAGCGTGCTGTTGTAGAATGTACTATATGTGATGGGGTATATCACTTGAAATGTTTAAATAAGACTAGGAAGGATGTAAATGGTTTATGGTTATGCAGTCAGTGTATTAATATGATAAAAGAGGTGAGAAAGTGTTTTCAAAGTGTAGATAGTCGAAGAATAGTGGGTGGAGAAAGTAATAGTGTAATGGAGATGATTAGTCAAAGAATAAATAAGATAGAGGAAGAATTGAAGGATGTAGAAGTAAAATTAAAATCATTAGAGATAAAATGTGAGGAGATAAAGGAATTATTGAGTAGGAATGATAAGGAAGAAATAGATAAGGAGGACCACAAGGTATTAGAAAATGTTATAGATAGAGCAGAAAAAGTAGATTATGAAACAGTATTGATAGGAGATTCACTAATTAGAGAATGTGGGGATATAATTGTAAGGGAAAATAGAAGTAGGTATGTAAGAGTATGTTTGCCTGGAGCTAGAATTAGGGATGTAGCAGATAAAGTTAAAAAACAAGGTAGTAGAGATGTATATGTTATGGTGGGGACTAATAATTTATTAGAATCATCAGAGAGAATAATGGATGATTATGTAGATTTGATTAGTAATTTGATTATGATTAAAGGAAGAGTAGGAATAGTTGGATTATTACCAAGGTTTGACAAGAGTTATTTGTTAGATAGGGCATGTTCTATAAATGAGAGATTGAAAAAATTGTGTGAGAGAAATAATGTTATGTTTGTGGATGTGTGGGATTGTTTTATTGGAAAGAGAGTTATATAGTAAAGATGGGTTGCATTTAGGAAAACAAGGAAGTGAAGTTTTAGGGAGTTTGATTTATAAAGAATTTTTTTCGGGAAACTTATAAAGGGGGGTGGGTTTTTAAATTGTAATATTATTAAAAAGAATGGATGGAATATAAAAAGTAAGCAAAAGGAATTTGATTTTGATATAAATATAGATATGGAGAAGGAATGGGTTTGTAAAATTAATGGTAAGAAAGTAATTTATAAATGTAATGGAGAAGAAAGAATTAAAAGAATTTATAAAAGAGTAGTTAGGAAAGAAGAAATTGTTAAAATTGGGTTTTTGAATATGCAAGGTGGTAGGAAACCAGAAAAGTGGATGGAATTAAATAAAACAATTGAAAATGAAGAGCTTGAGGTATTAGCAGTAGTGGAAACGCATTTAAGAGAAGAAGAAGAACCTATTTTGGAACAGTTGGTATGGCAGGGTATAAATAGAAAAGAAAAAGAAAAAAGGGGTGGTGGTATAGGTGTTATATCAAAAAAATATTTAAATATTGTTAAATGTCAAGAACACTTGTGGTTTGAAATAAGGTTGGGTAGACAAGAATGGATGGTGGCTATAGTTTATATAGCTACTGGAGATAGTCAAATTATATTGGAGTGGAATAGTAACATATACGAATGTTTAGTTAAGGATATACAAAGTTTTAAAGAAAAGGGGAAGAGAATAATGGTTATAGGGGATATGAATGGACATATTGAAGAAATTGATGATGTAGATAATAAAAATGGACAGCTTTTGAAGAATTTTTGTCAGAAAGTGAATTTGAGTATTGGAAATTTATTAAATATTTATGAGGGACAATACACATGGTCCAGAAACAATATATTTCACACAATAGATTATGTATTGGTAGAGAAAGAGGGAATAAATAAAATATGGAAAATTAAGGTATTTGATAATGAAGAAAAAGTATGCACTAGTGATCATAATTTCATTGTAATTGAAATGGTTAGTAATGTGATGGAGAATAGAAATAAAAGTAGAAATAATAGTGAAAGATGTGGATGGAGAGTAAATGATAAGAATAAGTTGGAAGAGTATAAAATACAAGTTGAAGAAATAATGGAAGAGTGGGTTGGGGATGAGTATAAGGATTGGTGTAAGGAAGTAGAAAAAGTTGCAAATAGGGTTTTAGGTGAGAATATTGAAAAGAATAAAAGTAATAAAAAAATTAAAATTAGTAAAAGTGTAAAAGAAAGGAAAGAAGCATGTAGAGAATATAAGTGTGCTATTAAGAATAAGGAAAGTGAAAAAGATATTAATGTTAAATGGGAAAAGTACTTAGAAAAGAAGAAGTTGGCTAAAATAGATATTTATAGAGAGAGAATGAAATTGAATAGTAAATTGTTGGAGGATATTAATAAAAGTGGAAGAGATGGAAGTAAAAAATTTTGGAATTATATATTAAAAGGAGAAATGTAGGGGAGAGAGAGTTAGTATTACTAGATGATGAGGGAATTGAGTGTAGTTCTAGAGAAGATTTAGAGAGAATCTTAAATAGTTATGTAATGAATATAGAAAAGATGTTAAATGTGAATGATAGAATATTAGAAAATATGAAAGAATATAGTAATGGGAATATTAGTTTTTCAGAAAATGAACTAAATGAGGTAGAGAAGAAATTGAAAAGTGGGAAGGCAAGAGGTTTAGATGGATGGGCAGCAGAGATGGTAATGAATTTAGGATATAGGGCAAAAGTAAAGTTATTATCCTGTTTTAATAAAATGGCACAGAATAGAGTTTTCCCAAGTAGTTGGAGTAATACAAGAGTAAGGTTATTATTTAAAGGAAAGGGTAAGGATCATAGAAAGTTAAATAATTATAGACCGATAGCGGTAACATCAGTTTTATATAAAGTTTTCTCGTATATGGTGGCTAGTAAAGTTGTAAAATGGATGGAAGGGAATAATGTAGTGGGTGAAATGCAAGGAGGTTTTAGATTAGATAGGCATATAGGAGATAGTTTATTTGTAGTTACACAACTTATGGATATGAGTAGGAATGCAGATAAACAGTTATATATGAGTTTTATAGATATAGAGAAGGCATATGATAGAGTAAATAGAAATAGATTATGGATAAGTTTAGCAAATTTGGGAATGGATGAAGCTTTAATAGATATTATTAAGAAATTATATGAAAATAATTATTATATACATCAATTAGAGAATATAGAATCAATTAAAGTTAAAAATGGTGTGGGACTAAGGAAAGGATGCCCTATGTCACCTATTTTGTTTGTGTTGTATTTGAGTGAAATGGAAAGAGCAATAGAAAGATTAGGAAGAGGGATAGAGATACCGTTAATAGGTAGTAAGGGAGTATATATTTTGTCAGGTCTTTTTTTTGCAGATGATATATTTTTGTGTGCAGAAAAAAGAGAAGATATGGAAGTTATGTTGAGAACATGTGCAAGGGTGGGTAAAGAGATGGGGATTAAATTTAGTGAAGAAAAATCAAATATAATGATGGTTAATACTGAGGAAAGAGAAGATGTAGAATTTTTATTGGGAGATATTAAGTTAAGTGTGGTGAATAGATATAGTTATTTGGGAATTATTTTAAGTAATCAGAAAAATTATTTGGATGAATGGGAGAAAAAATTGATAAATGAAGCAAAGAAAAGAAAGGGATTGATAAAGAAATTAACAGTATTTTCATATAATAAATATGATGTAGCTAGAATTATATGGAAAGGAGTTGCAGTAGCAGGGTTAACATATGGTAATGATGCATTATATGTTAGTAAAAAGATATTAGATTATTTAGAAAAAACTCAAAGGGAAGTAGGAAGACATGCATTGGATGCAGAAGTATGGACAGCAAGGGAGGCAATTCAAGGAGAAATGGGATGGTCAAGTTTTCATATGAGAGATGCAAAAAGTAAAATGAAAATGTTTGGTAGATTGCAGTTTATGGATAATAAAAGAATAGCTAAAATAGTATTTAATTGGGTTATGAGTAAAGGGCAGGTAACAAGATGGGTGAGAAAGGTAATGCGCTATGCAAAAGATTTGGATAAAGAATTTATATCAGTATATTTGTACAAAAGATGGGATGATTGTGTTAAGAGGATTATTGAGTGTTATAGTAGTAAGGAATGGGATAAAAGAATAGATTTATTAATAAAGACTAGGGAGTTAGAGAGATGGAGAAATAGTATGGAGAGTAAAAAGAGTTTAAATATATATAGAAATAAACAGAATATTAGGTGTGAGTTAATATATGATAATAGTAAGGAAAGTAGTTTATTGTTTAAGGCTCGAACGGGATCTTTAGCTACAAAAGAATATACATGTAAATGGAAAAATATGGGTGATTTATTTTGTAAATTATGTAAGGAAGGAATTGAAAATATTAGGCATTTGTTAATTGAATGTAAATGTTTGAAAACAGAAAGGGTACATATAATGAAGTTGTGGAAAAATAAATATGAAAAGAGTGATTATACAGAAAGTGAATTATTGGTTTTTATGCTAGGTTTGGGAAAAGATAAGGGAGATTTAGATATAAAGGTTATAGAGTTGACAAAAATTATGTTGTGGAAATGGGATAGAGCAGATTATGGGTAAATTTAGAGTGGGGAATGTAAAAGAAAGTGGCTAACAGGTTTATCTGGGCTTAATTGCTGAGATATTCTTGACTTCGTTTAAGGAGAAGCCATAATACATCACATCACATCACATCACATTGTTTTGAATTGTTTAATAACAATTATGTGCTAGTATGAGATAGTGATCATGTGATGTTTAGTGGTTTAAGTTTAAATTACATCTTCAGTTATAATTTCTTTGTATTCCTCGCACAATTATCTTTCAAACCATATATAATATGTCTTACCTGAGATAATCCATAGCTTCAGAATCTCCAAAATAAGTCACATATGAATTCTTCATTTTTATCTTATACCCCAAATGTCAAAGGCGACTATAAAAAAAAGATACATCCTAATAAAAGATACAAAACAAATCATTTCCGGAAGATAGATATGCATTTGTAATCATAGCAATTGGCTTCTTGTTTATCTAAAACTAGAAATTGTAGGCTACTGTCTGTATCACTGATAAATGAGTTTCAACTCTTCATTTTATATTTTTTTGTGTACATCAGTGATGTTTATATTTGTTATGCACACCAGTGATGTTTATATTCTTTATGTACACCAGAGATGCTATCTTGTTATATTTATTGTATCACATAGATATAATTTATTTGCATATAGTCCATTTGTTAGCTATAGACTTGAAAATAATATGATAAAACATATAGCAAAACCAGAGTGATTCCAAAGCATGAGTATCAAGGCATAAACAAGAATCAGAATTTGATTATTTGTCTGCGTATGCAATCTTTCTATACATTTGATTATTAGTTTTGTAACTCATTACTTGTAAACACAAACACATCATATAAACATAAGAATAAATAATAAATTATTAAACTTTTTGAGGATCATTATTTTTATAAAATAAGTGGATTAGAACTTTAGAAAATTATGGTAGACATGAATTCTATATGAGCATAAATAAATATATAATTTATATCAACACACACCAACTACAAACTAAAATTAATAAAAATTATCATTTTTTAAAAAAAATTTTAAAAAAAAGTATTATTAAAAAAATTAAAATTTTATACTTATGAATCTCATATTGTGCTTTATGTTTAGGCTCCATTGTAGGCCTTGCTTGTGAATAAGATTACTTTTACTTTGATCAATGACTATTTGAAGGCCAGTACATATTTTCTGTCTTTATCACTTCGTGAAAATTACAAAATTGATCAAAAAACAACAACAACAAAAATAAATGCACTGCTTGATAAAAAATACTGTAAAAAATCCAAATTTCATCAGATTTTTTTAAGGTAGACATTTTTAGAAAGCCATGTCAGAGATATAACAAATACTCATATTTCAGTTGATGTCATGCTTATAGTTTTTACATCAGTAAAGAAAAAAACATGTCAACCGATCAAATAAGATGCACAGGTTACCCGCTTATTGGGGCAAACCAGATCATAATCTCATAATTTGTTTCAGACATATGTGAAACAATGGGGACATTCAAATAAATTTAAGAAATTTAAAAAAAATAGAAATTTCATTCAGCATAAAATTGAAATAAATTTTGGACATAAATTATTACTAATTTTAAACTGGGTACTGTTTTGTATTAGATAAAATATTCAGAGAAGCAATTTTAAATTAAAACCTTTATGAGTGTTAATTTCAGTCAAATTATGACTTCTTATAATTTATAAAATTCAGTCTAATCAAAATGCTTATTATTGCAAACATATCTTTGATGATAGAAAAGAGAGATGATTTCATCATTATGCATATAATACATTTTATATGATGAAAATGCAATACAAATAAATTGATACATTTTAATGTTTTTAATTTTTATTTAAATAACCTGTATTTCTGCCATTACAACATTAAAAAGTCTTAAATATTTTATTACAATATGCAAATATTAGATACATTTTTTTTCTTTTTAATATGGCACAATTTTCATTTTGTATTTGAAGTTAACTGCATGATTAAATTGTAGTAATGAACTACCATTACAACCATTGATAAATAATATGTCTTTATGGCCATAACAATACAATGAATGAGATATTAACATTGATGTTTTAATTCTAAATAATTTCATATAGATAATGTAATACTGAATTTTAAAAAAAAGAAACTTGAATATCAATATTTTTTCAGTGCAATAAATAATAATTTTGTGAAAGAACCCCAATAATTGTCCACTGTGAACTTTCCTTTTCACAGTCCATTTTTATGTACATCTGAACAGTGAAAACAAACATTTTTTAGTGATATTGAACTTCTTTTAAAAGTTTACAGTTGCATATGTTTTTAGCTGGAACCATAGCAGCAACTAATACCACTGAACACTAAGTCACTTCTTCAACCTATAGATCAAAACATCATTGCAAACTTCAAAATGTACTAACATTAACAACTAATGCAGCATTTTGTCAACATGTTGGGTAAAAAATCCAATAAGAAATTGATGATGACAACATTAAAGAGCTTTTGGAATCACACATAAAAGAATTAATTAATGAAGAATTACTGCATCTGAATAAAGAAAAGGAAGACAATAAAGAAAAGAAAATCAACAAGCCTTAAAGAAGTCATGAACAGCATTTTAAACAAACTTGATCTGACTTAGAATGCTCCATCAAATCTAAAAATGTCTTAAGTCAATGAATGAGACATTATAATATGAATGTTGCATAAAAAAGAAAGGAAATAAATAAATAACCATTTATTCTAAACCTTTTCACTGGAGATCCTCAGCTGTCACAATCTGATGTACCTATAAAATCAAGACCATAAAAATATTTGAAAGACAATGGTAGACTCTTAGAACAAACCATGATTAATTAAGATATGTGGATGTTAAATGCTGAGAGGGTTTGAATTAATTCATCTCCATTTTGGCAAAACTACCATATCTTTTAAAAACTAAATTGCCTATTGTCCCTCCTCATATAAATGTAAACAATTATGTTACGAGAACCAGGAATATTCTTGTAAAATATGGAGATCTAAGGAAAAGGAAGCAAAGACAATATAATCAAAAATTTAGATTAGGTGATACTGTTGTGATAACCATGTAAATCATCTGGAAAAACATATTCACAAAAAATTCCAGCAAATCCCCACCAGTCCCTATACAATAATGCATCCATATAACAATAACACCTTTGTAGTGGTAAATAATTGTATAGAAAAGGAACCATCCAATTCTCAGTCTCTGAAATTAATTAGAAAATGAAAAAAAGAACTTCCTGATAAAACCTAAATTAGTAATCAGATTGACTTCCTGGCTTGATTTAGAATAATGATCTCAGATTATATAATCAGAGTAATGATTAAAAATAAAAATGGTTTCTAAAGAAAAGAAGTAAAAAAAAATTTTAATTCTGTCCAAATTAAAGAATTTATGAGTAACCCAACTTATAAATTTGAGCTAAATACATCAAAACATTAAAATAAAGCATGTAAAATAAATTGAAAAATAAAAAGAGGAAAATAATAATAATTATTAGACATTAATAGAAAATAATCATAATCTTGTCCTTCATTTCATTACATGTTGAGTAATGAAGAGTAGTAAAAAAATAGATTAAGATATGTGTGCATATATAAGTACATCTAGGAATCCCCAATTGCATTTTGTGTTTGGTTAAACTATTTATTTGTGATGACACTATCTGCAGATGGATCTGTGCATCAAATCCATTTATAATGATGATGCGCCAGTAGAGAAAAGTCCTGGCATATATTAACAATGTAATTGAAACAAAATTCCCAGCATGTTAATAAGAAAAAATATCATGGTCCAAATGAACAGTAGAGATAGTCCTGCCATTTGCAGATTCCAAGTTCATGTTTTTCACCTGTATTGCACAAAATTTGGCCCATGCTGTAATCACAACTTCTGCAAGAAATTAAATGGGGCTTAATCAACACACAATTGATCTGTGTGTAAATGCAAAATTCTTTGCTCGGATACTTTTCTATGTTCCTAGTCATTGTAAAACTTATACATCATGATATATATCTATAAGGAAAATATAAAATTTTTCTAGTTTAAAAATAAAAGGAGAGAATTTAAATTAGTCAGTGCCGAAGGAAAGGAATTGAGCATTTTTACTTTTAAATTTGGAGGAATGTAATGTGACACATATGTATATATTGTAACGGTCAGAAAACGTGTGACTCGTAAACATAGTGCAGAATTCGACCACCATACAGAACAGCAGCACCATCGAGTAGCGAAGCCACCCGTGGTACTGAGTTCGAACATAGTTTATCGGTTCCACAATACAATCCACGAAAACGCATCTGATGCGACATTAGTAAATATTTCCTTAGGCACGGTGGTCAGGGATATGCAAGAGACTCATGATTTTATTCTCGAGTTAGCCAATAATCAAACTAATAGTAATTAAACATTCATATTTACATAATCGAGGAAATATTATATAGAATGGGTATCGAATAAATGAAGCGTAAATGCAGACATATAGTTTAAAATTATTTATTAACACATTTTAATAAAACAATCTCATAATATTTTATGGACTAACAGCTTCAGTAGTGGGATTTGCGACATGATTATATTTTAAAGAATACATTTATTTATTTAGACATTATTTTATATTGATGATTTCAGTAGCGGTATTTCCGATACTGTAATGTTTACAAAAGGAATACATTTATTTGAAGGTGTAATCTAGCTACCTAAAATACTCAAGTGAGTATTTCTAATGCATGCCTTGGGGAATCTATACCTTTGCAATGCAAGAGTCTAAAGTATGGGTTATAAGCAATGGCAGACATATATTTATTTAATTAAATTATTTATTTATAACTAAGGGCAAACATTTATTTGAGAGTGAATTATGAAGATAATGCAGAGGCGGAGTGATATATAGAATAATAAAATTGAGCAAAGGAACACGTGGTACGCTTTAGAAAGGCTATATGGAATGGCAGTATATCGAAACTGCAATGCCGCGAATGGGTTTATAAGAATATCAGACTGGTCTCTGCCTCGGTCCGACGAAGTAAGGTGTCACATAAGCATAACCAGGGACAAGCGGTACGTGGCGCGATTTGCCGGCTGGCTGCATGACATTGTCAAATCCTACGGGAGCACCCATTATGCCCGCTTGTGTAGGACGACTGGGGTTAATTTCAACCCTGAAGAATCCGGAAATTTCACGGCGGAATGGGTCATCGCGTCTCTAAAACGTAGCGCATGTATACTGTATAAACGATTATGATGAGATTTCAACAGATTTCTAACTTGGTCATACATTATCAACATTTATTAAAGAACGTTGGCGACTCTCAAAGAAATGTAATTTTCTAGAATTATTCATTAGATTTAATAAATACAAAATATATATAAACTGGGAGTTATTACAACTAATATGCCAGCCATTTGCGAAGTAGTAGACCCTGCATTACAATAAATGAGGCACTGAATGCGTGTCGATTTATATGAAAGTGAAGTTATTAAGGAAAGTAAATATTAATGAAAATTTGACACGCATTCATTGTTTTAAGCGATCATAGATTTAAACTTTGAAAATTGAAATAATTATGAGCATGCAATAATTAAATAATAACTATAGATAGAAATGTAGATTATAGAAATACGCACCCAAGAAAGACAGAGTGAGGTAAACTAGATTATTAGAGAAATTTACATATTAAATTAATTATTCAGTTTTAGTTATACATATGGTAGTTTTTACATTTTATAATTTAGATAAGTAGTATGAAGAAGAGCTATAGCATATTATTAGAGTACTCTAGAGTTTGAACACAGACAGGTACCTGTTTTATAAGAAGTTTTCTGATTCCATTAGTTTAGCAGAAAAAAATTCACGAGTGGCAATTCTTTCTTGTATTTAGATATTCATTTAATTTCATAACAGCAGCAGCTTTCTCATTTATTTCAGGCAGCAGATCTTCATGGTTAATTTATGACGGGCAATGGAAAGTTCAGCATCCGACAGGCCATATCCCGATGGAGAATAATCTAGGTGCTTTACTCGGTCATACCTTGGCAGGAACAAATTATTTTATTATTTTGGAGACTCTCAGTGATCGAGAGCAAAGCTAAAGTTTAAGTGAATGTCTCCAGCAAGTCTAAGATGGCCTCTTTTCTTATCTTGATCTTTCACATTTTTGTTAAGATATTTTTAGGTTCTACTTAATCTGCCCTGAGGATAATCAATGCATTTAGTTGGTTTTTAATTAAAGAAAGCTGCCGTTCTATTGTTTACATTTTACATTTACTAATTAATTTTGGGGAATTTTTCTTTAATTAATCTATTATCTATCACTGACCGATGCTTTTAAATTTCAAAAACAAAAAGGGAACATAAGGTTATTTTAACTTTTAATTAAATATTACATCAGATATTTTTAGAATTATTATTAAATGAAATTTAAACAAAGCAATAAATACGAACTTTATAATCCAAAATAAATGATTAAAATTATACAAAATTATATAACTAAAAGAAATCTAAATTATATTATTTTATCCTTATTTATTGCGTTTAATTTGAGATCAAAATGTGTGCGTGTTTATGCTGAATTCTACATACATTTATACATTTTTAAGATTGCTACACACACAATTCGATACCAAAAAGTTTAAAATTTGGGCGGGATAGATCGGTCAGTGAGAGACGACAGAAAAAGGTGAAACTTAAGATTCGAATACGAATCTTACTGTTTCAATATGTGTTACAAAAATGATTTAAAAATAAAAATTAGAAAAAGAAAAACAAAATATTTTTTTCTTTAAATAAAAAAGAGAGACCATTAGTTTGTTAGATAAAAGTAGAAATATAGTTATTCTTTAAATAAATCAAAGATTTATTTAAGCCTATTGAAATGTAGGAATTTTTAAATTTACTATCTAAAAGAACATATATCTGCTCCCTTTTAATTAAAAGAAAATTCCAATAGATTATAAAAACAAAGAAAATTTTTGAATTTAATTATGTAAAAATAATAAAGTTATATAATGAAAAAATTTCATTGTATAAATAATTATTGAATGTAACAGTAGCTGGGTTCAAACCCTGTTACAAGAAAGGGAAAAGCGCGTACGCATTACCCTCAAATACTAGCATATATTCAAGAGGGTGATAAAGGGTTAAAATATATATAGTTATTCATATATATACGTGCGTGAAATAAATTTTAAACTCTTTTTCGTTAGTATTTTTTTTAAAAAAAAAATAAATGAGGAAGGGATTAATTAGCAAACATTATTTATTTAGAATGTTTTACTTTTAAAATAGTACAAATTAACAAAATTACAGTTGTGTGCAAATATGTTATATATTGTTTATTGATTTAAGTTTAATTATATTTAAAATTAACGAGGGTAGCGAAGAAGGAATGTTGTTTGTGCCTTCAAGCAGTTTTATGTTGAAATCACAATCGCTAATTACTATGAAAATAAAATTCCAAGAAAAAGCCAGAGAATGTTTGACCAAAACAATGGAAATGAAAATTTAAAGAAAGAAAAGTAATTTGGAAAGGCAAAACTATTCAAAGAAAAAGACTTAGATTGAAGATCCGATAAGAAAAAGAAAATTTCCTTTGTATGAGAAATGAAAATTAATTAGAAAAAGAAATTAATTATTGAGGGGAATTTGGGAAATAAAAAAGAGAGTGATTTCAGTTAGATCTTGACGGTTGAGAGAAATAGACTTAAAAATCTATAGAAGATATATCTAACATGACGGGGTAAAAACCTTACGTAAAGGGTTTACTCACCCATAGCCGATGTGAACTGACCAGAAGCCACCTGCCGCCAAAGAACCTCGGAACCTAGTGACTCTTCCAGATAGTGGAACAGAAAAGAAATAGAAATGAATCGTACGTATAAAAATATAAATTTAGTTAATTTGAAAGTTACATTAAACAAGACTTCAACTACGACTCCAACATTACTCATGGCAATTTAAACATCGGACTCGTCAGAAAAAAATTATATCTTCACGCTTTCATAAAACTACTCCAAATACTACCGGATAGCAGAAATCCATTTGATATGCCTCGTTACATTTGGATCCCAGACCCCGGGGTTTCGTCAGGTAAAGTGAACTCTGTTTTTATATCTCTGAAAATTGTTTATGGCTACCCTCGAAAATAATAACTTTCTTAAATCATTTTATAACATAATATTATTGCGCACAATTGTATAGTAGACTTTTTTTTCTTATATATAAAAACTAATGTGTTTATTTTAAATTTACTGTTATATCATTTTATTCATAATTTGGGGGAACTGACTATATGTTTTAGAGGGGAGGGATAAAATAAGAGTTTATTTCCATAGATGGCAATGAGAAAGTAATAATAAAGTTTAATACAAATTTATCTTTGCGTGAGAATTATTTAATAATTATGGTTTACATATTTTTTTTATCACTTCATTCGCTAAATAAATTCCAATAATTCAAATATGTCCGAGGTAAGCAGATATATAATAGTATATTTTCAGTTAAGTACAAACCTATATATATATTTTTATTTTATTGTTAACTCCGTTCATACGATAGGTTTTCCTCCCCACCCTGGGAGTGAGTTAGCTTGGGTTGGGCACTTCATTAATCGGGAAATATAATTCTCATTGTAATAGTGGGTTTGGTGCTTGAGGTCATTGATAAAGTGACACTCATAAATATATTCTCCTGTAGACATTTTTTCACTTCCTCGGACAACACTTGATTCAAACATCTGAGTAACCCTGCACTGCTGTTTATTAGGCCAAATGGCATACGGTTAAATTGATATGAATACCCATTGTATCTAAAGGCGGTATATTTGCGGTCTTCAGGATGGAGTTGGATCTGCCAGTAACTGGCCATCAAATCAAAGGTAGAAAATATTTTCTTCCCCTTAAATCTTCCTAACAGTTCTTGCATATGAGGGGGAATAGTACAATCTGGGATAGTTATTCGGTTAAGTTGTCTCACGTCCAAACACAGTCTGACTGACCCATCTTTCTTTTTGACAACCACTAGCGGATTACAATATTGAGATAATTCCCCATTCCATTATTTGGTTGATTTGTTCCTTCACATCCTCCGGGTATTGATGCGGAACAGGGTACGACCTAGACTGAAACGGCTGACCCTGATTTATTTTAATTCTTTGTTCAAATCCTTGGATTACACCCGGTATATCTGAAAAAAATGTGGCCATACCTTTCCATACTCTCTGCAGTGCCTGCTCTTCTTGTCGACTGGCCACACCCGCCTGCTTAACTTTATCCTCTATTATTCTATCCATTGGATCTTTCTCTACTTTCATAACCCCAATTGAATGTTATAGGTCCGGCATCAGAAATTTAACTACTTCTCCTTCACAGGTAACTGTTTCCATTTCGTAGTCTAAGACACATTTGTATTTGTGAAGGAAGTCTGATCCCAATATGGCCTCGTGAATCAGATCCTTCATAATAAGGAACATGTGAGCAAAAGTTTTCCCATTTATCCATAGGTCTACCCATATCTGCTTAGGTTCTACTTTGGCCCTCTTATTATTTGCCATTGTCACTTGTGTAGCCTTCAGTGGAAGGGTCCGTATGCCAGGTTGTTTCCTAATCAGTTTATAATATAGTGTTTCTGACATCACAGAGATTTGACTCCCCGAATCGATGAGAGTTTCTATTTGATTAATTTCCATATGAATCTTTGGGCATTCCTGTTTGTCATATTGAGGAACCCTATCATCCCATGAGCACACTAAATTTCCAATATGTTTCCTTTCTGCCATGTGTGTCATTTCTTCTTCCTCTGCCATATACGTTGGATGTTGATCCCTGAATCTTTTATCTTCAATCACACTCATTTGCTCATCTACCTCAATTTGATTTAACATTTTGTCAACTTCTTTGGCTGATCTACTACTTTTAATCCCTATTTGGTATCTTATTTCTAATGGCAAATTTTGACATACCATTTTTACTATCTGATTCTCCAATAGCTTCTCACTCTCTAATGTCTTCAGTGTGGCCACTTGTCATCTAAAGAATCGTATGTGGTTTTCCTTCCCTTTTTTCGAAAACTTCTCATTAATGATTCGCATTTTAATATCCTCACTCCAAAACGTCTTCTTCAGGGCCTTTTCATACTCTTGGTATGTTTGGGGTTGGTGTAACATAGAATCCCACCATGTTTTTGCATATCCTTGAAGGTGGATCTGTGCTAAGATTATTTTGAATTCCTCCAGTATCCCATATCTCCTAAAATATTTTTGTAAGCTATTTATATGTTCCTTTGGGCTCTCTTCCTTCTGTCCTCTAAATACCTTCATTTCCATCCCCTATATCTCCTGGAATCTTGTTATTGCCATATCTATACTGATTGTCTCTCCTACTTTATCTTTGAGATATATATAAAAAAAATTTTCTCTATATATATAACGTGCTGGGCTCCTCACCCCAGCTCACAAAATACTATGCTGACCATTACCTGCCTTACTGTTGAACCTCTACCTCTCACTCCTATTTTCTCCCCTGTCTAGTGCTTTATTTTTTTAAAGCAATATTTGCGAGGCAATATAATTAAACTCATGCAAAAAAACGAAACAAATAATCAATTAATTTATCTTTATTAACCTGCCGTTGTCCTACTTTCGTAGCCCCAAACATTGGAAAGCCATTTTAACGGGCTTTAACTTTTTACCACATCTTATTCGACGTTGGTGAACTTAACTAAATGATATAGATTTCAAGAAGTGGACCAAAGAGCCTAACCGATGACTGGATGGAATTTCTATGGCTGTTTAGTCGCCATAACACCTGTGGGTAATAGTTAAATATTACCCACCAACGCGAATTCTGATGCGAATTCTTAGGCAAGTATTGTTTACTTGACACAAATTTTAAATATTGCATAATTAGAATTTAAGACTAATGAATAAAATTTACGGTAGCCTTGGTGCCTTGAATAAAACCTAAATACCAAAAAAAAAATGTCTACGGGAGAAGTATATTTATGAACATCACTTTATCAATGACCTCAAGCACCAAACCCACTATTACAATGAGAATTATATTTCCCAATTAATGAAGTGCCCGACCCAAGCTAACTCACTCCCAGGGTGGGGAGGAAAACCTATCGGATGAACGGAGTTAATAATATATATATATATAGGTTTGTACTTAACTGAAAATATACTATTATATATCCGCTTACCTCGGACATATTTGAATTATTGGAATTTATTTAGCGAATGAAGTGATAAAAAAAATATGTAAACCATAAGTATTAAATAATTCTCACGCAAAGATAAATTTGTATTAAACTTTATTATTACTTTCTCATTGCCATCTATGGAAATAAACTCTTATTTTATCCCTCCCCTCTAAAACATATAGTCAGTTCCTCCAAATTATGAATGAAACGATATAACAGTAAATTTAAAATAAACACATATTAGTTTTTATATATAAGAAAAAAAAAGTCTACTATACAATTGTGCGCAATAATATTATGTTATAAAATGATTTAAAAAAGTTATTATTTTCGAGGGTAGCCATAAACAATTTTCAGAGATATAAAAACAGAGTTCACTTTACCTGATGAAAACCCCGGGGTCTGGGATCCGAATGTAATGAGGCATATCAAATGGATTTCTGCTATCCGGTAGTATTTGGAGTAGTTTTATGAAAGTGCGAAGATATAATTTTTTTCTGACGAGTCTGATGTTTAAATTGCCATGAGTAATGTTGGAGTCATAGTTGAAGTCTTGTTTAATGTAACTTTCAAATTAACTGAATTTATATTTTTATACGTACGGTTCATTTCTATTTCTTTTCTGTTCCACTATTTGGAATATTCACTAGGTTCCAAGGTTCTTTGGCGGCAGGCGGCTTCTGGTCAGTTCGCATCGGCTATGGGTGAGTAAACCTTTTATGTAAGGTTTTTACCCCATCATGTTAGATATATCTTCTATAGCTTTTTAAGTCTATCTCTCTCAATGGTCAAGATCTAACTGAAATCACTCTCTTTTTTATTTCCCAAATTCCCCTCAATAATTAATTTCTTTTTCTAATTAATTTTCATTTCTCATACAAAGGAAATTTTCTTTTTCTTATCGGATCTTCAATCTAAGTCTTTTTCTTTGAATAGTTTTGCCTTTCCAAATTACTTTTCTTTCTTTAAATTTTCATTTCCATTGTTTTGGTCAAACATTCTCTGGCTTTTTCTTGGAATTTTATTTTCGTAGTAATTAGCGATTGTGATTCAACATAAAACTGCTTGAAGGCACAAACAACATTCCTTCTTCGCTACCCTCATTAATTTTAAATAGAATTAAACTTAAATCAATAAACAATATATAACATATTTGCACACAACTGTAATTTTGTTAATTTGTACTATTTTAAAAGTAAAACATTCTAAATAAATAATGTTTGCTAATTAATCCCTTCCCCATTTATTTTTTAAAAAAAAAAATACTAATGAAAAAGAGTTTAAAATTTATTTCACACACGTATATATATGAATAACTATATATATTTTAACCCTTTATCACCCTCTTGATTTGAGGGTAATGCATATGCGCTTTTCCCTTTCTTGTAACAGGGTTTGAACCCAGCTACTGTTACATGAAACTACTTAATTTTAGAGATAGAATTAAAGATCTTTAATTTTTGTGAATTATTTGATCAGAAGGAATTAGATTTTATTAGAAATTAGTATTTCTAACTGATTAGATAATGAGTTTGATTAAGTTTTATTAAAAAAGTAAAAAAAGATTAACCAATTAAAAGAATTTAAAAACAAATTAATAATGTAGGTGACCTCAGACAATGGATGGCAAAGATATAAAAGCTACAAATTTACTATTGTTCATTCTTCTGACAAGTATTGCTGTGAAAAGTCTACAAAGTTTGCTGAATTTTTCTTTTAAGAGTCTGTCATTTAGTTAGCTCTGTTAAGACTAAGGAAATTAAAAGTGCTCCTGAAAATATACTTAAAAACAACAAACCTATTGATGGATCAACAATACCATACTTGGTGTTAAATATACATAAAGAAGATACTTCCAAGAGAAAAAGTAAATAAAATAATAAACCTAGTGCTGGCATAAAATCAAAACATGTGCCTACTTTCCGAGAACAAGAAAATATGTTAGGACTCTTGTCTCTAGACATTTATAATAAAATGGGTAATGTACCACCACAAATACAACCATAAAACATTAGAAAGATATCACTCAAGGAAAATATTAATATTAGAGAAAGTAACCCTCTATCTCCTAATAAAATATCTAAAATTATTACAGTAACAATGCGCAAACCAAGCTCCATCTCCAAATCAAGATGGAAATAAAATTTACATACCTTGGAAACATATAATGTTCAGATAATATATATTACATAGACAAGAAAGGAATTAATTCTAAACTCTCAACAAATATAATACTAAATTTATGCATAAAACTGATAAAGTTTATCAATCAAAATGTATAAAAATATTCATGGACATTTTATTCTTATCAAGCACTGCTAAACCACAGAGGTATTTGTTTAGTTTTCACCACCCAGTTTTTTCTCCAACTGACATTTGACATGTAGTAAAAGCCTTTGTCTGCCATTGCTGAGATACTTCTTTATAACTATAGAAAGACTGCCAGACAAGGCCCAAGGTATGGTGCCTCAAAAAGAGAAATAACTTTCTGCTAAAAGGTGATACAAATGCCCACTAATGACTTCTCCCAATGTTCAAATAAATAGGAATGCACTCAAGAAATGAACCTCCAACAAAAACTTAGGTAAAATAATAAATTCAATGTCTAAACAAACTTATTCTTTTGAAAACTTTATAAATAAAAGCAATTGAGTTTCACCTATTTAGAAATGGACTAATTCCTTGTAAAGAATGTCATAATTAATCTAATTTGATTCATTTTTATTTTGACTATTATGATTTTTTTTTTATTATGAACATGTTATTTTAATTTGTTAATTTTGGCTGTTCTCTTTCTCCATATCTAATCATATGACATTTAATCACCATACAGTATTGTTAAGTTACTTTAGTGTTTATTATATATGTGTGTTGAAAATATACTTGGTCTGACAGTCTGACTTTAGTCAGTTTCCTGCTCTTTGAGCTTGTCAGGTAAATCAAGCACTGGAAGCATTTTAAAATTCTTCATTTTCTGATATTCTAGTCAGTTATGATTAGTGGTATCTGGGAATCATCGCAATACAAATCAAATATTTATAGTAGGGGTGTCCGCTTCTTAAAGCCACAGAGTGAATGTGGCCATAGGTTGTATATTTTGTACTATTTTGATTTGACTGTTGGTTTGGCTGATATGTAAACTATTAACTGCATTAACTCTGCTTGAATAGCTGGATCACAAACATATATAAATGTTGATTTAATTAAGGTCATGTTAGTGTTATCATCATATTTCTCTTATAATATGTAATAACTCTAAAGTTCAATATATATATATATATGTAAAACCATAAAACAATACAATACTAGATTAAATCCAAAATTTTACCAAAATCTTTACACAACGATGGTTTCATCTACTACAAATAGACCTTCTCAAATGAAAATCAAACTAAAGGAACAAACATATATATATATACAAACAAACCTTCCCATAATTCATTTCAAACTCCACCTTCCCTTAATATCAAAAAAAGTCTTCGTAAGTTTGATAACCTCAGATTCAAGAAGTTTTATCATGTCTTCTTTATTCTTTTTAACTCATTCTTTTCATAAAAAAATAACCAAAGCATTGCTAAACAATATTCTATGACCTGTATTCAACTCATGAATATATATAGCTGAGATAAGATACTTATGTTTAATTCTACTTACATGAACCTTAATCCTTTCATTAAGGCTAATCTTACTCTGGCCTACATAGAACTTACCACAACTACATGGAATCTTATAAACAATACCAGGAATAGACCTATTATCAATAGACTGTTTTGAACCATTAAGTAATGAATTCAAATCAATCTTTCTTCCATGCAATCTTCATTTTTCCTAACAAATGACTATTCTTATAAACCAAATTATATATTGAAGATTTAAATGGGAAAGATATATACTTATCCTTACCATCAAAATCATGACTATAAACATTAAACAAAGGCAAAACTTTCCATACAGTAGTGCCACCCTGTGCCAAACAGATGATGATCATGTGATGTTTAGTGGTTTGACTATAAACATTATTATTAAATACAACTTTTTTAATAAAATCATGATTGTAACCCAATTCTATATATATATATATTCATCAGCAAATTGACTTCTTTGAATATTTCTTAATTTACACTGAGATATTAGTAAATGGATTTGTGGCCAGATAAAAGTAATGTTTGAAATGAAATGGGCATCCTGGAGGGCTGAATGAAGATAATTTTGATATGATGTCAAAGTTTGTAAAAGTTTGTTACATGTTATTTTATTATCTGGATGATTTAAACTTTTAATGAACAATTCATAATGGTATGTCTTTATATGAGTATATACAAAAGTCTTTAGTAATGGTGGAGCTTACTAAAGTTGTTTAAAATTAGTGTAGATAATCATTTGATTAACCAAAATTATCACATTAAGCTTATATTCCAAAAAAGAATACATTTTCTGAATATTATTAAATGGCTAGAAAAATTGAATATTAAACATCACATGATCTAGATCCTAAGATCTAGATGCAGTGCTCTCAGATCCAAGGTTCCTCACTGATGAAAATCACAAGCTAGAAACTATTCTGGGAATATTGGATGAGTGGGCACTAGATAGGGATTTTTTGCATAAGCCTTCTGGCATCCATTGGTTACTCTGGCTTGCACTGAGTGGCACTACTGTATGGAGAGTTTTGACTGTTTTAAAATTGTATATTGTCTGGGATGTTTCTCAGCTATCAAAAATTAGTATCCAACCCCCATTTCAGAATTGAATTCTTATTGTGGGCATAAAAATATAATGCCCTGACTATTGCATCACAAGACTTTTATAGATATTAATATGACAATCTAGATAAAATTGCATCAAAGGGAAAATATTTATTTAAATTACTTTAATAATCAAAACCTCATCAGAGTATTTGACTATTTTTAAATCCTAGTGTTTAACATGATTTATCCACCCCGGTTCAAATAAATAATTGATTTTTGTGAGTTCTATTATAAATAAAATATTTGCAGAACTTATTATTAGAATATGATTTTTGATCATTTCAATGCAGTAATATCTATATTGATGTGCTGATGGCAGCAATCCTACCTTTTGATCTCGAATTAATACCACCATTTAAAGCTATTAAATGAGCTTTTAATGGTAACTAAACAAAATTTAATTTTTATAAGCTAATTCTCAATTGTAATGCAGCAACATATTTTTATATATGAGCTTCTTCAGTAATATATAGACTGTACACATTTTGTATATATATTCTTTTTAAATAATTTACATATGGTAAAATAAAATTATATTTTCTAGTTGTACACATCGTTTTTGCAAATATTTTATCTTTTTTTTTTTTAAATGAACTTTAAAGACATAAAACTTGTCTTCCGAACAGTTTAGAAAGAAAAGAAATTGAATGTTTTATTCCTAAAATTCTCATCAAAAATTGAAGAATATTAATAATTTATGAATCTGAAGTGAAATATCCTCGAAGACAAATAAAAAAACTTTTTTATCATTGCAAAATAATTGTCCTGCAGCTTAATCCTATTCAACGTTAGTTTTCTTACTAACTAATCCCTTTTCCTCTAACGTTTATTTACTATTTTAATAAGTCGATTAATTTTTAATTCTTTCGTGATATTAAATGACCCTTTATAATAAAAAAAATGAAGATGGAATACGTTTTGTTTTTACATTTTATTTTATTATCATTTTAAATCATGATATTAGACTCGTACGACTCTTACATATTTATTTACATTGTATATATATATATGTAAATGCATATTTTTTAATAAATTAAAAAGAATGATGTCAATATGAGCATTTGAGATTCAGGTCTTTGATACCTCTAGGTCACATGAAGGGTAAAGATTGTCCATAAAATAGATCATAATGAGAGAATATGGTTAGAGGTTCTGTTTTGGTGGTTAGCTGTAATGTGATGGAGTTGAGAAACATTCTTATATATGGACACCACTATTAAAATGATCCAAGTCTATCAATAATCAACATGTCCACTTTCATGCACAAAATATGGATTTCAAATTTGGTTGAGACTTAAAAATATCTTCATATGTCTGAAAATCTTAGAATTATCAAATGTTTCTCTTGTAGTGGGCTGATTACATCTGTTTTATCTAAATTATTCTTAAGTGTTCTAGCTTAAGCTGCAGTTTTCATTGTTTATTCAGTAAACATCAAGTAAATAATAGTGAGATATAAATTCTATACAAGAATAATCATGAGGTGTTTAAAATATATTTGATCAAATATAAAGCATAATATTAAAAATAATTAATTAATTACTAACATATAAAATATTATTGAGTATAATACAACCAAAGATGTAAACATGCTTTTAAAAAAAATCTAATAATTCCTATTAATTAAATTCAAAGAATATTCTTGCAAAAAATAGATTAATTAATTTGGGTCTATTATAACTAAACCTCATCCAACTGAATATCTTGAGAAAATTTGGTATAGTTATTTTATATTTAGCAAATAATAATGTATTTAAACATAAAATCGAACATTTGAGATGTAATACAGCATAACAGGAATTGCTATACTCTAAGTGAACAATATCTATGAGTCTCATAAATATATCTCTATCAAACATGGTATGAGATATACCAAAATTAATATGTATTGTATAATTCTGTAAAATAGATAAAGTAGATATGTAAAAAGGACAACAGATTCTCCAAACAAAGATATGACAACATACTATGATTTGATAGTAAGAAGTAAGTAGTGGAGGTTCCTTTATTTATGAGGTGTCATATTTTGACAGGTAATCATTTTGATCTTACCCCAATTTTACCCTGGCTTATGCAGCAAGCACTTACAGTATATATTACACTCATGTCTTTGGAGATAATCCTCCAATCACTTTCTTATAAACTATATGGGTATCACAAAGATTAATCCCATTCAACTATTCAATCAGTTCATTGGAATATTTTTATATCCTATCCTGGAATTTCAACTCATCTTTCCTTACTGTGTCTTCAGCTTCTGTTATTATACTACCATTAATATAATCCAATCTTCCCATTAAATATTTTTCAGTTCTCATCTGATCCTTCGTGTCAGCCGGGGGATGGCGCTATTTCTAACCAAAAACACATTAATATAACATTCCCGGGCTAGCGATTCTCTATTAATATTGACTTTTTTTTTGTTTACAAAGTTTACTTTCTTTTGTTTCTGAATTATTTTTCCCAAATAATATTTTTGACAATGAGATAATAATAGTTGTTTTTTTTAATTTTTATTGACAAGAGGGTCATTTTTGGTGTGTGTTCAAATAGTAATTTGTTTTTTTTAAATAGTATTACTGTTTTTACATTCATATCGGCTTTAACCAAATTGTGCAAACGCTTTTTACGAGTGTTAAATAATAAATGAATACCCTCTGACCCATACAAGATATAGAATTTATGCAGCAATAAAAGGAATCCTTTTATTGCTGCATAAATTCTATATCTTGTATGGGTCAGAGGGTATTCATTTATTATTTAACACTCGTAAAAAGCGTTTGCACAATTTGGTTAAAGCCGATATGAATGTGATTACAATTGTATACAGACGCTATAAAAAATAAATGCTGATTTATGTATATTACTGTTTTTGTAAAATTGGATTGACAAAATTCAAGAGAGAACGGGTTTTTTTGATGGATCTTTAAATAATAATTTACGTTACTTTGATAGGTTTACATTTGATTGCCGACAACAATTAGTGGGAGGGGTGTTTTTGTGTACGATTAAATAATAATTTACGCTGTTACTTTTATAGGTTTACATTTGATTTCCGACAACAATTATGGGGAGAAGTGTTTTTTTCTCGTGTGTGTGTGTATGTTTAAATAAAAATTTAAGTTACTTTTATTGGTTTACATTTTATTGACAACCGATTTGACTTCCTTTCATTTATAAATTATGATTTTTGGTTCTACAAATAAATATTTTTGACAATGGGACAATAATAGTTGTTGTTTGTTTAATTTTTATTGACAAGAGGGTGTTTTTGGTGTATGTTAAAATAGTAATTTGGGTTACGTTTTAATAATAAGTTATGGTCTTACTTTTATTGTTTTACATTTGATTGACACTAATTATTGGGAGGGGTGTTTTTTGTGTGTATGATTGTAGACAACAATTATTGGGAAAAGGGATGTAACCATTTAAAGAATAGTTTACATTACTTTTAGTGGTGGTGTACATTTGATTGTTGACAATAATTAGTGAGAGGGTTGGGTGTTTTTGGGTGATGATTAAATACTAATTTACATTACTTTTATTTTACATTTGATTGCCGACAACAATTATTGAGAGAAAGGGGTTGTTGTTTTTTTTGTGTATGTTTAAATAAAAATTGAAGTTACTTTTATTGGTTACATTTGATTGACAACCGATTTGACTTTTGGTTTCGTTTATAAATTATTGTTTTGGTTTCCCAAAAACCTAATATTTTTGACAATGGAACAATAATAGTTGTTGTTTCTTTCATTTTTATTTACAAGAGGGTCTTTTTTGGTGTATGTTCAAATAGTAATTTGGGTTACGTTTAAAAAAATAATTGGTTTACCTTACTTTTAGTGCTTTACATTTGATTGCTGACAACAATTAGTGGGGGAAAGGGTTTGTGTTTTTTTTTGTTGTTTGTGTGTATGTTTAAATCAAAATTTAAGTTACTTTTATTGGTTACCATTTGATTGACAACCGATTTGACTTTTTTTTTTTTCGTTTATAAATTATTTGGGTTTCCCAAATAATATTTGGTTTGACAATGGGACAATAATAGTTGTTTCTTTAATTTTTATTGACAGGAGCAGTTCTTTTTTGGTGTATGTTCAAATAGTAATTTGGGTTATGTTTAAATAATAACTTACGGTCTTACTTTTATTGGTTTACATTTGATTGCTGACAACAATTAGTGGGAGGGTTTTTTTTTCTTCTATATGATTAAAGAGTAATTGACATTCCTTTTATTTGACCATTTGATTGCTGACGACAACAATTATTGGGAGAAGTGGGGTTTTTTGGGCTATGTTTAAATAAAAATTTTAGTTACTTCTTTTATTTTACATTTGATTGCCGATGACAACAATTATTGGGAGAAGGGATGTATGTTTAAATAAAAATTGAAGTTACTTCTTTTATTTTTTACATTTGACAAAGGCCATTTGGAATCCCTCAAACAAGCTGCCCTTTACGAAGTGAACATTTCCGTCGGCAACAACGAGACTTACAAATGAAAGTCAAAAGATATTTTGGATCTCAAATCTGCATATATTTGCCGCACAATCCAATATTTTCTTTCAGCAGCAGGATGTTTTTTTTCTGCTGTAGAAATATGTTCCAGCGCCGGCTTCCGTGTCTGGCAATTCCCATCTTTGCAAGTTTTCTGTGTTGGAATTAGCCATCTTCTTGGTCTCGGAAAATTTCTCGCTAAAATGTGACTCAAAGCATGATCGTTAAAAATTTTATGCTACCCCACCCTAATTGAAAATTTAGGAGGCTTATAGCTTTATGAGGAACAATCACGACATTGTTAAAATTGTTAAAAGGTAACAGTACATTAATTCGTCTTAAAAAAAGTCACCAATGAAAATTTAAGTAATTTTGACATGATCAAGTTAACACACCCTTGTATGATATTATTACATCAAATACATAACACAGCATTACGATGTAGTGCATGACACAAACAACTATGGCATTTTCCTCTGCTTTTAGCATCGGAAAAAGCCACACTGTTAGCCGCTAAGCCGAGTTAACACTCTTTTTAGGTTTTATCATAGAAAGAAGACTTAACTCCAAGTTAACAGTCTACCTTTTAGTGTAGAAAGAAGACTTAACTCCGAGTTAACAATCGTTTTAGGATTTATTTTAGAAAGAATGCTTAAAGGCTTGGGTGTGGCTGCGGAAACGGCATATTTCTAGAAATTTAGCTAGAAATAGCGCCATCCCATGGCTGACACGAAGGATCAGATGACAACCTATTTTTCTATCCACATTTGAGATCATGTTACAAAACAAATAGCCTACTTTATCATCATCAATGTGATATATATATATATATATATATATATAACAAATAAGATCATGATTAATTTTTTTACATTAACATTCACTCTTTTCTTACTCTCATAAGTAACATTACATTTTATAATATGTTTATTATTATTTTCATAGAATTCTATAAATTTTTATTTATCACCACTAGTTCATTCCCCTTGTCAAATATATTTTATGATAATAAATTTGAAATAACTCTACAACACATTTTACTATACTCACTTTTCCCCACACACTTTCATGTTATAATTCATGTATACATTCTTTATATCTTTAAGTATACTCTTCATTCTTTTTTAAAAACCCATTTTAATTCCTAGTTTAATACTACTATGGTAACCCAATAGATGTTCACTATTCCTTGCAAATTTGGGTGTTTCTCATATCTTCTTTCTACTAGAAACATGTGTCTATTTAAACAAAACATTTGACAAATAATCACAACACTAACTGGACAAAAGTTCTGAATTAAATGCATCTTACCTTCTTGACTAGTTTAAAGTTACATGCACATACTTATACTCTTGAAAAATACATTAACAAAAGAGTTTAACAAATCTTCTCAATACATCTTCACATTATTTTTCTCACATTACAAAACTTTAAAATATGTTTAATTAATTTATCAATAAGTTTACTTCAACTTATTTCTTCACTTTCCTCTTACTTATTAATCTTGTAAAATTTAAGTACATATGAATCAATTCATTTAACTTTCTGTATTATAGTGTAGCATCTTTCTGACTGTCACCTACTATTAAAAGTTAAACAGACTTTTTCGGTTATCCTTTCCTTTTCACTGTTCCTTTCTTATAATAATATAATAAGATTTCATCTTCTACTACAACATGAGAACTATTAATTCATCTTTTATCTGACCTTTTTTTTATTATTCATTATTAAATATATGCTAAACATTTTCTTCTTCAAAAATTTTCAAGCTATTTATCACATCAATTATTCAATTCCAACAGAATAATAGTTTTCATTAGACTTCTCACTCTCAACTAAATCATTATTTTTGAAGTCAGATAAAATACTTTTACAAGTTTTAAAAATTTATTTCTAAGGATATTAGACTTGTTTATTGTTTTTAATATATGACTAATAAAATTTATTTAATTTGACATAAATAAATGAATGTTTTCTTATGTGAATGCAGATATATCTTTCTTTAAGAAAATGTAGTTGTCTTTTCTTTCTCATGATTATCCCAAATAAGAATAATAACTTTAGTTTTTCTTTTAGACTTCTTTCAGATATCATTTTAGTTACAAGTAGACAATCAGGACTGCAAGTAGATCACAATGAAGAAACTGGTTTACATTTACTCCATGACATGAACGATTAACCCAGTTCTGCCCAAATAATTTGCATAGAGAAGAGTGATGCCAAAAGAAAAGTCAAAGAAGCTTTTTACATAGCAAATGATCTCAGTGCCATTAATAAAAGAGAGGCATGCTTTACTCTCTCCAAACAATGGACTAACTACTTAAAAATTCAAACTCATATGCATATGTGTACAATAAATCACAATAGTCTTCATTTGTAAAGCTATGAGTATGAGATTTGAACATTAAATCTTGAAAGCGCTAAGCAGATATATTGCACATTATAGTATAATTATAGCTTCACTAACATATGCGAAAAAAAAGTCGCATATTTATAATTATAATATATTTTATATCCTGACAGTTTTTAAATATTATTTTACTTTTTAAACTTTAAATATATTTTTAAAACTTTTATAATTTTTTACCAAGAAAAAAATATTGAAACAGCTCCCAGCTTTATTTTTTCATGAATCTGTACCTAGATTGATCTGCTCCTCTCTTTCTCTTAAAAATACTGGGATAAAGTGACATCAGAAAACTACTTACTTAAATCTCATTTGTCAATATTTCAAATCAACTATTACAACTTTTGAATAAATATTTTTTCTGTCTCTATTTAAAATAATTAAAATCAATAAATATTTTACAAATGAAACTAATTTAAACCATTTTTTTTAAAACTAAAGTATTAAGTATAATTATATTTTAATATAATTATACTCTCAGATCCAAGGCTCCTCACTGACAAAGGCCACAAGCCAGAAACTAGTCTGGGGATATTGGATGAGTAGGCACTAGATAGGGATTTTATGCACAAGCCTTCTGGCATCCATTGATTACTCTGTTTGGCACAAGGTGGCACTACTGTATGGAGAGTTTTGCCTTGTTTATTAACAATTATGTGCTAGTATAAGAGATTGTGATCATGTGATGTTTAGTAGTTTAATATATAATATTAATTGAATTTAAATATAAAGTTTAATTATAAATATTTATACTTAAAATATATTATTATTAAGATAATTTTAAAATAAATTATTATCTTGTAATCTCTGATTGTTATTTCTTTTATTTACTACAATTCTATATGTTTAGCTTTTAAAGAAACATTGTAATAAAAATAAATTAAAGCCAAATTTATAATTAATGATGTTTATTTGGATTGACAACTATTGTATTGAAATTATATAGTGTATTATAATATAAATGATTATAAATAAAGAAGGTTATTAAATCTCTACAGAATTCTATCTTTACTCTTTATGCACCAAGTCATTTATTCATGTTATACCAAAATTTATACCAATACTAATATCTCAATTTTAAATTTTGGGACTATAATATACATTTTCTATTCTATTCTTAGCATGGAAAACCAATCAAAATGTCAGAATATATATATTATATATACCACCATCATACATAGTCTTCTTATTTGGTTATTTACCCTATTTTCTAAATTTAATATAAAGTAACCTATAAAATTAAATCATGCAATGGAAATCTGTTTTAGAATGGTGTGATGATGAAATCTAAAAATTATTAAAACAATAAATGTTTGTCGAAAATATATTTTATCTTGGATATAAAAAATAACCAACCGTGTCATAAAATTTTGTGGGAAAGTAAATGATCAAATCTTAGAAAACATCCTGTTCAAGGTATAATATAAAATACATGGGTTATTTTTGGTATTTAAAAATATATAATTTAAAGGAGCTAATTGCTTGTTTTGCTGTAAAAAATATAATTTAATGGAGGGTGAGTATAAATAGGCTCACTTTTTCAATGTAAAATACACTCTGTAAAATCTTTGAAGCATTTTCTAACTGAATCCATGTCAGTTTGATTTCTAATATGGCTAAATGAAACAGGTGGGAATTGCTGTTCTCCAAGCCTGCAGGATGGTAATCTTCATCTCCATTATATATGCTGAGAGTACGTAGCCATTATAGGGATGAAAGACATTCCTGTTACAGACTTGCTGCACTGATGTTTCAACTGGAGAGATACTGGTTATCTTCAGAACAATTGCTGCTACCATACATGCCACCAAGAAGCCTGCAGGATGGTAATCTTCATCTCCATTATATATGCTGAGAGTACCTATCCATTATAGGGGTGAAAGACATTCCTGTTATAGACATGCTGCACTGATGTTTCAACTGGAGTGATGCTGGTTATCCTCAGAACAATTGCTGCTACCATACCTGCCACCAAGAATGATACTACCAACAGACAAGCTTCTACTATAAAGTTATAGATAAAACTTCCTAAGATCACTGCAAAGATCTCTAAAAATGAACTTTAACTTTTAACTTTAAAGGTATTATGTAAATTTAAATGAACATTTAAAGCAAAGTTTAATTTCTAAAATCTTCATCTAAGTTCAATTGTAGAGTCACTAATTAATACTTGCCTAATTCTCTGTAATTTTAATATCTATAAAACCTGTGATTTTATATAAACGAAAAGATAAAATTAGCGATTATCTTTATTGTACCTATCTTTTACTTTCATGTGATGATGCCTATGCTATTTCATAAAGCTTGGCTTTTAAGATTTTATTTTCTGATGGGTGTAATAATATGCCAAATGTATCTCAAAACAGTGAGTGCATTACTTTTAATAATTTTGTACCAAAGATTTCATTATTTCTATCTTCAATCTAAAGCAATATAAAATAATGCTTAGTTATCAAAATCTGACTGGCTGTTTTGAATTTATATTAATTAAGAATAATATTTGATCACTTTGGGATCATTGTAATAATCCAATTTTATTTTAAATTTGATTTTTCGTGCTTAGTTATTCTGGTTTGCAAATATTATAATTATAAATTATAATTTTAAAAATAACTTTACATGGGAGTGGAATTCTAGCCGTAGATATATTATTAAGGTATATTTTGTAGTTGATAATTAGTCCTGACCTTTTAAAATATACCTCCCTCTATTAAGATCTGATTAATGATGCATGTTAATTATTTATTAAATGGTATTATTAATTTATTAATCTAACGCTTTTTAATCATAGTATTAAGTTTAAATGCTGAATTTATGAATTAGCTTTTGTTAGCAGTGCAAATATTAGCTATCTATTTTAAGGCACAATTAATTATATTTGTCATATTTGTTACATTGCCTTTGTGTGTTGTGGATGTGAATTTACAATATATGTATTGGTATATTCTTGTCTTGCTAACCCTCATAACTCCATGGCAGAGACCATCTCATTTACTGGCTACCTGCACCATGGTGGACATCAAGTCACACCCAAGGAGTTGTAATGTTCAGATATGGCACTACATATGACCCTGCGGTCAAAACCCAGAACTTTTAAATACCCCTATCCTATTCCCAAACTCATTATGTTCACATTTTATTAATTCATTTATTAGCAAGCTCCTTGGTTCCAAATGGACCACACATCTTATATGTGGAAATGACTGCTAATCCACACTGCAACATTTTAATAAAGTTTAGCAACATGCCTATATCGAATCTTAGATAGTGCTAATTTTGCCTGTTTCCCTTAGTAGTATATTTGTAAGTTATCCAAAATCATGATAATATCTGATTAGATGGATTGTGATTTGCATCATTTTTGAGCTTTATGATTGCACTTGAATCTTATTTAGCTTAATGTAAACAGCCACAACATTAATGCCATAGCAACTAACCTATGTCTGTGGATAGCATTGTTACTTTAACAGTTAGAAAACCATGGTAGAAATAGGTATTATTTGGCATATTAAATTTATCATAGGCATAAATAACTCACTGGGCACAGAAATGAGATTATGCACTGTATTACCTGAAATCAATCTCATTGCATTGTATAACACCCTGAATGCATTAAATTAGTTTGTATTTTGATTTCTAATTGAATGTAAATTATTTTGTTTTATTATTAATTATAATAAACTTATTTAAATTTACCTCATCTTCATTATCATTTTATAGTATTCCAATTTCAATCAAATCTCAATTAAATTATTGATTAAATATGTCTAATGTGCATTATAATTAAGATATTAATATTGCCTTAAGTTTAGCACATTATTAATTTATTAACCCACTATGTATTGTGTGTGTGGACGGAGTTTGAGTCTCATATCTCTTCCTGTTCAGAGACAGCTCTCAAATTAAAATTAGGCCTGAGTGTAGCCTCAGAAGTGTCATTCATAGGGTCATAAATCATGGAGCACTGGTAATAGGTTGAAGCTTTGTTGGACCTGGGGCTGTCATATCCCATTTCAGTCAGATGTATATTTTACCTGGACTCTGGGTTTTGTTATGTGAATGTACAAATCTGATCATTATAATATATAACATTATTTAGAAAAGAGTTTTTGTTTGTATTTCTCACATCAGATATAACAACTGGAAAGTTAACAATGAATTGCTGAAATATTTATTCATAACATATGCATATGCATAATATATATATATGACTGGTGTGATCAAGTCGAAATATCGGGATATCAATATTTAAATTTTTTAACATGGATGAACCCGCAAAATATGTCTTTTATATATATAATTATCAATTATCTATTGACATCTATAGTAAATTACTTATTTGCATTGATTATTATTTTCATTTTATGAAACAAATATTTTTTTTTCCACTACACAATATAATTTTACTTAAAAATTGGAATGATAAAATGACCAATAATATATAAAAAATGAAACTATTTCTTTTGACACTTTTTAGAACATACTTTATTATTGAACTAAATCTTGTAAATAAATTTAATATGAACAAAATACATTATATATTATTTCTTCATATATCATAACATTTTGTTTACAGTATATTCATTTACAGGCTTTAATTCAATAATAAAACAAGTTTAGAAAAGAATCAAAGGAACTATATATTTTTATAATAATTTTTGGTACTAGTCCAGATTGAATAAAAAAATAATAATATTTGGAATTACAAAAATGATAAACTTAGCTCTCCAAATATTTGGTGTTAAAGTAAACTGGGTTAGATTGCTAAAATAATTCAAAATCTACATTCAGCAATAAATAAAGCTTATTATTAAAACATAATGTTTACTGTCTTGTTAAGTCTATTTTTATGGTTGTAAATTATGAATAATTTAAATCACAGAAAAAGATGTATTGCAGGAAAAAAGTTAAAATTTATCAAAATAGCAGTGATGAAGTATTTTACAGAGCATGACACAGGAGGGAAATAATCCAAATTGGTTGTTAAAATTTTTAATAGATGACGCTGCTAGCGTAGAAAGATATTTTCTCATTTAGCATTATTTACATTTAAAAGTACATAATTCAAATGATAGTAAATTTAAATATGTGTAGGCTATGTTTTAATTTTTCTGATGTATTATCAATGTCATTCACATTTGTTTTTGTATTTTTTTAAAATTATTAGTATGTATCAGTAAAACAAATGTTTTTTGTTTTTTTACCTCTCCTTTTATTTTTTGAAATTCACTACTTTCTGAATATTATATTGTTTCTATCAATTAGTTGCCATTAATAACAAAAATGTAATCTTAATAGTAACAATATAATTTCAAATAAAGAACTGTTTAAGAAAAAAATAACCTAAATTGAAAAACAAATTTCTGATAATCCCCTTTGACACTTGAAAAAATAGAAAATATTTTGGCTTCTTTTAAAACTACTTGTAAATAAACACTATATTTAAATATCTTACTCCAAAAGATGGATATTTCTAACAGTGACCCATAAAAAGCAGTGAAAAAGATAACACTATCTACTGATTATGCCAATTAACATGTGGCAAATATTTTAATAATGTTTTAACACTTCTTGATTTTCTAGCTGGGAATAACTATGTCTCCATTTATAACTAATGTTGAATGATTAAGTGAATTGACTATCAGTTGTCAATGAAAGATAAATACTAAGCTTGTTTAGAATCTGAGAAAAATATTATGTTTACCTAGCCCATATTGAAACTGCAGTCTCAGAGACAGGAAGGAATATGTTATTGATGCACGATGAAAACGATTATATTCTAATAAATGTATCCTTTAGACCAGGAGTTGGCAAATAATATTTCATGAGTCAAATATTGCTCATTGATTCAAATCTTTCAGGATACACATAAACACATTTTTTATTTTGTCTTGCAATTTGAAAGTAAATAATTTGGTGAGTCTAGGAGAGTAAAAATGTGAATTATAACTTTGTTTCTTGAATTCAGCCTTACTATAGAATAATAATTATGTAGAGGTCCTTACTGTCGTTTTTCACGCACATGGTATTAAGATTATATAGCCTTAATATATATTACTTTACGTAACGACTATGCGCTTTACAAATTTAATTATTACAACTTTAATAATAATTATTGTATATGATGAATATTTAAATGTTAAAATTTTTTGAATAAATCAAACTGTTAAATTAGTATTTTGTTTTTATTTATTTATTTTCAAGAGAATTTTAATTTTCAGTATGATATATACAGATTGTATTACATTCTATTACTAAAATAAAGGTTCAGATATATCGACAACCATTAAGAAATTGGTATTTTTCATAAACCTATTTTTCATCTTTTCCTTGCGGTTCTTTAATGGGAGTGGAGAAATGAGAGAGAGATTTAAATAAAGTGACTCTTCATGTTAAAGTGTTTGCTAATCCCTGTTCTAGACTATTCATAATTATGATTTTTTTCTTTACTACTAGTTTATTTTTTTATTAATTTACAAAACGTCGAGTTAATCATCAAATTCACTTCTCTTTGATTTTATTTTTTATTACTTTTAAAATATTTTCTCTGTAGTTTCCGAATTACTGATTTAACATTCAAATCACTATACTTTCAAATGTTTTGCTTTCACTGATACTACAGATTAGACAACTTCCATATTTCTTTACTCTTTTTTATTTCAAAAATAATTTCATATAAAGATACAATAAAGGACGAATAACCCCCAAGATGCATTTCGTGTTGAACCAGCACTCATCAGTTGGTCTAGATCATCATCTCTCATATATATATTTATTGCATGAAGAGTATTTATGTAGAGCAAATTGTCTCATTTTTATTTTCAAGCGTCAATTTACTCCACTCCTAACTTTTACGTCATCAACTTTTTGATAAACACGTAATGATTATTACTAATGATTTATTTAACTAAAGATTTTCTGTAGCACAGATATAAACTTTAATCCAAGTTAAAGATTAATATATCTGATTTTCAGCACATACACATGGCTATATACGTTTCTCTTTCTCACATGCGTAATATCTTTTTTATAGATTAGACAACTTCCATATTTCTCCATTCTTTTTTATTTCGTAAATAATTTCATATAAATAAAGATACAATAAAAGACAAATAACTCCCAAAATGCATTTATTTCGTACTGAACACTGTTTTATTCCTTTTAATTATAAAATATATTAAAATTTATTAGTTGCATCACTTAATATGATGATGACATTTTTGTCGACATAAATACTAAAAAAATATGTTGTATACTGTATATGCTATATAAATCTATTACATTAAACTCTCTAAAGTGTACACCGTTTTTTTTTTAAGAATTAGAGTATACTAATTTAAAAAGAAACTTACAAAATTAAAATACCCTCGAAAAACAAATTGTTACATTTTTATTAATTTCTTGTGATAAGTAAAAATTGTTACTCTTTTTTATATCTCTTAACGGAAGACTATTTTAAATTAAGAAAGACACTGAAAATGATAAATGAGACATGTTGCCTTTTAAGTTGGAATATCACTCAAATTTCTTCCAAGCAGAAAGATTGTTTTAACAATAAATAAATCTTTAGCTATCTAAACTCATGCTCTCATACTATATATAAATGCTTTATAGCAATATATATTATAATGGTAATGACGTGGGGTGATCATGGAGTGAATTGAAAACATTATCATCCCCAAATTAATAAAATGACTAATGAATATGAGAAAAATCAGCACTATAAATAAAATAAATACAAGTTATAAACATAACAGTATATATATATATACATCATCAAGCATTAACCATTAATAGAATAAACAGTCATCCTTTGTGACTGGAATTAAAAGAGATACTCTATAAAATCTAGGCTAGTCATCTATCCAATATCAAACTTATGGCATAATATAAAAGCAATAATTTGAACCACATATTTAAGTGTTAATGTTACAATAAATGCTGAGATCAAGATATTATGCTGATCATCTTTGATGACTTTGGCCATGTGGTACTTTGAGCTTATATATGACCATCAATAAAATAATAATTATCATAACGTGATTGGTCTTTAAAGATGATCTTTTTATATTTGCAACATTCAAATTCTACAGAGAATAATTTGGATAAATAAACACAATATATATATCATATTGTAAACCCTATTATTGCTCAAAACCAGCTTGGGATGTAAGGACCCTATGGACTGTGACTGTGACCAAGAGAAAATATAAATATACAATATTTAATTCTATTTTAGTATTAAATAACTGAACTAGAATAAGTTAAACAATGATAGATAAAATTATTAATTAGAAATAATAACAATAAAGTAAAAGTCTGATAAATACTCTACATGAAAATAAATCATTATGATTTTGACTCATATCATTATCTATAGTTTCCAGATATAAAAATTGTAACAACTATTAAATAATCGCATACATATATGCACACATATGCATGTTTAAAAATATATAATATTCTACTTATTAACAAGCCTATAATAACTACTATATTATAATGCATAATTATATATAAATAAGCACATCCATCACATATTATAATCTACAAATATTCCATTTGTTAATATATGCCTATGTAATTCCGTTTAAAATATGCAAATCATTAAATAATCATCATCATCAACCATTATCAATCCTCTGCAGGATGGTCTTTCCAAGTTCAATCCATCTTTTTCTATCTTTAGCTTCTCTTCTCCACATCACCCCTGCACACTTTCTTATTTCATCCATCCATCTCACATGTGGTCCATTTCTGGGTCTTTTATAATCTCTTGGAATCCAGTTTAAAATTTCAATTGTCCATCTACTATCATTTCTTCTAGCAATGTGTCCAACCCAACTCCACTTCAGTCTTTTAATTTTTTCAATGAGGTCAGTAACACCTGTTTGTTCTCTTAACCATACATTGTGTTTTCAATCTCTTCTTGTTACTCCCAACATGCATCTCTCCATACTTCTTTGAGTGGTCTGAAGTCTCTGTATTGCTCTTCGGCTAATTGTCTAAGTCTCAGATCCATAAGTAAGAACTGGCAAAACATGTTTGTTAAAAACCTTCCTTTTCAAACACATGGGCATATTTTCTTTTAGTATCAAGTTATTTCTACCAAAAGCACTCCAACCAAGTTTAATTCTATGATTAATTTCATCCATTATGTTTCCATCTGTATTAATAATCTGACCAAGGTATTTGTGACTGTTAACTTCTTCTAATTCATCATAATCAATCTTTATTTTCATATTTTGAGCAAATCGATTAAACATTACTTTAGTCTTTTTAACATTTATCTTTAGTCCTACTTTCCTACTTTCATCTGATAACTCCTGCAACATTTCCTGCAGCTCTGAAGCATTATTTGCAAAAACAACTCCATCATTTGCAAAATCTAAATGACTTAAATAATCTCCATTTACTTTCACTCCTTTAGCTTTTTATTTTAATCCACAAAATATTTATTGCACCACTGCTGTAACAAGTTTTGAAGATATGGAGTCACCCTGTCTTACACCCTTCTCAATGTTGATTTTTCTACTATCTTTATATAATCTAATTGTTGCCATTGCATTTTTATAAATATTCTTTAAAATATGATAATATTCATATATATATACCATGCTTGCCTACCCAGTTCTATTGCAATATAAAATAAAATATTTTGGTTACTAATTTTAATTACTTTCACGGACAAAATATTAAATACAATTTTTTAAAAAATACACAAAAAATATTACCTCTTTCAAAATCCTGTATAAAAGTTCTTTTTTTTTTTCAGATTACTTTTAACTATAAACATTTTGGTAAAGTTTGCCACTTTTGTTTTCTACCTTTAAAAAAGTTTCTCAAATTTATCCATCAGTTAATTGCTTTGATTTATTCAAAATTATTTATACTTAATCATTATAGCACGATGTTAAATAGGCAATAAAGAGAAATAAACTATTTTAATTGCAAAATTAATGATTGAGATATATCATTATCAACATTTATATTCTATTCACAAACTAATTTCTACCATCAGTTCTTAATATCTTTATTCTTGAAATAGATATGGACACATTTATATATGACCAGCTGTAATTTTTCATTAGTGTTTCATTGCATAAAGATGAAACAGCATATGTTTAAAACCTAACACCTTAGTCTGTCATTTAAGCTATCTAGTATTGGAATCTCTCATTAAGCTGGTTTATTATAATCATGTTCATGATAGAACAATCAATTGGCTTATTGACATTTCTGGGGCAGGCATATTTTAGGTAAATATTGGCAGTTAGTCAGTCTCTATACATTAATGAACTTTAGGCAAGTAAGCCATCTAAATACATGCATATGAGCTATGAACCCCAGAAAAAACATTCCTTACTTCCATGTGAGTTCAAATTTGACAGACAAGAAACTGGCATTACTTAATGATATGAGTCTATCTAAATCCTCTATTTATAGTCTACAAAAGAATCTAAAAACAGGGTAATTAATACTTTTCCATCCTAATTAATAAAAAGACATATAATAATTTAATTACATTATCATGATTTTTGATTCACATTAATTAAAACCAATTACTTAAAGAAAATTCTAATTTCTTTAATTAAAAATGTTATAGGATTAATCCAATAACAAGTAACACAAAAACAATATTTTCAAAAATATTTTCTATTTATCAAAACTAACTAGCTTTAATTTTAAAAAAAACTACTTAATCCAAGTAGAAATTGTAAAATTAGCAAAATATGCATAGTGCACTTTTGGAATACTTAATCACAATAGTTATAATCATGGCATTGATGGTGAAAAGAAAGTTGTGGCATTTATTAAAAAATGAAACATAATAGAAAATTTGCATATTTGAATGGCAAATAAGTTATTTATATTGACCATGTTTTTGAAAGGGGAGATCAGTTGTTTGGAATCCAAGTTCCAAACAAGTTACAGAATTCAATTCGTCTATGATAAATTTTCTAAATGTATAACATTAAATAACAATTATATATTCTTTATCAGTTAGAGGAAGGAGAGATCTTAAATCTTCCATAGTGCAGCCGAGACTCAAACATTTTAGCATTTTCTGATGTTTTTCTTTGTCTCACACATCAACATAAAATATATGAGTAAATGATTATTACTTATCAAAAAATAATAAATTTGACTTCATTTGATAGATATTTTTGTTTAATACTGAAGTAAATTTTAAATGTTCACATTTTGTTTCTATAAATATTAAAAAAATGAGATTGTAATCAAAACAAAAAGATTACATGTCATCATTTCAGAAAGATTATTTTCAGTTTACAAAATCAATGAAATCTTCATTATTTCTGATTATTTTTAAAAATTTGAATGAATATTTATTTATTTCTCTTATATCTAATGAATTATACTTTAAAAGTTTAAAATTTTTGAATATTTGTTGCAAAATTGTGATATTTTCATACTTGTAAGTATAAGTACATTGTTTACATGGAAGCTAAACTTCTACATAGCTTAAGGTCATATTCATGTTAATTGCTAATATAACATTATACTTTTAAAAATAAAGTACTTTCAGTCAAAATAAATTATTAATAATTTATATTTCTCGATATCTAATCAATATAATGTAAATTACTGTAAAAATATCTAAAACCATATTAAATTTGCAAATAAACACATTTTTGGTCATTGGAACTATTTTCTTTAAACAATGTATTAATATCCAAACATTTTACCGCCTGACCTTGCAACAAAGGCTAAACATGTCAAGGTAGGGCTTATGTCTTTTGTAAGGCAGTTTTTTTTAATTTCCTGCCATCTATCTAAATTTTTGGAATGAAATTTTTATATAATAAAATATACAAAAAATATGTATTTTAACATATAATACTTGTGGAAAAATTCACCAGGGGTGAATTGGCCAAAACACGTAAAATTGTGGACTAAAATTTTGAAAGTCAAACCCCATAGCTATAGTTCCATTCATCAAAAATCTAATATCAACATCTACACTTTCTAACCTGTGGACTATTTCCATGGGTCTACTAGCCATAAAAGTCTTGGAAAAAATCATAAAAGACCAATTAGATGTGCACTGACTTCCCCTGATTTCATCAATGCAGTTTGTGAAGAAGGGTTCATTGACCACACAAACTGCACTAATGTTTAAAACAATTCAAAAAGCTGCACACAAAAAAGAAAACAAATGCACGCATGGTTATACAGATTGACATTTATGCAGACTTTGATTCAGTTCACATTAAAACATTAACAGATATGCTTGCTGAAACTACATTACTCTATCTAATCACCAACTGAATACTAATCCATGAGATACACATTACTCTTAATGGAAAAAATTGAATTTATTCATCCTACTCAATTCATTTTCTAAAGATTTCCATTAAGCTCACTTCTATTCACTTATTATATCAATCTACTTCTAATACAAATTCATCGAAAATTTATTGGTATCCATATCCCTCACACAGAACAGTTTATTTCATGTATTGCATATTTGGATGAAATAGCTGTCTTCCTTCCTTCATACAAACAATTTCCAATGCTCCAAAAATGCTTCAAACCCACACATTCATTCACAAACTAAAGTGCAATCTTATCAAAACCACTGGATGGTCACAGCATATCAATAAACCACATACAAAACTTTTAAAGGAAAACCCACTGTTTTTTTTTTGGCTTTTCATTTTATTTGATGACACATGAAAAGAGGCAAAACATACAAAACAAACTTAAGGAGCCCGCACTAAAAATTACTACTCCCTTATTCAAAGTGTAGTTTTCTATCTATTCAAAAATCTAACTGTTCAATATATTTGTTTTAACAAAAATAAATTATTACACACCCATAATTAAATTCATAAAAGTATTTTCATCTATCATTTCCTTCCTTTAGAATGAGCTTCTGTGCAAAAGGAAGGTAGTTACCATATCTTGTAAGCAGCTTAGTCAAAATGAATTGGGACTTCATGACCTTGAAACTTTCAGAATTCAAAGGCCAATTAATCTACTTGCCTCTACTCTTAGCCACTTCAGAAAACTTCAATGTATAATTTCCATATCACCTACTGATAAGCCCCTACCAATATCTGGTTACTTCACATCTCTTATTGAATCAGTACAAAGAATACACATTAATATCTCTATCCTGTTGGTAAATACATCTACTGGCAAATACACATTTTGTTGTGCCCCAATAACACTTTCTGCTCTAAATAATAATAATAATAATCACATTCATATCGGCTTTTTTAAACCAAATTGTGCAAACGCTTTTTGCGAGTGTTAAATAATAAATGAATACCCTCTGACCCATACAAGATATAGAATTTATGCAGCAATAAAAGGAATCCTCTTATTACTGCAACTCAAATATTTATATATGAGCAAATCTGAAGTACTGGCACAGAAGGTGTGACTATAGAACAGTCACTTTGAATTACTATATATAACTTATGAATGAATAACGCCGATGAAATTTACTAGAATTTACTGAACGTCATTCCAACTGAAATTAATCATATATATAAATCAGCATTTATTTTTTATAGCGTCTGTATACAATTGTAATCACATTCATATCGGCTTTTTCAAACCAAATTGTGCAAACGCATCTTGTATGGGTCAGAGGGTATTCATTTATTATTTAACACTCGCAAAAAGCGTTTGCACAATTTGGTTTGAAAAAGCCGATATGAATGTGATTACAATTGTATACAGACGCTATAAAAAATAAATGCTGAATAATAATAATAATAATAATAATAATAATAATAATTATTATTATTATTATTATTATTATAATTATTATTATTATTATTATATCATCATCATCATCATAATTATTAGTTTCAAAGGAACTTTATCAGAATGTAAAACACAGTTACATATGATCTACTTACAATAATTTAAGTTCTAGATATAAACCTAGAACATTCATATTAATATTTTTATAAGTAATGTTACATTATTGTTGTTTCTTTTTAATGTTCATAGGATTACTGTCGTTAACCTTAAAGAACCAAAGGTTGTCATTATTTATTATTTCAATTTGTAATTATTGCTTATGATCCATTGTATCATCTGAATTACAACTTAAGGTGCATTAGTGTTCATGCACTCTTATATATATTAAACAGTGCCATTTTTGACTCTATCTAATGAAATTGATTTTATTTGGGTATCTTCTCAGATTATGATTGAAGGCGAATGTGCAATTAGTATATTGTACTGCATATAGGATAAATATACTATTCTGGATATTGCCATAAATATCTGTTGTGAATATTTAAATCAGAGAATTGACATCTATCTTAGGATACTTGAATATTATTGGAATTTTTGAGAAAATGAAATATAATGCTGTGCATTCTATAAATAGATGAAAGTAATTTTCTGAGTTGCTTTTACATAACTGAGAGATCTTCTTTATTAATGCATTGTCTTTCATATCAGTAAAAGTGTAGAATAGGAAGCCAATCTAGATTTAATTTACTTAGAAAGTCATAGAATTTTGATTCAAGAGACCATTATTTAAATTTTTTTGATTGTTCATTATTTATTTTACGAAATAATTTTTCTACAATATCTGCTTTATTTGGGAGGGATATGTGAGAATATAAATTTCCCAATATTTGTATTTGTCTGCAGGTAATTTATAAAAGGTACAAATATTTAGCAGTGGTTCAATGAGTATTTCCAGACCCTTTAAAAAAAGGAGGTTTATTGGTAGGATCAATTTTAAAAATTCTTTCAATTCGAGGAAATGATTGAGAGTTGTTTTACCAGAGAGTTTTATAGTTGGTCGAAAAAAAATAATGTCATTTTGTTGAACTAGGGTACTTTTTTAGTTAAGAAATATATGTCTGCACAGACTGACTTTGTATAGTTTATCATCATCATCATCATTATTGTTGTTGTTGTTGTTCTTGTTATTATTATAGTCATCTTAAATATATTCCTGATTAAATCCAAATATATATATATATTTCTTAAGTAATTCTATAAATAATGAAGATGAGAAATTATGAAACTTTGAAAAGAGTTAAAGACATAAACTTAGTAATAAAGATTATTAATTCATCATACATACATGTTAAGAGGCTTTGTGGAAAGCATTATTTGACTACAAAGTTTTCCCTTACTAAAACAAAACTGTGATCATATAACAATTTATTTAATAACATTAATACTTAAATTTCTATCTAATATTTATATATATATATATATATTAACTCATCCTAACCAAAATTAAATAAATCAACCAATAAATTTAGGCAGCTCACAAGAAGATTTTTGTATAAAATATTTTAGAAAAAAGTTGATGGTCTATGATGTCATAGTTAATAAGTGTTAGTTACAAGTAAATTGAATGGCTGTCTTATTTAAATTCGCGTTGTTGGCGGTGTTATTTAAATTTGATTAGAAGTTATTAAATTGCATTATTTCCAGTTTAGCATTAAGTACATTTGATTTATCTATATATATGCCTATGTGCATAAATTTATGTTGGTAATAAACGGCAGGTAAATCAAAAAGTCAAAAGTAAATTATTGAGGAAATAATAAAATTGTTTAAAATTATATTAAAATAAAATGTAAAAAATATCATTTAAAAAAATCCTTCTTTGTCGAATAATTGGAGGAATTGGGGCATTACTCTCGAAAAACAATAATATGCAAACACTTAGTGGAAACTGTTCTTTAAGCAAATAGATATTTTTTTTTGTTTTAAGAATAATGATGCAACTTAATTGTGGTTTTAAGCTGAGTCAGTCGCGTCTGAGAGCACTCAAACGGCTTTTTGAAAGAAAAAAAGCTAGTTCGAATGTGCTACGTTATTTTATTAAAAGCGGTTCAATCTTGCAGTCTAAAGAAACTAAAATAGAATTAAAATAAAGGAGATTAAGAACTCAATTGTTTTTCATTTGAAAGCTGGCATTTAAGTTTTAAGTTAAAATAAATGTGCAAGCGAATATTTTTTAAACAATATCAGATAATATTTGATTAATTATTCTAAAAATAATTCTGATTTAATAATACTTTTTTTTTTTAGTACGATGGTATGTTTTATATCAGATGTTTAGGAGGTAATCAAAAATTCTTGACATATTCTAAAATGTTAATTTCAAACATTATTTGCCTGATTACTAGTCAAAAGTTTTTGTGTGATTCAGTGATTTACTCTTTCCAAAAAAGATTACCTGTATATGTAAGTTTTTGGAAACAAATCTGTTATCCAAAAATAAAATTTTTCGACAAATCTTGCAAAAGATTTTTAAAATTGTAATAAAGTTATTGAAACTGAAAATGAATCTTGACAGAATTTGAAGAGAAATTTGCTTGAAGATAATGTTGAAAAAAATGACAAAAACCAACCATGCAATTGTAAAAAATTGAAAGTAAACATTCATATAATTCCATAAATATTACCAAAATCACACTTTTCTTTATTTTTGCCATAATATCATATAAATACAATTTATCCATACGGCTTCAAACACTTTTTAGCAAAACATCTTTATTTATACATATACACACACCAACATTTCCTCTGATCCGCAGTTTTCTTCAGAAGTTTCAACCGACCTGCAGTCTTCATTAGAGCAAGTCTATTTTGATTGTTTTTTTTAAAGATCAAAATAGACTTGCTCTGAAGAAGACTGCAGGTCAGTCGAAACCTCTGAAGAAGACTGCAGGTCAGTCAAAACATAGGTGTATGTATATGTATAAATAAAGAGTTTTGCTAAAAAGTGTTTGAAGCAGTATGGGTAAATTGCATATAATTCCAATTCTGTCATTTAATAATCAATTTTGAAAGGTAAATAATAGTTTAAATTTCTGATAAAATATAACATTTTTCTCATCAATGGTAAAAAATATATTACATTCCCTTTCAATTTTTATTTTTAAGATCATTATAACATTAATAATCTTGTCAATTCAAATTGATCTTGGAACTTTATGTGGACACTCTTTCAATTATCAAAAGTGGTTTGGATATGAACTGGTTACTTAAAAAATAGTAAGACTTGCATAAAATATTTTCAGATATCTAAAAAAATTCCCAAATTTCATTTGGACTCAAATCCCAGGTCATAAAATTTGTAGATTGTTGTACAATCACTATGACATGAAATCCTATGTTTTGAACGTACATTAATATAAATTAACTTTAAATTAACATTTTCTGAATCTGATCCCTAATTTAAAAATAACGTTACTTAATTAATTGAAGTAGCCCTTTGGATCTGACCCCAAATTTACAGAACAAAACTGTTAATAAATCCACAATATAGATATAGAATGCATTAACCATTCATCACTGATCAAACAACTGTATATATATTAGAAGTACTACATACTCAAACAACTATATATATATTAGAAGTACTACATACTCAAATTCTAATGCATAGCAATCAAAAGGAGGCTTAATTTATGTGCCAATGAACTCGGTCATATTTCAAAAGAAACTTTTAATTTAAAAATACTAATAATTATACTGCATTCCTTTTTTTAACACTTTGACACTTTAAATATTTTACAAGCAAGCATAATGTTTAAAATGAATGTTGCACCATTGATTATCTAAATGATAATTTCACATGAAAAGAGAAGTTTTTAAACCAATATAAACTTTTAATTAACATGTATATATTAAAGGAAAAGAACCTTCTTTAATCAATCCATTAAATAATTTGTTATATAAGCATTCTGTACATGATAACATAAAGTTTGTTAGAATTAAATATACACTAAGATGTCGTAAAAATAAACTTAAAAAAGATAATGCTTCGATATAATAGTCTAAGAATTTTTATTAACTTAGAGAACAAAAGCTCTAATTCTTCACGTTCATTGTGAAGTCTTTTTTCTTCCAGACCAATATTTCTTTCATTGTGGTTTCCATTTATAGTCCTGTTTTTATTTCTTACAATGTACTTTATGATTTTCCTGTCTTTGAAATTTAGGATTCAAACATGTCTTTGAAATTTAAGGTTTAACCTTTTTTTTTCATTTTAATTAGAAATTCCTTCGAAAATAGTAATCCAAAACAAATCATATTTCAATAGTTGGTAGTTGTTCTTCATTTCTACTTAGTCATCCTGATGAATGTTCAATGTAGCTTAATTAAAACAAAATACTAGATTGCCCGATGTAAGAAAATTGACTATGTGTACATTTTGATCTCTCATTTTTAATATTTTTAACCTTGTTTTTTACACCTTTGATTATATTTTATTTTCATCCCTTTTATGATGACCTCATTTTATTTTGATTGCGTGAATTTTAAAAACACCACCATTTTTATGGAATTGATTGAACTTGTTTTTGAATTTCACATTTCAAAATAACTCATCCTTTTTTTTTCAATTTATTTTAATTTAATTATTTCAAATCTATTTCATAACTGCTTTGTTTTGCAATATGCTGCATGCATTCTTTTAATATTTGATAAGGGGAACAATTTTAACATAATTTATATAATTTACTAGTTTCTCTTCAATTAAAATATTTTAACATCATATTATATTATTTAATATTATTTTAAAGTTTGACATTTGATAATTTATTCTAACATTTAAATATACCTATTACATTTAATACTATTCTATTTTTAAACTGCTATACTTAGAAATGCTCACAACTCTGAAAACCAGCTCACAAGCATGTGGAAACCCATATGATGAACACTGAAATGAATGACAGTATTCAATATATACATATATAATTAGGACACAATTTCGAAAACCTTTAACTTGTTTTAAAAGCAAACAGTTGTAAAGAGAGATATAGAATAAAAATTACAAAAAAAGAGAGAGAAAAAATAATCATTATTGCTATGTGATGCATTGCAATTAATCATAGAATTAAACTTGGTTGGAGTGCTTTTGGTAGAAATAACTTGATACTAAAAGGAAATATGCCTATGTGTTTGAAAAAAAAAAAAAAAGGTTTTTAATAAATGTGTTTTACCAATTCTTACTTATGGATTTGAGACTTGGACACTTAATAGAAGAGCAATACAGAGACTCCAGACCACTCAAAGAAGTATAGAGAGATGCATGTTAGGAATAACAAGAAGAGATCGAAAATGCAATGTATGGGTAAGAGAACAAACAGGTGTTACTGACCTCATTGAAAAAATTAAAAGATTGAAGTGGAGTTGGGCTGGACATATTGCTAAAAGAGGTGATAATAGATGGACAATTGAAATCTTAAACTGGATTTCAAGAGATTATAAAAGACCCAAAAAGAGACCACATGCGAGATGGATTTATGAAATAAGAAAGGGTGCAGGGGTCATGTGGAGTAGAAAAGCTAAAGATCAGAGAAGATGGATTAAACTTGGAGAGACCTTCATCCTGCAGTGGATTGATAATGGTTGATGATTATGATGATACGTTGCAATTAAAGAATAGAAATGTTGTTGCACAGATAGATTCATTATTACTATTAGTTCAGAGAAATAATCATTAGCATGGCAGACTGATGAGTGGACTTATATTGACTTAAATGCTGGATACAGTAATGTAAAAAAAAAAAAGAATAATGATAAAAAAAAACTGAAAAGAAAGTATCTAGTCTTTAATGACTCAATATATTATCCCATAAAACAGCAAAAAATACACTTGGAGAAACATTGTTTAAATCATTATTTACAGATAATCCTCATATCTGAAGGTACTTTCACTTACTTCTGGATTACAATAAGATTTATGTTTAGAGTTTATATTTACAAGCTTTTCCTTGGCTTCTCACTGAAATGATATTTTCTTAATTACCTGAATTTTTTTTATATAGAGAGGTCATCTTTGATATTGTATTTTCTTTCACTTTTTTCTATAAAAATATGTTGTTAAATCAACAATTATAGTAATACTTTTATAAATAAAATGAACTTTTTAAAAATTAATAGCAAATTTAATCAAACAATTTTAAACCAGGAGAATGATTACCACAATTATGTTTAGAAAGTGATCGGTAGTATATTCTATAATTATAAAAATCATATAAACTACGTTCGTCGTAACAATCATAAAAATAGATTTGTCAATAAAAACAATGTGATTACAAATTATATATATATAAAAAGGAAGATTTTGAATTCACATAGCTGTCGTTTTTAATAATAATCATTTTACTACTAATTCTATTTTTATGATTATTATTGATATAAACTACATATGATTTTTATAATTATAGAAAGCCATACGGATCATTTTAAAAATATAAATGTTATCAATCTCGGACTACAAAATTATTTGGTTACGTTTCTTATTAATAATTTATTTTTTTGGTAGGTTTTTCATTTTCTTTATAAAAGGAACATTTTTATCAACACATTTTAAGTAATATTATTTTTCTCAGCTAACTGACTTCTGATAGAATCTCGACTTCTTTTTATTATTGATTATTAACATCAGTTCTACATTCAAGCTCGTTTTGTGGCAGTTGAAAAATCAATATCTTTGACGTATGGAGTGATAACGGCGATCTCTCTTTACTCAAACTTTGGATAAGTTCTGTTTTAATCAAACGATGCCCTAATGCCTGAGAAACCTTACGTGGCAGCTTTATTTTTAATCCCATTTCACACACGGACAAAGATCTAATTCGCGTTTGGACTTTCTTTAGTTAAAGTGCTATTTTCAAATGAATAGCTTTATTGAATTTTTTTAAAATAGATATTTTTTGAACATTAAATATTTAAAAAGTTAAATTAACATTGAATTTTAAATAACTGCTATATTAAATTGAAGTCAATAGTTCAATTATTTATTTATTTAACATTGGGATTTTACTAATATTTAATATATATATATAACAATAAAAATAATAAATATAACGAAATTAACTATTATATACAGTCTGTCAATCCAAAGAAGTACTTTCAGTTAATTCCTTAATTCTCCGCAACTGCCGCTGAATTCACAAAACATAACTGAAGCAAACGTCATCAAAACGTCATCAACTCAAATCCCATGAATTCGGAATCCTTTGCGAATTATGATTAATTCTGGATGTTCATTTATATACCAGACTTCTAAATATATTGGTAAGCTGTCACAAGAGATTTTAGAATTTGGGGGGAATACTATTGCTTCATTTTTTGATTTTGTAGATAGAATTAAAAATATAATGATTGATGAGGGTAATGGTGTTGCTTCATTAGATATGAGAGAAATATGTGGTTCTATTGTTAGAATGGATTCCATAAAAATACTTGAACATGCATTAAAAAACAAAGTGTTTGTAAATACGTTATAAAATTTATTATTGATTCTTTAAATTTTTTTAATGATAACATTGTTGCCTTTTTGAAAGTGGATATTATAAAATGTCTAAAGGTTGGCCTATGGATCTGCCTATTGTTGCACAAGTTTGCAATTTTGTTTTCTCCATATGTTTTGTCCATATATGAGAGTAGTAGTTTAGATATGTGTATTTTTAATGATAGAAAAATTTACAAAAGGTATGTGAGTGATGTTTTTGTTGGCAGAAATACTAATACTATACATTTTCTTGAAGAGGAGTTAAATTATTTGAATGGTTGGAATTGGAGTATTGAAAAAGAACAGGGCAAAAGTATTAAGTATTTGGATTTTATTACAAAAGATAATAGTACATTAAATTAAAAATTAATAATCAAACTATTGCAAAAAAGAGAATATATAAATTGTAAATCAAAAATATCAATTATGCATAAGATAGCAAGTTTTAATTTTTTTTCTTTTGTAATGAAAAATTATGTTACTACCAGTGCCATAAATTTAAAAAATATTGACCTATTTTCCAAGGAGTTGCTTGAAGTTGGTTATAAGATTGAACAGATTAACTATGTTTGATGTCAATTTAAAAATAGTTATAATGATTTAAAGGAGCTGAAGATTGATAATAAAATATGGATATCTATTCCATATATTTCAAATGCTCAAGTGCAATTTTTAAGGATATATATATATATATGATAAACAAAAATGCAAGTTAAAAAACTTGCTAACGCTTGTATTTATGTCCACAGATGGTGTTCTACCAAAAACACCGATCAAGCGTATGTTTTGTTTACATAAACGTCAGAGTAGCATTCACTATCTCTAACTATAATTCCACTTTCAGATCATGATTTCAAGCTATTTGCTATCATCAGTGAAAGACAGGAATAAAGAAACTAGATCTAAATACAAACTCTGAGCGTTTATGAAACAATTTCTATTCAGCTTGCAAGCATGAATTTTTTAGACACGTAATGTCTTCAAACTCAGCATAGCAAACCAGATAGCTATATGGGTCTGATCTCAGTTCAGCATCACCACATAGTAGAAGCCTCTTCAATCTATATCATTGCAAGAAAGACCTCAAAGGTACATTTATGATAAACAAAAATGCAAGTTAAAAAACTTGCTAACGCTTGTATTTATGTCCACAGATGGCGTTCTACCAAAAACACCGATCAAGCGTATGTTTTGTTTATATAAACGTCAGAGTAGCATTCACTATCTCTAACTATAATTCCACTTTCAGATCATGATTTCAAGCTATTTGCTATCATCAGTGAAAGACAGGAATAAAGAAACTAGATCTAAATACAAACTCTGAGCGTTTATGAAACAATTTCTATTCAGCTTGCAAGCGTGAATTTTTTAGACACGTAATGTCTTCAAACTCAGCATAGCAAACCAGATAGCTATATGGGTCTGATCTCAGTTCAGCATCACCACATAGTAGAAGCCTCTGCAATCTATATCATTGCAAGAAAGACATTACGTGTCTAAAAAATTCATGCTTGCAAGCTGAATAGAAATTGTTTCATAAATGCTCAGAGTTTGTATTTAGATCTAGTTTCTTTATTCCTGTCTTTCACTGATGATAGCAAATAGCTTGAAATCATGATCTGAAAGTGGAATTATAGTTAGAGATAGTGAATGCTACTCTGACGTTTATGTAAACAAAACATACGCTTGATCGGTGTTTTTGGTAGAACGCCATCTGTGGACATATATATATATATTGTGCCCTTTTCTATAGGTCAGTAATAGTTTATAAACAGTCAATTACTAAAAATTTTAAATTTAGAATATGTTCTTTTAATATGGTAATTGTATTAAGTCAATTATATCTTTAAAGTACAATTTGAAGCTAAAGAGAATACTAGTATATAAAATCATTTAAAAAATAGTTATATAAAGCTTTAAATATTGTTTCATATGGTTGTAAAAGCTGGCCATATTAAATAACTCAGCTATAAATATTAAAAGTATATTTAAAAGTTTGATTTTAATAGTTTAAAACTTGTAGTAATAAATGTTATATTTTAAATTTATAAAGTCATATTTAATAAGCAAAAATTAATATCGTACATTTTAAAAATAAACTTTATGATGGTGAGAATTGTATTTAATTCTATATTTTCTAAATTGTTCTTCCAAATTTTATAATTATATTATATAATATAATAAGTGTATCAATTTTATTAGTCTAGGCAGAGAAATAGATTGAAAATCCGTCTGTCAAAGTTATTAATCATGTGACTTTTAATGTATACTTTCACACACACGCTTGTTTGAAATAATAAAGTTTAAAATATTTTAAAAGTTATATTATAGAATTGGATAGAATTATTGCCTATCATAAAAGTAAATAGTATTAAACATTAAGTTAACTATCGTATGTAATGTTTTAAATAATGTAATAAAGACGAATACATTCATAATATAAAAATTAAATATTTTATTTAAATAAAAATAGATAAATTGAATATTAAGAAATGGAATAAGTTATTAAATGTTATTTTAAAAGTTATTTTAAAAGATTAAAATAATTTAAATAAAGTTATAATTGAATTAAAAGTGGTATTTTAAATAATATTTTAAGTTCATTACGTCATGATTTTTAATTTTGAAATTTAATTCTACTATAAACTAAAAATATGTAAATTTGTTCTCAAGCTAAAGTAAGAATTAACTAATAGGAATAGGTATTCTTACAGACTATAAATATGATTTGCATGGGGTTATCGGGGGAGATTATTAATGTATTGAAATCAGAGAAAGGTAAATTATAACTATCAAAAAGATAGTATTTTTTAAATCTTTTATTTTAGTCAATTTTTTTTTTTTGGTGCTTTCTTATCGTTTATTTTGCAAAAACTAATTGATAATTTTAAAGTGTTTTGCAAAAGAAAGTTTTAGAAAAAAATTATATATTTAGAAACTTTGTGAAGATGATTTTCTAATTTTTTAAAGTACTTACCAGTCGTATTTTATCTAAAAGTTTAACCTAAACTATGCAATAAAAAATGGATATACTACGTAATAAAATGGATATAAGTTGTAATGCTGAAAAAATATTTGAAATATTTATTGATACAGCTTTATTAAAGCATAACCGAAGAACTGCTTTGGTAGATAAAAACCACAGCTCGGACATTATATAGAGTCTAAAAAATGTATTGAAACGTATTATTTATAAGCTTGTCCAAGATTTATTTTTAAATGGTAATAAGATAATTATATATTGCATGAATCATTTTATATAATATGATATTCAAATGAGTAAAATGTTATATCCTTTCTGAAAGTAACATTTTTTTTAAAAAATATTTTCAAGAATTTATGAAAGAACCCAGGAGAATATGTTATAGAAGCATTTTTGATATTAAAATATCCGGTCTTAGAATTATTTAAAAATGTATTTAGAAAAGATTTGTTTAAAAGTACTTGAAGTTTTTTTTTTATTTTTTAAAATGATATATAAAAATACCAAACGAAAGTTTAAATGTATCAAGAAGGAAACTTATATAAAAAAAGTGAACATATAGTTGAATAAGAGATGGATTCATGGAAATACAAATAGTACTTAAAGATTCATCGAATATTTTTAAAGTTAAATTAGATGGATTGATGCATCGGATACGCAGAGAATATTGGTAGAAAAGATTAAGAAGCTTCACGGGATTAATTAATATTATGATTTAATAATTATCATCCTAAATACTAAAACCAAGGATTATTTTCTATAAATTTTATTAAATGGATTAATAATTATTTTATTTTAAACTTTAACGCGCTTGGAGGAGAATATTTTTAAAAACTCTAGAGAAAATAATAAACATTTTGGACTTATCAGAACTATCGTCAAGAAAATATGTAATTATAGTTTTGATTCCTTTTATTTTCTTAACCTAGTTTAAATCTAAATTTTTATATAAGATTAGGAAAAACATAAAAACATTAATTTATTAATATTAAAATTTTATAATATAACAATCTAATAATTTAGCTAAAAATATTTTAATATAAAGTGTATGGGTGTGAATTTTTTTTTTTATATCTGCAATGCTCAAGTGGATAAAGGAAGCCTACTGAACACGATGACTAGATAAAGGTTATTGGTAATAATAATAACTATTGATAATTTATAATGTATATTTTTTTGTTTTCTTTAGATCATCCATAAATTGGAAGAATGAAGTGTAAAAGTTTTTTACTTATATGTACTGCATTTCATACAACATTTTAAAAAACATTATGAGATAGGATTGATTTGGAAATATGCATACGACGATTATTTTTTTTATTAGTGATATAATCCAACATAACAAATAATTATGTGATTCTTTTAAAATTTTCATGTTATGGGATATTCAAATATTGTTCTAAGTAGATTGTATATGATTAGACATATATAGAATAATGAAGTAAGCAGACTTTTCTTGTGGAACCACTAGATTGTTTAACTATTATTGAATTTTATTTATTGTTTTGTAAATGCAGATAGTTATTTATCGATGTAAGATGTAGAAAAATCTTGAGAAATAATGTTGAGATAGTGGATTGGAAGTACTATAGTTAGCAGGAAACCAAGATGATGTATTTTTAAAATAGGATATGATAAGGAATGGGAATAATATTTAGTCTTTATGTGGTTATCAGCATAGTTAACAAAGCCCTATGACTGATACACATTTTATTTGGACAGTGTTTATATTTCTTTAAATATTTGATGTCCTAATAAAGCTGAAGAAATAGCTTTAACATCATCCCCATACTAGAGGATATTTTCGCACTGTGCCATGATTTTGAGATATGTTAAGAATATTACTCTAGCTTTCTTCCTTAATCCTATGCATCTGTTTTCGCTATCTTTATTTCATGTAACTGCATCATTCAGTAAGATATGTTTAAGAGAAATGATAAATAATTTAGAACTTATGTTATGCTATCGTTTTGTATAAGATTGGTTTATTTGCTTAGAAGGAATAGGATGTTATAACTTAAAATTGAATGTCCAAAGTATCCTAAGGAAAGGAAAGAATCATAGAATATATTTTGAATTTTATTTCGGAAATGAAATATAAACTTTTTAAAATAAAGTATCTAAACAAATATATTTTCTTTAAAGTGATAATAATTTTAAATGCTTTATTATTATTTTTTTAAGAGAAAATAAGTATTGCATATTTTTAAAATACAATAGTACCAAGAAAATTATGTAAACAATATGCATAGTATATTTTTTTATTTATTGAATAACATGAATATATTAATTATTACACTTATATCATACTAAAGTAAGGCTTAAAGAAGAATATATTATGATTAGTAAACATCGTGTGATAAACACTAAAATCTAGTACTGAATTTTTGGATAATATTTTGTGTAATATCTTTGACTTTGCAAGATGACATTTTTTTTAATATTTTGAGAAATCCATACTCATTATAAAATTTTGTTTTCTATAGAATGTTTTCTAAGTATGAATTTTTAAAATAAGATAGTTTAATAATAATAAGGATAAAATGCTGTTGCTAATAAAGTAGATAAATATATTTGTAATAAGCTAACCATAATGAGAAACCAAATAGTAACATTTTTTTTTAAATTTTGTCCTAAATCTAAATAAAGATGTAATTGAAATATAAATTATTATTTTTTTATAACCCGGTAGATCAAACTGTAATTAAAAAAGTTAAGGATATCCACTGTAAATAGTGTAAATAAATTGTTTATTTATTTGTTGTTAGTAATAAACTTTGTTAAATTTTGTTATTTCAAAAATTTTGTGTCCGAGTTATTTATTTCTCCACATCGCTGCATGAAAACACGATATATGCATAATAATTGAAACAAATATATAATTTGCACAAAAGATAAATAGAGAATTATTTTAAGAATTTTAAATATTTTATTGGTATTCATTATAATTAAATAATCATAATCTTACATTATTTTATTGGTCATAAATCAGTTATCACAATATTATATTAAATTATATGCTATCAGTTGCCACACATATTTTGTGTGTCAGATTATTAAAATGCTACCATGTATTTATTATATCATTACATGAAGATATAAGATCATATTATATCATTTCATTATTTTATTATGGTAATAAAATTATAGTAAAAAGAAAAGTTATACAGAATTAGTTAAACAATAAAGAATATTATTACTGTTATTTATTATTATTAGTTTAAGTGTAGTAGATTATGACATAAAATCCCTTCTCATATTTTACTACCATAATTTTATTAACTTAGAATAAACTTTATGAACCTGAGATTATTTTATTTAGCTAGATTATTACAAATAGAAGATTAAGACTTAATTATTAGTTTAATCTTAGTGAGTAGAAGTTATTAAAGTCGTAAGGATACTATGAGTTTGTTATTTGAAATAGTAATAAAAGGGGAGGATAGTGTTCTTATGCCATTGAGGTAGTATCCTGTGGGATATTGGCTCAATGCAATCTATCTTGTCACCTGTATTTTCACTTCAAGTCTCATGAAAATATTAAATATTTATTTAATTTATTTTTATAAACTGAACCTTATTCGTATTTTTAAATTTGAGCTAGTGAAATATTTTAATTTTAATGCTGAATATTTTAGTTATTAATCATTAACTGAGATAGAACCCATTTTATTTTATATCATATATTATCTGGAAGTGAGGATACACGAGATACAGGTCAGAATATATATATATATATAAGGATATGTTTAAATAAAGTTAATAAGTTAATGAATAATTTTAAAAGTGTCATAACTGTCATGTGAAAAAATTATGTTGTGTTTCAAATTTTTGTGGATGTATTTTATCATATATAGGTGAATCGAAGTGCAGTGTTGTTATACAAGCATGTGAAAAGTAAAAGTAATAATGATTTAATGACTGTTTCAGTTTTCTTGGATCATGAAAGGGCATGTAAATATAAATTTAAGTTTGATATTGAAAATGTTAAGAGTCTTTGTGAAGAGAGAAACCACAATAAAAGAAAAATTAAGGAGGCAATTTGAATAAATAGAAATAAAATGAATGTAATTAATAGACAAGCTGCTAATGTTAAACTTCAGGATTCATGAGATTTGAGTTGGTGACATTTGTTTCTATTATATTTTTTGAATTAACGGCAATTGAGTTAAGGTTAAGGAATTAACAAAAGTACTTTTGCAGATTGAAAGACTGTTTATAATAGTTAATTACCATTATATTTATTATTTTTATTGTTATTACAAGAGTTTTTAATTAACAGACATTTTATTTGTATTATATATATATATATATATATATATATATATATATATATATATATATATATATATATATATTAACTTAAAATTAACAGGTAAAAATACTGAGTGAAAATAAACATTTTGATAAGCCTCATATTGTGAATGCTGAACTGGAATCTCATTTCTCATCTCGCACACAGTCACGTTATTTGTTAAGATCTAATGGTTTTTCTTTCAAAAGTTAACCTTGAAAATGGCGGTTGCTATTCCGTCAAAATATCGGTGCTCAATGGAAAATAATACACGGTATATCCCAAAAAGTTATAATTTATCTACATCATATAACCGTGAAAACATTAAGTATAACATATATATATATATATATACAAATGCAAAACCATAAAACAATACAATACTAGATTAAATCCAAAATTTTACCAAAATCCTTACACAATCATGGTTTCATCTACTACAAATAGACCTTCTTAAGTGAAAATCAAACTAAAAAAATAACATATATATACAAACAAACAAACCTTCCCATAATTCATTTCAAACTCCATCTTCCCTTAATATCAAAAGAAGTCTTCATAAGATTGATAGCCTCAGAATCAAGAAGTTTTATCATCAAAGTTTCCTTTATTCTTTTTTTTTAACTCATTCTTTTCATAAATATAACCGAAGCATTGTCAAACAATATTCTATGACCTGTATTCAATTCACGAATATATAAAGCTGAGTTAAGATAACTATGTTTAACTCTACTTAAATGAACCTTAACCCTTTCATTAAGGCTAAACTTACTCTGGCCTACATAAAATTTACCACAACTACATGGAATCTTATAAAGAATACCAGGAATAGACCTACTATCAATAGACTGTTTTGAACAATTAAGTAACAAATTCAAATCAGAACCTTTCTTCCATGCAACCTTCATTCCACCTAACAAATGACTATTCTTATAAAACAAATTATATATTGAAGCCTTAAATGGTAATGACATATAATCATTATCTTTATCAACAAAATTCTTACCATCAAAATCATTCTTTGAATATATATATATATATATCATCAGCATCATCGTGAATGTAAGAGCATTGCATGTAAAAGAAAAGAATAGTATTACTTTTTTGATATGTGACTCTTCCACACTAAAGAAGCAGAGTGTTTTTGTTATATTGTCCAATCTATATTGAAGTCATTTGTTAGAACTTAATATCTGAGATTAACTACAAGACATTTTTATGACTATTACTTTTGTTAATTCATTAAACATCCTTAACTTCAGTCTGATTCAAGTTCATGTTTTATTTTTGTGTTTTTATTATTATTGGTTTAATTGGTTTTCAACCTTCTTTATAACATCCACCCTGGTAAAGTGGTTATTATAGTTTTTTGCAATAAGTTGAGTTTCAAATCTCAAACTATAACTTAAAATTTTTTCTTAACAAGAAAAACAATATATCTTTTTTCACTTACTATTCTGTACAGAACTAGAACAACAGTTGGGGCAGCAATGTATTGAATTATTTTCATCATTTATGAGTGAATGTTGAATGTAAAAAAAATTTAAACTTTCCAAATACAAACAACTTGTTAGTAATAACACACAAATAGACAATACAGGTTAGTAATAACAATGTTTCGAGTAGTAGTATTCTCCATTCTTCTTCAGGTGTTGCTGGCCTATATGCACAGTGACAATATTCACTTAGAAGTTGACTCACACCTTTAGATTCTTGAATATTGAATTTTAAGGCAAATGCTATTCTGTCAAAGGCAACATATAGTAGAAATTTGATATATTTATATATGAGGGTTGGTTCAAGTCCTCCTGACACATTATTTTTTTAGTAATGTATATCTTCTTAGAATATCTATATTTATAATATTTTTAACATATATATTATATGTAGCTTAATTTATGCCATCTATAACATCATATAATTTCTATTGAATTATCACTCAAATTCTGTAATAATAATCATCCTATAAAATAATCTCTATTTACACAATGGTTTTAAATCTTTGAATACAAATTTGCTCTATCTTTTGTACTGAATAAATCCATACCTTTTATTATCATAGAAGATGTAAATTTCTAATAGAATCTTTCAAGTATAAGTAACTAAAAGTAGAGTCCCAACTTTTAAAACAGATGAATTTAAACAATATGGACACACTTTGATATCAAATAAGAAGACACTTTATTTTCAGTGGTATGAGCTAATGAAATAATGTATTTATGTTTTATTTTTACAAAAAAGTTATTAATTTCTTGATCATCTATAAATATTGGGTCATTTTTCTAATAGCTAATATAAATCAAATATTACCACTTTTGGAATTCCCATTCCCATAATGGAAATCCATCAGAATTCAGATAAAATTTTAAAAAAGATGATTGGTGGAATTATATTAGGTATCTCATAGAAATATTAGTAATAATCCATATAGTGAAAGCAATTCATGTTTTGTTGGAAGAAGTACAACAATATACTGTATAATCAATATTTGTCTTCTACAGATTTAGATATTATTGACAAATAAATTCTCTTGATGATGTTAGCAAAATAGATCAAATAAACCATGGAGAAACAAAACTTTGGTAAATGTTAAAACAGCTATACCACTGTTAATTATTATCGTCAGTCTCATATATCAAACTTCTAAGAATAAGATTGACAGAGCATGACAAAGCACTATTTGACCACAACGACAAGCTTCTCTTTCATAATATTTTTGGTTTAAATTCAAATCTATAGGACCAGATAACATGCTTTCAGACTTTAAGCTCTAAAAGCAAACCATAGTTGATAAAATCTTTACCAATCTTATTATAAAAAGCATTTTATAAATTAGACATAACTTAGTAAATGTAATAGTAGTGTAAAAATGTATTGCCATATAATATTTATCTGTCTATTAAAAGTTCCATTAAAACTGATTTTGAAAAATATGCCATTAGAGGAGAATTTTCTATTTTTAGAATAAGTTAGATTCAGGACAAAAACTTTTAAACAGGTTTTATCTGCAAGTACTCACTTCAGAAATGTTCCCAGATTATGAGTATAATTTGAAAAGCATTTTTTTTTTAAGTTTCTAAAATGCTGAAAAACTTAATTTACTTGACAAAACATTTATTCAACAGAAATCTTTGAGTGTTGTTAAACAATAAATATAGGAAATTTAAAATTTTACAGAAGAATGTCTTCACACCTGGTTCACTTTTTTCATATATTTTATTTAATATATTTATTAGTGATATTCTATAAACATAAAAAAAAGGTTTATCCGTGTAAGGGCATTGTTTTAATCTCGCAAAAGATATTGTCATAAACAGGTAAATCCTTAATAAGAATTTAAAAAATTTGGATTTTTTATGACTTCAGCCTTTGTCTTTAATCCCCCAAAATATTGTTCAATATTTTATCTAAACAGAAACATATTATGTTTTTGAGAGCATACCCTCCCCCCAAATAAACTGAAATATAATCCTATCCATGCTACTTAGGAAAGACTTCATCCAAACATGGATGTATAATTCTTCAAGAGAATGTGTTAGGGTTTTATATCAAGATCTTTTTAAATGTTCAAACAAGGAATTGTAAACCACTAAATATCACATGATCATCATTTCTTCTGCTTTTTCATAAACTGTTATTAAAACAGGCAAAACTTTCCATCCAGTAGTGCCACTCATAGTTTTACAGTTAAGTAGAGATAGAAGGTAGCTGCTGGAAGGTTGCATTAGATCTACATGCAGTGCTCTCAGATCCAAGGCTTCTCACTGGTGAAAGAAACAAGCTAGAAACTAGTCTGGGGATATTGGATGAGTAGACACTAGATAGGGATTTTATGCACAAGCCTTCTGGCATCCATTGATTACTCTGGCTTGCACTGAGTGGCACAACTGCATGGAGAGTTTTGCCTGTTTTAAGGAATTGTATATAAGAAATAAGCTTTATATGATGCTCCAAACCTTTTTTTTTTTTCAGATATAGCCATAAAACCAGTTGGATTTAACCTTTCTAAAGTTATTAGAGACTCAGCAGCAAATCCATACCAACTCAACTGCTTTAGAAATGGGATTTTAAAAAAAAAACATATTTATATAGTTGTGAGCACACACAAACTGACTGTTCTATACATGCAAACAATAAAAGAATAAATTATCTTCTGATTAGAATCTCTTCAAATTTCTTTATAGTGTTTGGGAATTTTTAGGTTTTTAAAAAATTTTCATTTATTAAATAAATAACTCTTAAAGAAGTAATCCTGGAGTAATCTTAATCTTGCATTGGGTTATATTTTTATAACTGCGGGCTTTTTTTTTAAATTTTATATAAAAGTTAAAGACACACACTTAAATATATATAGTTTAGAAAACCTGATTCGTTGTTAAACGTGTATTATTAAAGAACTTAACTATTAAAAAAAAAAAAAATCAATATAAGTACTTAATGGTTTGAAGTTGTTATTAAATTTATTTTATTTTCTTCCTTCCTTTTTATCCATAAAGCCTTTTTTTTCCTCTGGATTATTAAACGTAAAACAAATGAGGTCTCAGGAGGTTGGATGTCAAGATTAAAAATAAAATTGAATGCCAAAATATAATTTTGTGAAAGATGGAATCTAAGCTATATTTCGAAGATACCGAGTCTTATCACGATGCTCATGGGAATTCAATTATTATCACGTGCTAGGACTAAATACAGTTAAAAATTCGTTAAACTTAACCTTACTTGTATCAGAGCAATAAAACTATGTAATATTGTGAATCCAATTTTATATAAAATAATAAAAAAAATCTATTTATTTATATGACTATCTATCCAATATGATTACATCTAGATATCATTTTCAGTCTATTTAAATGTAATATAATAAGGATATACATTTTTAATTATGCATTCAATAAGTATACAAAAACATCGATCACTATCTCAGATAGATATATAGACTAAAAAGTTAGAAATTTAATTTTACCTATATGTCTATTTTATTATCTACAGCCCCTTGGCCTGTCCATAAATCTGTGTTCGAATTTAAGTGAAATTTGTGAGATTTTCAAGTAGTGAATTTCCAAACAATATTTTTTTAACTCAATAATTCTTGATTGATAAATAAAACTTTAGTTAATTTTATTTAGAAAATATAACAAAAAAGATTAATGCTTTCCCTTTTCTCTCTTTTTGACAATAGAGAACTTTATCACGGACATGAGTTATTTAAGATCTTTGATCTTTTACATACACACACACCCATATATATATATATATGATTAAATAACTCTCATCAGAATTAAGGCCACTTTTGTATCTGTGTACACAGAAACATAAAAGAAACACCACTCATTGGGAAAGTTTTCAACCTAAGAGGTATACCCATTTCCTAATTAGTAAATGGAAGATTAGAAAAGATTGAATGTGAACTTTCTGTCATCATGGAATATATTATATGTCATTTTAAATTGCATGTTTTAGTTAAATACAGGAACATACTATACTGGTTGATTTATTCATAGAATTCTTTATGCACTTCAAATCACTGGGAGAAGGCCTCTGTATACATCAGAGTCTGCTAATGCAAATGTTTATTTTTGCATTGGCTTAGCATTTTAGTATATATAGGATGCTATACTTTTATTAACAGCTATTTGTAAATTAATTAATAAACTGGAAAGTATATATTATTTTGAAAAATATTGTATTTAAGTACAAATATTTAATTTACGACTTTTCACATTTATAGGTTTTAAAACGAATAAAAAATGAATTCTCATACATATGTTGGAACTAAGCCATAATTAAAATTGAAAGTGTAATATCTGGAATATTTATATTATATTGTATTCTTTATTAAAAACTTGTTAAATATGGTATCACTACATACATTTGAGTTTGCTATTACAAATGAATAACATTAGTATCCAGTGTGTTGAACTGCTAAAAATATATTGTTAATGCTTGGATAACTAGTCAATAACCAGAAATTACATACAATGTTGGGAATGTGCTGTATTTAATTATATTACAAATATTTGACTTACAGTTCTTCATTGATATGGCATTAAATAATTAAAAAATGAATTCTATCATGTAAGTTGGAACTAACCCTAAATAAAATTGATGTAGTTTACATTTTCAATGTATTATATTTTATTTTGGTTATAAAAGTTTCTAAATTTGCTGGTATTTATTATATTAATCTGGATCTGCCAATGCAAAAGGTTATTTTGCATTTACATGCCAACATAACTGAAACAGGAATGTTAAAAGAGTATTAACAATATTTGGTTATTTAAAATCCAAAATTTATAAATATATCAGTAGGTTAAACTATCAAAATTAGGTGGAATCCTTTTTAAAATATTACAGTAAAGCTATGATATATTCCCAATAACTGTTCTAAGCCCTCTTCATATACAATAAATATAATGGATAATAGCTTATGCTTTGTTTATAAGCTTTGTTTACAAAACAATATGCATTGCTTATAATAATACAGATATAAAGTATTATTCAACACACACACAAACATATATATATATGACAATATATTTATTGTCATAAATACAAGCGTTAGCAAGTTTTAACTTGTGTTTTTTTGTTTTTCATATATATATATACTGGATACTGGTTGCTGACATTGAAAAAAATTCATTGGGCCATGTTGCCAGCAACAAGTGTAATTAAACTATATAGAATGGCAGCCTATTAACCCAATCATAATTTATCAAGAGTAAATTGACAGGCATTATCAGTTTAATGCCTATGGCTGATAATGTTTACTCCTCAACAGTAATATTTCCTGCATATTATATTGATATAGTTTATGATATTTGAGATGACTAAAATATTTGTTAATTCAGGCTGATTATACTATTAAACTTCCCATAGTGGCACAACTAACACCACAGATTTCAACTTAGCCCCCTTTATGAATATCCTATTAGCACTGAACCATAGCGCCTAAGTATTTACCAAACTTATTTGCAATGTTGCACAACTCAGATAACATAATGAAATGCATAAATGAATAATGAATAAAGCAAAAAAAATCATATAATAACAATGGTTAATTAAACTAAAGATATATATATAATGTACCATCACCATTCAGTCAATAGAACAATAAATGCAAATAAAATAATGCTCCGGCTAAAACTTTTAATCTTAATATAGTATAAATGAGTATTAATAATATCTTAGGATAATTTTTAACCATTAGACTAGCTCAAATTAATAATAAAGAATATTTAGTTTGATTTTTAAATGAATAAATAATAAAATAAAATAATAATAGTAATCACAAGACATTTGGTGAAAGGTATAGTTGTTGGACTACATTGAGAACATTTTCTAAGAATATAATCTCAATGCCATAAGAATACTACCCCCCCTTTTACTCAGATAATAAATATAAATGAATAGTATCCTTACGACTTTAAAATATTATAAATAATCTAATATAATATTAGAAAATAAATTATAATCTCTGGCATTAAAATATTATCCCAGGTTCTTTATAATAAATCATCAACTTAATTTATAATATTCTGTAGCCAAATATGATAAGGGATTTTGCATCATTCTTAATTACACCTAACAACAATAATAATAATAAAAGATAATATTTCTACACTTAATCTAACTAACAATTGGTACTACATTTATTATTCAATAATGTGGTCACTAATAATAATAATAATAATAATAATAATAATAATAATAATAATGATGATGATGATGATGATGATGATGATAATGATAATAATAATGATAATAATAATAATAATTTAATTTAATTTAATTTAATAAACATATAATCTCCTTGTGATAAAAAATCACGCATGGAGCTTAACAAGAGTACATGTGCAAATAAAATAAAAAAAAACATTAATATATAATAAAATAATTAAATAAAAATAAAAAGTTTTTTATTATCGTCAATTATAATCCAGTCCATAATGAATTTTTTCAAAGTTTTCCTTAATAGATCATTAACATTAAATCCAATGTTCTTTATAAAAATATTGTGAAATAATAATAATAATAATAATAATGATGATGATGATGATGATGACGATGACGATGATAATAATAATTCAATTCAATGTTTATTAACATTTAAACATACAATACAACAAAGACCAAAAATTTTACATTTGATTGCTATTACAACTCAATAACTGTTGAATTGCTTTTTTAAAGCTATTCTTTGATTAATTAAAAATATCAATGCTTTTAAAATATTTTTTATAAAAATCTGGAAATCTAACCAGGGTAGATCTTTTTAAACAGCTTGAATAAAAATGAGGTACTGTATATAAAATAGTTCAGTATTTTTACTATTCAGCTTAGGGATTCTATATTGTATTTTTGTCTCCAACTCAGAAATGTCTATTTCTCCTTTCACTATCTTTTGCAATATTATCATGTCACTAATAAGTCTATGATTAAATAACATAATACTTAAATTTCCTGAATTTTTTTTAAGCAGTATTAATATTTTAGAAAGTTATGTTCAACACTTTGAATCATATTAATATAATAATATAATATATGTATATATTGATGGCTGCAGAAAGGAGTTTGCTATTAACTGAAAGGAGACCTTTTGATTCCTCTTGGAGGCCTTAAAGGAACCGAGCAGGGCAAATTCCTAATGTCCACTCCATACGTTCTTGTCGTTGCAGCTGTTATTACTAAGTGATTATTCATATAGTATACGAACATGGATGGGCTGCTCACCAACATGCATTAGCCAGCGTGGTGAGTTTATTGGCTTTTTACCTCTGAGTTTAAGATCAAGAAACACCATGGTCTTTCTTCTCAGTGCCTGATAAGGCAGAATGAATGTTTGTGTAAATGATAAATATTTTTCCAATACATATATACAATTATGACAGACAAAAATAAAGCATGGCCCTTATTCCCAGGAGGCTGTAAAGTCACCAACCAAGGCAGCGGTTGGTGGCCAAAGGCGGAGGGTGCTAAGAATCCCCTGATTGCGGACCCAGGCTGCCATTTGATGATGACTTTTTATTTAGGTACTTACAGATCACTTTCAAGTGAAGGAAGATTGCAAGAATTAGAAAAAGAACTGTCTTATATTAAATGGGACATTATTGGACTTTGTGAAGTTAGAAGAAAAGGAGAAGAAACAATTGATTTAAAAAGTGGACATATACTCTATTATAAAGGCACACATATTGGAAATACAAGTGGAGTAGGATTCATTATAAATAAAAAGTGGAAGAACAATATTGTGGAGATTGATGGTGTATCGGACAGAGTGGCAAGATTAGTTATACAACTTAATAGCAGATACCAAATGCAGATAATTCAGGTTTATACCCCAACAAGTTCTCATAGTGATGAAGTAGTAGAAGATTTTTATATGGATGTACAAAAGGCTTTTGATCAGAGTAAACAACATTTTAAAATTGTTATGGGAGACTTTAATGCTAGAATTGGTAGACAAATGAAAGATGAAGTTGCTGTAGGTAATTTTGGTTATGGTAATAGAAATGAGAGAGGACATAGACTTGTGGAGTTTGCAGAAAAAGAAAAACTTTATATTATGAATTCATTTTTTGAAAAAAATGTTAAAAGGAAATGGACATGGAAGCATCCAAATGAAGGTACAGCAGAATTGGATTATATTTTGACTAACAGAAAATACATATTTCAAGATTGTAATGTTCTTAATAAATTTAACACAGGAAGTGATCATTGATTAGTAAGGTGTAAGTTACGTATTAATGTAAAACTAGAGAGACAAAAATTATTAAGAAAAACAATATTTACAGTTGATATTCCTAATCTTCAGAAACATTCTAATGAATTTAAATTAAAACTTACAAATAGGTTTCAAATGTTAGGAGATTTTGAACATGATTCAGATTTGAATGAAATTAATATGAAAATAACTGATACACTTTTAAAAACTGCAACAAACATAGCTGGTAGAAAAAAGCAGCAATTGACTAATAAAATTTCTACTGAGACTAGAGAATTTATGAAGAAAAGAAGGAATATGAAGATATACAAAAATGATGTATTAAAAAGAATTGAATATCTTGAATTTTGTAAAATGGTATGGAAAAGAGTTGAAAATGATATAGGAAAGTATAGCTGTGAAATAGCAAGGAAAGCTGTAGAAGAAAATAAAAGTCTCAAAAATGTTAAACAACATTTTGGTATTGGTATGAAATTTATATCTGCAATAAGAAAAAAAGATGGAATTATTACTAAAAAGAGAGATGACATCATGAAATTGGTAGAAGATTTTTATCAAGAATTATATAGTAATAAAGAACAAGTACCTCCTATATCTATTACATCTTCCGAATTGCCCAGAATTTTAAATGAAGAAGTGAGACATGCAATTAAGTGTATGAAGAAAGGAAAGGCTCCAGGAAATGATGGAATTATAATTGATATATTAAAAGAAGCAGGTGAAGAAATAGAAACAATTTTAGCAAAGTTATATACCAAATGTCTAAATGATAAAGATGTACCGGAAGATTGGAAGAATGCAGTAATAATATTAATATTTAAAAAAGGTGATAAAGAAGATATTAGAAATTACAGACCTATCAGCCTTTTATCAGTTTTATATAAAATTTTTACCAAGATAATTACAACTCGTCTACAGAGAACTTTGGATTTCCACCAACCAAGAGAACAAGCTGGATTTAAAAGTGGTTTTAGTACAATAGATCATATCCAGGTATTGAGAGAAGTCATAGAAAGGACAAACGAATATGAGTTGTCATTATGTTTTGGATTTGTAGATTATGAAAAGGCATTCGATTCTATACACATTTCTTCAGTGATTAAAGCATTGGATCATCAAGGTATAGATCCAGGATATTGTCATATTTTAAAGAATATTTATAAAAATGCAACAGCAACAATTAGATTACATAATGATACTGGAAAAATCAACATTGAGAAAGGTGTAAGACAAGGTGACTCCATATCTCCAAAACTCTTTACAGCAGTGCTGCAAGAAGTATTTTGTGGATTAAAATGGGAAACTAAAGGAGTGAAAGTAAATGGAGAGTATTTAAGTCATTTAGATTTCACAGATGATGTAGTTGTTTTTGCAAATAATGCTTCAGAGCTGCAGGAAATGTTGCAGGAGTTAGCAGATGGAAGTAGAAAAGTAGGACTAAAGATAAATGTTAAAAAGACTAAAGTAATGTTTAATTGATTTGCTCAAAATATGAAAATAAAGATTGATTATGAAGAATTAGAAGAAGTTAACAGTTACAAATACCTTGGTAAGATTATTAATGCAGTTGGAAACATAATGGAGGAAATTAATCATAGAATTAAACTTGGTTGGAGTGCTTTTAGTAGAAATAACTTGATACTAAAAGGAAATATGGCTATGTGTTTGAAAAGGATGGTTTTTAACAAATGTGTTTTACCAGTTCTTACTTATGGATCTGAGACTTGGACACTTAATAGAAGAGCAATACAGAGACTTCATGCCACTCAAAGGAGTATGGAGGGATGTATGTTGGGAGTAAAGAAGAGATCGAAAATGCAATGTATGGGTAAGACAACAAACAGGTGTTAATGACCTTATTGAAAAAATTAAAAGATTGAAATGGAGTTGGGCTGGACATATTGCTAGAAGAGATGATAATAGATGGACAATTGAAATTTTAAACGGGATTCCAAGAGATTGTAAAAGACTCAGAAAGAGACCACATGTGAGATGGATGGATGAAATAAGAAAATGTGCAGGGGTGTTGTGGAGAAGAGAAGCTAAAGATCGGAGAAGATGGATTAAACTTGGAGAGACCTTCATCCTGCAGTGGATTGATAATGGTTGATGATGATGATGATATATTGATGTCTTCATTTTTAAGTTAACCATATAATTATAATTCCTACAGTATTTTAAAAGGAATGTTTTTGTTCTTTTATATCATAAGTGAGTTTAAATATATAACTAAAAGAAAAAAATATAAATATATTATTTTTCATTTAAAAAGAAAATGAGTGTTTTCCAAAATAAAACTAATTTTGATGTTGTAATTCAAATTACAATTTATTCAATAAAAGTTGTTTAAAAGACATTACCAGATATCTCTCATTTTGTTTTTTTTGTTGAGCTCAACACATTTTAAACATTAATGTCATCTTAACAATGAGATCTTTGGCCATAATAAACATATCATCATAGTTTCATATCTAAATTTATAAATAATTCAACTTTATTGTCACCAGAAGCAATAAATTTCTTTTTAATGATATGGACTTTTAATTTCTTTATTTATCTAATTATCAAGTTTTATTACAGCATTTGCAAATAAGATCCAACATTTGTAGATATAATAGTATTAGAGAATTATCACAGATTCATGAAGAAATCTACATTTTTAGAAAGTTGAGGTTAACATTCGAACTGGCTTACCCTATCATGATAAATAAATATGAATATATAAGAATATAAATCATTTTAACAGCTGCTAAATTGTGACAGTACAAAAAAAACCAATCTAAACAAATTTTATAGCAGATGATTGCGATTTTTTTCTTTGTATAGAAATCATCAAAATCCCCATACCAGCCATTGAACTGTCTGAATTAACCTGCACCTATTATCTTTTTTTAACTTATACTTAATATTTTGAAAATAATTGTTTTTAAAAATAAACAAGACATTTATTATTCTTTGAACTTGTTTATACATTATGATTTGATTTAAAAATAAATAAACTTTTGTCAAAGATTTAAAACATATTATCTTTTGTGTTCATTTTCTAAAAGTTATACTTGTAACCTATGACAGAGAAGTTGCATTATATATACATATATAAACATTATTCATTCAATCCTATACAACATCACTGAATTACTGGTCAACTTTATTTTTACTATTTTTAGCCATAAAATATTGTTGAATTGCAATATACAAAATAAAAATATGATTAGGTCATAGCATCACCAAAATTGTTCTTAAAACAGGCAAAACTCTCCATATAGTAGTGCCACTCAGTGCAAGCCAGAGTAATCAATGGATGCCAGAAATCTTGTGCATAAAACCCCTATCTAGTGCCTACTCATCTAATATCCCCAGACTAGTTTCTAGCTTGTGGCTTTCATCAGTGAGAAGCCTCGGATCTGAGAGTACTGCACCAAGGCTCCTCACTGACAAAAGCCACAAGCTAAAACCTAGTCTGGGGGTATTGGATGAGTAGGTACTAGATAAGGATTTTATGCACAAGCCTTCTGGGATTCATTGATTACTCTGACTTACACTAAGTGGCACTACTATATGGAAAGTTTTGCCTGTTTTAATAACAATTATGAATAAGCATAAGAAATGGTGATCATGTGATGTTTAGTGGTTTGATATTGTTTTTATAAGAGAATATGTTTCTATTTGTTTAATTTTTTAAATAAAAATCTATATACAGGGGAATATCATCTAAATATAATATTTGTATGTAATTGAAGTTATTATAGAAAATAATGTGCACCAAATATGTAGCACATGAAAATATTTAGTTTTTGGTTGTTGTTACTCTGCTTAACCAGCAATTTTCTGCAATTCCTAAAGTGTCTACTGCTTTCTAAGAGCCTTGTGTATACTTATCTATGTTCTATTCAACAATCTATACTTGTAAACCTTGTATATGCAATTCTACTCACATTCAATCTTCTAATAATTATATAATCTATTAGATGCTATTGTTATGCATTTAGAAACATCCCAACATGTTAATTCTAATTTTTTGGTCACATGATTCACATGTCATGCAAACATTAGACTATTTCTATTTATTGCAACACAATCTTTATTTTTCCTACTTTGAACTAAAGTTTATTGTTTCTACTAACCTATGCATTAAAAACGGTAAGATGAAAAAAGTTATTTAATGGTATTGATATAATCATGCTATCCAGTAAAAAATAAAGCTTTTTTTCTCTTAATTCATTGAATGTATTCAAATTGATACAGATATCATTATGTGAAACAAATTTTAAAATCATTTGCTTTTCATCTAGGATTTCCAAGAATATATATTACTTATAATAACTCCTCTCATATACACTTTAATGTTAAACCACTAAACATCACATGATCACTATTTCTTATGCTAGCACATTACTGTTATTAAAACAGGCATCCATTGATTACTCTGGTTGGCACTGAGTGGCACTACGATATGGAGAGTTTTGCCTGTTTTAATACACTTTAATGCAAATTTTTTAAAAATAAAACTTCTTTATTTTCCTGACAGTTTCGACTATCCAGTAGTCTTCATCAGAGCATTCTCGATTCAAGAATGCTCTGATGAAGACTGCTCTGAAGAAGACTGCTGGACAATCAAAACTGTCAGGAAAATAAAGAAGTTTTATTTTTAAAAAAATTGCATTAAAGTGTATATGAGAGGAGTTATTATAAGCAATATATATGAATATATGAAGAAATGCAAAGAAAGTAAAGGAGAAGAATAAGAGTATATACTTCTAATAATTTCCAAGAATAGAAAGTACCAATTAGATCTAATAGCGAATTCAATATCATTCAGTCATCTTCATAATACAGTTTTCCTATCCAAATACACCTGTAACCATCAAATTCTATAGCTGAACTTCATTATCCTAAAAAGTAATAGCAATTATATTTTTTTGAATATTTATGGGTGTTTTAGAACATTATCAAGCTTACTGCAAGAGTAACTGTAGATTGAGCTTTCTCAAAATAAAAAATAATTAAAAAGTATTAATCCATTATAGTTCAAAACAGATGAACTATAATTTGAATCAAAAAAGAGAGATGAACATATTATTTTTCAGAAATGGTTAAGTCAAAAGTTTGTAAAATATTTTAGGTATCTATATGTTTATAATTGTTTCTTTTTTTTTTTCCAAAATGTATAAGCAATTGATGAGATTATATTTATAAATATATATATTATTTGCATTTAATATTATATGCGCATTTTTATAATTTCTTGACTTATTTTTTAGTGTATAGAATTTTTCTAAAAATTACTTCATAAAAAGAATGAGGGTCCCATTAGTATAATTTGTCTGTATAAAAATTATTTGGCATGGTTCTGAATATGTATATATTATAATCATGAAGAAGAGTGATAACCTGTTTGTACACAGAGATGAATAGAAAAAGCTGATAAAAATATTATCAATTACAAATTAATTGCAGAAATATTCCGCTTATAGTCAGCCTCATTCATGGATTTAGAAAGTGGATTATTGGTTTTTATGCTGGGTTTGGGAAAAGATAAGGAGGAGTTAGATATAAAGGCCATAGAGTTGACAAAGATTATGTTGTGGAAATGGGATGGAGCAGAATATGGGAAAACTTAAACTGGGGAATGGAAAATAAAGTGGCTAACAGGTTTTTCTGGGCATAATTGCTGAGAGATTCTTGATTTCGTTCAAGGAGAAGCTACAGTACATCACATCACATTATCCTGTGTTAAGATAACAAGACTGACATTTATTAGCAAAGTTCCCATTTTTTTAATAGTGTTTGCTATATTGTTACATTTTCATTTACCATTGTCAAACTTCTTCCACTCACAACATTGACGCCATCCATTTCAGATAAATACAATAATGACTATTACTAATCATTATCGAAACTAAAGATTATCTCTAGCACAGATATAAACTTTAAACCTCAGTTAAAGATTAATATGCTATATCTAGGTTTTTTTTAAATATAATTTATTACAATCTCATCTCTATTTTCTAGATATTAATTTGTATTTTTTACTTATCTGTGCTAAATATCGGCCTCTCTCACCATTTTTTCTTTAACTTCATTTTAAAAATTTATATACTTTTTAAATTTTATATTATTCTTAATATAATTTTTAGTTTTATTCTTCAAAATACAAACTAGTCTACTTATATTATAGTAATATTATTGCAATTTTATTTTTATCTTTTCTTTTTTCTAATTTATTTCTAACTTTTTAAATATTTATATGTTGGCGCAAGTCTTAATATTTTCTATTTATCCAATTACTACAACTAATCCTTATTTAATCTTCTTGTCTGCAAGCAATTTTTGATGCCAAATTGCTTTACAGATAAAATGCTAACTTATATAAATATATTAAACCTTGGAGTAGAATGCTATATATAACAAAATGCTGAAATTAATTTCAGTATATAAATAAATAAAAGTTACCTTTAACTAGCTTACGTAATCTTGAGCAGCAATTGCAATGTGTTTTTTCAATGTATATTATTTTGTCTAATATTTTAAATATATTGTTACGGTCAATAAGTAAGAAAAAAAACGTAGGGAGGAGACTCCTATGATTTTGATATTATAGCTAATCAAAAAACAAATCCAACCATGAACGTATAGTTAAATATCAGAGGGAATTTTATTGTACTCAATTATATTTAATAGCTGAATGTTTATGTGATACTAAAGTATAGATTTAACTAGCTATTTTAAATAAATAACTAAACTTTAAATAAATAAAACATCTTCATTATATATATATATGCATACATTTACATAACTATATTATATCTAATGAAGTATAATAACTAAAATAATTATTCTCTTCTTCATTAACCAACTAATTTTAAAATATTCTACAACAATAATTTAAATTATTATTACAATTATTAGGGATTTTAATAAATATATAAAAACATTCTTACATATTTTGTGACAAGACTCCCTCATGGAAAAATCAAAACTACAATTTACAGAAAATCCACACATAAAGAAAAATACTTAGTCTATATATCCAATCATACCAGAAACACAAATCATAGAGTTCTAATATCACTATGGAACCGAGCATAAAAAGTTTGTTTAGAAACCAGTGATTTGGAAAAAGAAAAGATCTATATAGAACAAACTCTTATGAAAAATGTTTATCCATCAGCTGTTATTAAGAAAATGTTAAATAGACAACAAAAAGAACCATCAAGAGAAAAGACAATTATTGGTACTGTAGTGTACCCATACATTCCAAAAATAGCAGACAAATTAAAGAAAATATGCAATATCACACTACAAGGAATTTTAACATCTTCAAAGCCCAAATTTAAAATGCTGAAAAGCAAAAACCATATCTGTGAAATACCATGTGAATGTGGAAGAATTTATATATTGGTGAGACCAGTCCTTCTAATAAAAAACACTTTTAAAAACACAAACTGGTGATTAGAAAAGAGAAAACAGATGTGTCTGAGGGAGTAGACTATGTATGTATCAATGAACATATGTTCAATTGGAAAAATATAAAAATATTGAATAAATAAAAGATATAAAGAAATAAATTTAAACAATCTGCTCACATGACAATAGAGAACACCCCCATAAGTCAACCTAATGTGAGGATATGTAATGTATGGAAACCACTTATCAACTTTGCTTTTAGGAAAAAGTGGAGAAATTAGGAGGAATCTCATAGATAAGTATATAAAGTTTCTACTGACTGTTGCCTTTGGCACGATGGCTCAGTTGGTTAAAGCATTACATTAAAATTCAATATCTAAGAATCTAATGATACAGGTTCGATTCCAATGCTGGTACTGACACTTCTCAAGCCAGCAACAATTGAAGAAGAGTGGAGAATATCTCTTGAAACATTGTTCATATACTGATCTGTGTGCTATTTCTAACAGGTGAATGTATTTGAAATATTTAGATAAAGTTAATTTTTTGTGAAGTCACCCAATACTCATATTAGATGATGGGAATAGTCCAATATATAAATACAAATAATATGAGCAGTATATTTAAACTATTTTTTTTATCTGAAAATTTATGAAAAATATTTTTAATTTTTTTTATCAAGTTGTATATCAGACATAAAAAGGAATAATAATGCTTTATGTTTCAACTATTGCAACTTTAATTTTATCTTTGTGCTATGAATATTTCAATTAATCAAAAATATGTATATTGTAATAGGGACCTCCATTTCATTACCATGTTGAGACCAAACTGCTGGACAAAGTCAAAACTGTAACTGACTTACTAGCTCAATCATTAACTATGAGTAGAATACTGAGGGACACTATTAGCTTACAACATATTGCTGGTAATGTTAATTCCATGCAGTAATATCCCCTCCTCATCATATGCATATAAACACATGCTACCTAAGTATTCTAGAATATTTATTAGTTCTGGCTAGTTATATTTTCAAAGACCAGAATGGCACCACTAGCAATGTAGGTTTAAACCTATACCCATTGAAGAGATACTGTTACTTCTGATCATAACTCTAGGGATTTAAAAAACTTACTAGTAATTTTGAACTACTTAATTAATCTGATGAAGTGCACAAATAAAAAGTGAACAAGGTAAAACAGATGAAACAATAACAAAACATTTATTTTGATAGTCATATGCAAGTGATCTTTACGAATTATTCTTATTGACCCTGTCAAGGCATCTGCATCACTGGATAACTATAATATCACATTACCATTTCTTTTAAATTAAGTAAGTACACATACCAATAATATATATATATATATATATTTCATAAACCAGATGCTATGTTATAGTTGAAATTACATATGTAAAAAAATAATCACATAAAAAAGATAATGTCCATGTATAAAATCATAACAGAGTATACATACACACCTTACTGTAAAGTAAACAAATATTTAACATTTAGAATAGGTGGATTAATATTGAGAAAAATTGGTATTGGTTAATAAAATGTAATTATGACAATTACTGAATATAGTATATCTACATTTGTGCCAACATATGCATGAGCACTGATTCGCCTTAATAATATAATTATGGTAGGTAATATTTGTACTTCTGTACATGCTATTGGACAATTAATTAATTACAATGTGATTTTTCAGTGTATGAACTTAGTGTATTTTGCTTTCTACTGCTGCCTTTTGTAAATGACTATTATCTGGAAAAAATGAAAGATTATACATTTAAGGACAGATAAGTAGGAACAACTTTCTTCATAGTTTTTAGTGGTAATGTGTTATATTATTTCACATATATGTCCTTTTTAATCAGTATTAAACTGGATTGAATTTAACACCACACCCCATACAATATAAAAGAATTTAATTTATCTATTGAATCTATCTTCTAATTTTAATTGAAGTTCTAAATACTAGGATACAGATATTGGAAAGTTAGTTTTTCAATTATTGTAAGACTCTTTGGGATTTAGTAATATCATTGTTCATTCTTATGTATTTCTTCTTTGAGTTTCAACTAGCATCAAATGCTCTCAAATGAGTGAATAACATTCAATGGTATATTTCAAATATGTATATGAATCTCGTAAAATAGCTATCTCAATAACATTACTAATATATTACTTTTCAAGCACTACATTAAAACACATCAATAATTATATTGTTTACATGAAATATATGCAAACTCACGAAGCTGCATTTTTTATAAACAAATTGTTATTAAATATAATAATATTTGATGTGTTAGATCACCAAACTACTACCTTAATTTGTAGTCTCATATTAGTAGCAAGAGAAAGATACCCATCAATATATTAAATTTTCACTTTTGTTAGTAATTTCTAGAAGTGATGAGTACATTAATGCAATGAAAAAAATTTCTACATCCTCAACACTTACTCTCTATATATTTATACTGACCATCTCGTAAATTTCCTCAAATACAAAAATCTTATCTACATGCAATCACCATAACCAGAGAATATTAAGAGAAGCTATAGAAATATTTAACAAAACCCTTAATAAATATGATGAAACAATAAAATTACCAACTATTTGGAAGAATTTCTTAACACAGATAACAACCATGCGATACAATTGTCTCGGCTACAACCACATGAGTATTACTATTATTCACCAAGTTGAGAACAAGTGATATCTTGATGAAACATTTGTATATTTAATTTAATATTATTTTATTAAACATGGTTGAACTTAAAAACATGGTTTATAATCCATCTTTTGCCGATGAAAACATTTATTTTAATATATAGCGCATATGAGCACAGACTTTCACATGACCCACCACTCTCCACTCTATCTCAAAACACTGATACACTTGAACACATAAATGTCGAAAAGATAAATAATCACCAATATATGAATTTCATGATAAACCAGCAATCATCAGTTGGTCGAGATTATCATCTCTACACATATATGCAATAAGTGCTCAGATATATATTAAGATAGCCAATCTTCATACTTCAATGGACAGGCTTCAATCCACTTCACACTCCAACTCTTCAACCATCTGATATAATTGATTAAATATTAAATAATATGGAGAATAATTTTATCTTTAAAGAGTCAATAGAAAAATAATAAATATTACAGATTTAATAAATTGAAAAAAAGAGATGACTATTAGGCTAAATACGTTTAGATTTTTAATTAGCATGCAAATATATCTCATGTTATTACATCATATAAATATGCATTTTCATAATTTGGTAATTTGAATTTAATAAAGTATATCTTTTAATACTTTCAAAATAAAATTTCAAAATTCTGATTAATCTTAATAAATAATATCAATAATTTTTAAAATACTATTAGTAAACAATTTAAATGCATCGTGGTGATTACAATACACTGTAAAAAGGAGATGAGTGTATCTGTGGGCCCTTATGACTTAGGTATTGCACTAACATAATCAATGTAAAACATGATTTAAACATGTGTGGGATTTGCAGACAATTATAAGAATATATTCCACACATGTTTTGTCTTTACAAAACGTAAAATAAAGGAATATTACACAATCACAGTAGGCATTTAACCAATGCTGTAATTAAGCTGAATACATGTTGTGTTTTTACATGTAATTGTTTCGTAATAAACGATGCCTTATGTATTAATTTACCATATTATTATTTTTTTCTGATGTTCTTTACAGGTCTAAAATATATATGGCAAAAAATTATATATATAGAAATAATTATTTTAAAAATTTGCGGAACATCATTTAGTATGAATTTCAGCATGGTAATAATAAATATGCTAATTAGATTCAAAATTTAAATATATGTGTTTTATTACCTAAACAATGCATTATTTAATTAACTAACATTTGTCAAAGCAACATCTATTTAAATAATTGACATAAAATAGCAATTTACAGCAGATGGGTAAATTAAATCTACAATTAAAATGAACCAGAAAATTTTAACTCTTGCAACAATTTTCTCCTCCCATCTTACTCTATTACAATTTAAAACTACAGCATTGTACAAATTAACAGTCGAGAAATGCAACTTTTATTACTAAAAACTTATTAAAAAGAAAATAAATTTAAATTTAATCCACTTAAAATATTCTCTTAAAAACTATCTCTAGATAAAATAATGACTATTTTTATTATTTGTACTCTTTTTTTTTTTTTTTTAAAAAAAAAAAAAAGCAAAAAGATCAAACTATACAATAATATTACTGCTAACTATGTAACAATGTCTATCATTACGGTAATAGCGCCGCTATTTCCAATATTATTATTACTAGTATTGTCGTTTAAACTTGCCTTTTTTTTTTTATAATACTATTTAAAAAAAAAAAAGATTTATTGATGTCTTATGAAATATAACGATTATATTGATGGTTACTTTCTTAAATAATCAAATAAGTCAAATGTACACAATTATTACATTCTTAAAAATTATAATAGGTAAACAGTTTATTGCTCAGGAGATAATGTGATCTTCAAGCGTCGGATGTGACAGAGCCGAACCTTGAAGCTTTAGTTCTCAAGTGTTCTATTATACTACTGATTTGAACTCTAACAGGGCAACAAATGTAATCATTAAACAGATAATAATATTATGACAGGCAAAACTCTCCATACAGTAGTGCCAATCAGTGCCAACCAGAGTAATCAATGGATGCCAGAAGAGTTATGCATAAAATCCCCATCTAGTGTCTACTCATCCAATATCCCCAGACTAGTTTCTGGCTTGTCTAGTTTGTTTGACTGGATTTGAAGATATTTACATATCTGAAAAATTCATGCTTTCAAGCTGCTAGAAAAGTGTTTCATAAATGCTGATTAGTAGAGTTGTGTTTAGATCTAGTTTCTAGTCTTCCTACCCTTTACTGATGTGAGCCAACTAGCTCAAAACCATGGTATAAAGGTTGGAGACAATTTGAAAGAGATATTGTATTCTATCTCTCTCAGCATTTATGTAAACAAAGCTTGATAGTGGTCTATTGGTAAAGCTCCATCTAGTGATCATAAAATGCAAGCTATAGCAGGTTACAAAATTTATAACTTGTTTTTGTTTATCATAAATGTACCCTTGAAGGTTTTTGCAATGATATAGATTGCAGAGGCTTTTACTATATGGTGAAACTGAACTGAATTCAGACCCATATAGCTATCTAGTTTGTTTGACTGGATTTGAAGATATTTACATATCTGAAAAATTCATGCTTTCAAGCTGATAGAAAAGTGTTTCATAAATGCTGATTAGTAGAGTTGGTGTTTAGATCTAGTTTCTAGTCTTCCTACCCTTTACTGACATGAGCCAACTAGCTCGAAACCATGGTTTAAAGGTTGGAGACAGTTTGAAAGAGATATTGAATTCTATCTCTCTCAGTGTTTATGTAAACAAAGCTTGATAGTGGGATATTGGTAAAGCTCCATCTAGTGATCATAAAATGCAAGCTATAGCAGGTTACAAAATTTATAACTTGTTTTTGTTTAATATATATATATATATATAAGATAACCCAAAATCAATCTCTATTCAGAGAAATGTTCTTTCCCCAAATATATTTTACCATAGTGTATGAAATGAGACTCTAAACTGCATCACAATAATATCCTAGCATTCACTTAAAAAACAGTTCATAATTATCCACTCGTTTGCAATGCTTTTACTGTTGAGTGAATTGGCATTGACCCTCCACATCAAACCTAACTGGTAGCTATCTTATTTGGCAAATTTATTCATAAGAGATAGGTTCCTGCATTTGAAACCATGTGCCTGCATCTTTATTGCCTGTATCTGGGTTGTCTTGGCTTATAGCATTGTCACCTCGGCCAGCTGGATGGCACTTTTCCTGGGTTAATCAATTGCCATGATGAGGTCAGTCTCAGCAAAGAAGGCAAAGCTTTCTGGGGAAAAGGCTGATTTCTCTCCAAATGAAAAACATTGGAGAGCTCATTAGTTATAGAGATTTTCTAGTTATAGCTTTTCTTTTTGCACATACTTCTCTCCCATTTTCTTGATTTTCCTTTGAAAATAAGATTTGCACATCTGTGTTATTTTTAGATATAATAAACAATAGAAACAGCAAAAGAATATTTTGTTTTTTGTCTCCTAATTTATCAGGTAAATCTTTAGTAAGATGCAATTAGGACTCATTCCTAACATTCTACCACTATAAAAAAAAATATTTGCACTAACATCTCACAATAGAGTCTGATTTAAAATTTAGATTCCCCCCTCCCCACCTCTTTTCTCTTTTTTTCAAAGCCATTAGTAATTAAGCAGGATTTTAAAACTTTTTTAAATTTGCATAATTAAAATATATTTCTGCTTGAATAATTAATAGAACACTTTAAAATCTTGATTATAAGAAAGGATAAGCATTTATTTATTTATTTATTTTTTTGATTGATAAATAAGATAGGCACACACATTATACACTTTAATAATTTGTTAAAGTATAAAGATATGACAAATAAAAAAAAACTAAAACCAAAAAGTTGAAATAAGAATACATCTCCTTATGAGATGAAAAAATACCATCTCAATATATATGTTGCATCTACTGAAGTTTAAGAGGGTTTAATGTGTAGTAAAATGTTGGTCATAATTTTTTTTTCTTTCTTGTTTGATGTTGATAGTGGATATGCTAACCTATGAAGCATTGAACTATGTTGCTATGACAATGATAGTAATGCTATAAAAATTGTTTATTATTCATTGTATTGTATGATTGTGAACTGACTTTAGTCATTTCAAAATAAATTTGTGAATAATAAGCATATTGTTTGCATAATAATATTGTTCTTTTGGTATTATATGTATTTTTGTTACTGCATTCATAATAATAAATTGCAAACAGTACAACAAAATGTTTAATATCTCAAATATATTTGTTATTTTATTTGTATAATATTATACTGAAAAGATATATATGTGAAAATATATTTCCACGGTAGTACAGTGAGAGTGTATTATCAATTATCAATTGTTTAATTTGTGTTAGAATGAAAGAATGGTATTCATATTATGGATTATTTTATTTGTTATATAATAAAATTTTTATTTGAGATATGCTGGTAGGAATTGACTAAAGAGGTAATAAATGGTATTGCTATAGTTATTCTGATGACAATGGGAAAAGGTATAAATAAAACTGAATAGAAAAAAAATTCTCTCTCTTTTGTTTTAGCTTCAACAGAAGCACATCTAAATTTCTTGACAAGATTTTCTTTTTCTTTATTTTGAAAGTATATAGTTAACTAGACAAAATGATGGGGTGAAAAGTGACAATATTTGCCCAGAAACTGAACTGTGTGTTGAGGACCTGCGAGGAGTGACAATTTATTATAAAAACAAAAAGTAATTACAATGATTTATTGTGTTATAAACCATCAGAATGTTTCTTTGCTTTTAAAATAAATATTATCTACTTTTCAATGATGAGATCTAAATGTTAACAACCAGGAAAATGTATACAAAGATTATGTTCACCTACTAATATAGTTTTATAAGCTTAATGAACAGTTTATACACCAGATAAAAATTGGTCGAATTTCCATGGAATTGTCATGGATGAAACTAGCATCTGTTTATTCTCTTGTAATGTTTTACAAATTGATTACTTGCTAAGTGAACGAATATCTATATTGCATTGTCATGGATATAAATTAGTGTTTTTATACTTATATCATGATAATCCCAGTGCATAACGCTATACTGAAATAAATATACAAATATTAAATCACAGTAACACCCTCTGTGAACTAATATATAAATACATTAGAGTTCATTTATAGCAAAACATTAAGATCATTGCTTGTTAAAATTTTAAGTTCTTTGTTTGAATTAGTTCGTATTTCAATATTTAAGATCTAATAGCCTATAGTTAAAAGTGGTATCATTTTGAGCTGATTATTTTGAAATACGATCTCTAATGTATTTATATATTAGTTCACAGAGGGCGGTACTGGATTTCTTAACCATGTGGGGCGATTTAATATGTTCTGAATGAAAAGATAATTTGGATATTTGTTAAATATTGGAATTAACAATTTGTGCTTTTAGTCAGGCATTGTTGGTCGAGAGTTTAGCACAGCTGCATTGCAAGCAAGCAGTTGGTTGCAGATTGTTGTTGTGGGTTCACATTCTGACCGCTATGACATATGAAAAAAAAAAACAATTTGTGCTTTGACGTTTATAGCTTTTAGTGATATTTCTACTTTCTCTGGAATAAAAAAACATTGGTGGATTATAGTTTTTTTAAAAAAAAGAACACTAGAACGATCATACTATTTTAGAAAGGTCATATTTAAAAACTATTATTCATATCATTTGCTTATTGCTATATATATATATATTTTCTTTTCATTTAGTTCGTATACTATTTATTGATATAAATAGTAGTTATAGTGATCTACTTACATGGCCTACATATATATAATTTTCTAAGTTTGAATTCATATTTTACACCTTAGTAATTATTGCTTTAATTAAAAATATTAATATTTTTTAATCTATTGATTATAAATTAACTTCCGGTGTACTCATTCATATTAGGAGTTCAAAAAGATTTCATAAGTATTTATTTTATTTTGTTCTCTAAAATGTATATTAATAAATAAGTATATTTATTTTTTTATATATTGATTATATTTTGATTAACTATATTTTTATATAAAATATAGACAGAAGATATATCTTAAACTCATATATTTAGGAAAGTACAAACGTTCTAGAGCACTTTTGTCTTACATACATATACATTTTTACTTGTGGCATTTTATGGGTGAAGTTTAATCTACAATCATCTATTTAATTTAAAAGAATTAATGTCATTTGAAAACCTATAGCTTAAAGCATAATTGTATTACTTGCATATATTTGAAATGTTTATTTGTCATATATATATTGTACCTACTCAAATGTGACTTGGATATTACAGTATAAAAAAGTGAATATAATAATCTTATTTTTTTCATTTGATTTGACTTATGGATAATGGAGGTGTTGAATTGTAAAGGTTAACTAAGTAATTATGGTAACCATATAATTAAAACAACATTTTTATTTATTATTAATATCAAATTGGTTGTAATCAATTTTAAAAGAAAAAGAAGTGAATTATTGAAATAAGCGAGATGTTTAAACTTTGACGTTAAATGCTACTATATAAATATGATTTGTGCTAACAATGCATACACACACAAAGCTGAATTTTTAAATTCTTTATATATTACAATAATACAAAATAAATATGGATAAGGGTGGTTGAGGGCTTTCAAGAGACACAGGCCTCATAGCCATAGCCATATTGTAACCAAAGAAAGTGGTTAACTGCAATGCAAATTTATGTAAATGACTATGCATTCCATTTCTTGGATATATTGTAGCATGTGCACAAAAAACTTTGTACAATTTTTAAGAAAAAGTACCATTTATGCTTTCATACACTCCCCAACTCCAACAAATTAATCAACAACACCAAAGATAGATTACAACCCTCCCAAACATCTCAAATGGTATACAACATTGCCTGCATTATGGCAAATTGTCATGCCTCATACTTCATGGAGACCAGAGATTCGCTATCTATGTGGCTGTCTCAACATATATATTCTTATAACAAAGCAATAACAGACCTAATTTGTAATTAGTTTTCATCCAGCATGGCAGCTCAGCAGGGCACGATTGTCAACCACAGAATTCTGTCATTGTTTGCAGAGAATGACATGACCTAAAAAAAAAGTGAAAGAAGTTTGCTTTATTGCTAGGGACAATCATACCATCATCAGAAAAAACACATGCTACAACATATCCAAGAAACGGAATACATAAAGTTATTTGCATAAATTTGCATTGCAGTTAACCACTTTCTTTGGTTACAATATGGCTATGACTATGAGGTCTGTGTCCCTTGAAAGCCCTCAGTCACACTTATACATATTTATTTTGTATTATTGTAATATATAAAGAATTTAAAAATTCAGCTTTGTGGGTGTATGCATTGTGAGTGCAAATCATACTTATTTATATAAGTGAATTATAAAATAGATTACTTGAATAAAATTATTATTATCATATGTTTCAACTTTTATTATTACATTCACCATAGCAACTTATTTATTACAACATTAAATATTTCATATTTCATATATATTTGTTTATTTATTAATATAGTGGAATATTTTAAAGATATATGTTAAAAAAACATATTTTATTAGGATGTATAGAAAATGTTATGTGCATTCTTTGATATTAATTGAAATGAAAAATATTATTGAAATTTTAAAACTTTTTTTTTAAAATTGTATCAAATGTTTTCTAGTCTTCATTTTTATTTGCTGAAAAATAAGCAATTTTCTTATATCAAAGAGTGATTATTGAGTTCAATTGAAGAGTTACTCTAGCAACATGACATCACCAAAATAGATTATAAATAGAATTGAACTATTTTAACTCTTCTTTCTATCGTTTGTCACTCTCTAGAATGGATGCTTTTACATTCATCTGTAGAAATTGTTAATTTTACTTTTATAACCATCGAAAACATATAAATATTGTTGTTACTCATTAGAAATCCATGTTTCAGACAGAATAATAATATCATAATAATTTATTTTAAGTCCATTTAAAAATACATTTAATTCATCAAAATGAGCTCGTATACTACGAATATTCAAATGAAAAATGTTTAAGTCTTTATAATCTGGAATGCTATTACACCATATACTAGACAATGAAAATCAGATGGAGGATAAATCTGCTTCACTTTTTATAACAACACTGGAAGAATTATTGTCATTTCTGATGTGTATCAAACCATTTCAGATAAATGCCACACATTGTATTTGGTCACCCATTTTTTGCTTGGCTTTCCAAAACAGTTGCTGAGTAGCCAAGGAAATCCGTTCATTAATGTAAATATGTTGATTATTATTTTCCAATGGCAAAATATCTGACACTAAAATAACACATTTCCTATTATGCAAAAATGATTTAGCTATATTTCGAGAGTTAAAACGAGCAATAACAAGTCCTGGTTTACTCATCTTAGCCTTTGTATGAAATACCTGTTCTAAATCACCATTAGAAAAATGTTCAACATTAAGCTTATTCGCTACTTTAGAAACAACTTGCAACAAATCATTTTGATAAGGAATGCCCTGCAACTCAATTTCAAAAGCCATTTGAAATTTTTCCAATGTTTCCACTTTATATTTTAACAAAGATATATTGTTGTTATGTGCATCACAAGCAGAAGACAGACAAGATATATCCTGACTTTTCTTTTCAATCCTTGAATGCAAAATATCAAAATCAGCTTGCATTTTGGAAATAGTTTGCATCAGCTCCGATAATGCATTATGAATAACTGGTAACAACTGCAATTTTTCCATAATCTGCTGCAAAACTGAACTAACCAATGTCGGGGAAGAATTTAATTCTGCATTAGTATTAAAAAAAGAATATCTACAAAAAGTCCATCTCCAAGCTTGTCCTTTACCTATAGACATATGTCTGTATGTATTTTCCGATGACATTGAACACGTGTAATGCATATTGCAATTACAACCATGACACAAAATATAATTGCCATTTTTAGGCAATAAATTATCACAAATACCACACATATCCATGTTAAATATATCAAGTCACTTTAGAAAATAAAAAATAGGCGACAATAAAAATAATAAATCATATAGTAATTAATAAAATTAGCTAAAATAGTAGAGATAGTAAAGCTAAAATAGTAGAGATAGTAAAAAATGAACGTCCATTCAGCACTTAAGCTCCGCAGATGATGATGATGATAATAATAATAACAACAATAATAATAAATAAATAAATAAATTTTATACAATTACAAAAATAGTTACTTATGTATTTTCCAGTAGCTGAAGGGTGCAAGTGGTTTTTTTGTTTAATTATACTTTTTTTCGCCAATATGTCCATTTATAAAGTATTAAAATGAATACCAAAAAATTAAATATGAATACTTATCGAAAATTTTCAGTCCAGTTAAAGTTTCTTAGGAGTCGGGGCATACAACAATTGTCTACAACAAAATGGCTGAAAAGAAGTAATACTACCAGTAATGTTGTTTTTTATTAGTGTTATTTTTATTTATTTATTTATTTATTTTTTTTAAAAAAAAACAATTTTGAGGACAAAATTTTTTATAATATTTTCATTAATTTATCTGTCAATAATTTTTTTTAAACAAAGAAAAAATATTAACATAAATAAAAAAAAGCATACAAACAAAACCTATTATTGCATATTTATGAGAAAAAGTATTTGAGAACTGTTAATGTCAGTGTCCAGGAATACTTATGGGTACATAAAGAAGCCACACATGGATCATTGTCTTAGTATAGTTAATGCCACATAAATTCTAGGTGTTGTGTGATTCCATAATGTTTTTTGTTTCACTATTTTACCAGACACCACAGTCTATCTATGTTTTGTATATACATGCCATTATTTGGATTCACAAGGTTAGAGTGGTGATTCACTTGTAAATGTTCAAATCCCACATTTCTTAATTCATAACTTTTATAACCCTACTGTCTTAATATGTACTATATCAACTGGCAAAATTTTATTTTATGACATCCATAAAAATAGCCACTGTTCTATTTTAAACTGTCACAATGAAGCAATTATTCATCTCCCTACAGAAGCCACCAGATTAATATTGCTATGAAAGTATTCTTTTTTGTTGATTTTTTCTTTTTATGAAAAGATTTTCATCAACTTCCACTATTTGGTTAGACCTGATTTTGCATGAGAATCAAGATAAAAGGCTAGACATGGTAATTATTCCAATCAATGACTGTCTCATGGAATATCCAATTGGGTTTTTACCCATTCAATTGACATTAAATTTGTAGATCATAAGTGAATCTCACCACAGTAAGAAACGGACTTTTAGAGCACTCAAACAACATTTCTTTCCAACCTGTTTTTTTAAAGAGAAACAACTTTTGATGTTATATCATCATTGGGGGATGTGATTGAAGATAAAGTATAATCTCATAGTCATTAAAACGTACTTTTTTCGAAGGCAGGATCCCATATATTTGCAAATATTCCAAGGCATGCTGTTTCATTTGAGAAAGATTCCAAAATTTTGATCATTTTGTTAAAACAGTAGTGACAAACAGAAATATGCTGTTTAGATGTTATAATATATATAAAAGAAAAAAATATTAAATAAATCTTCTGAATGGAATTTATAATCGATTTTTAAAATTTCTTTCATCTTGACAGTTAACACATATTTCTTAATATAAAATTGTAAAAAAAAAATCAATACTTGTAGAACTGTGCCCTGAAACTGTATGTTTGAACAGAAACCACTTCTGCCCTTCCGCTCTGGAAAATATAAAAGTACTCAAAAATAAAATAAAATAATCCAAAAAAGGTTCGCGTCCTGGCCGATGCTATGACATATGAGAAAAAAAATATTTACATTTATAAAAAGGAAAGACGGTTTTCATTAAATAATAAGTATTAGGAGGATGTGATGGCTTACCAGTATTTAAATATTGCCCATTTCAGTTCTAGGTACCTTTTACTCTTTTTTCTGCCTTTCTTAACAGAATATACTCATAGTACTTGAATGAAATTGCTTTCATTGACTTCTTCAATCATTTCTTTCTGACCAGGAACAAGCTTTTGAGGGTCATCTGAAGGTACTTAAGTGAATGGGTCTAGCTTCTATTTATTCCTTAGTTAATTAGCAACAGATTTGGAAAAGACATAATTATACTGGTCAGGGAACCATTTTATTAGCACATAGTGTACTGGTCAAAACATGTTGACCCATCTAACATGAGCTGGAACTCAAACAAATGTACTTCAAACCCAGTCAAGCCCAAGATTTAGGTCAGGGACCAACCTGGATTTGAACCCATTCCAAAAGCCCCAGATCAAATACTTAATGAATAACACAGTATGATGTGACACAAGATTTTATTCTTAAGTCCAACCCATTAGCAGAGTGAAAAAGAGAATGAGACTTGCATATTATTTACATTGCAACTTAACTAAAATAAGTATTAGAGAAATTAGGAATCATGGTATGTATTTAAATTGTTAATAGGGGGTTTGAACTTTATTAATAAATTCAATAGAAAGGCATATGCATGGTTGGATGTGTGTAAGTGAAGAAAAAGGTAATTCAAACAACTCAAACAAGTTAGACAATAAAAATAGTTTAATAATATAATAAATTGTTTATGTACATTAGGATGCGTGTGAGCGAGCTGTCTACCAAGTAGTAGATAATTACATACTGGAGTTCATGCTAATGGTTCCCATATGCTCTTTTATTGACTAAATAATATATATATATATACATGAGCACATGTCTTTTGTGGATATGGTATTAAGATGCCAATCATTTATTATAAAGATTACATAATATTGCTATTAATGCTTTTATCTATGGATTTGAAATGTGGTGACCACCATATAATGGAGCATTCTCAGATTCATTATATATATAATAAAAGTATTTTCATGCCATTGTGATCGTGAAAATAAAGAAAATACATTTTGAAATTATATTTTATTATGCACTAGAATGTTTATAAAAGATTCTTTTAGTTGACATTTGGAAGTAAGAACACTTTATTTTTCCCAAAGCATATACTATTAAAATACAGAAAGAGCAAATTATGATGGTGGGATTGTATAACAAGACTAATATAATATTATTAATTAATGATGCTACTAATATTTGGAATTTATATATACATATTGGAGCACAATGCAATTTTAATATTACAACATTAAAATGTAGGTTATGAAGCACAAAGTAATAATAAACTAAGAAGTAGCAATACTGACATGATGGCAGAGAAATAAAAAAATAAGGTCATGCGTCTGGACAAAAATAAAGTCTAAGATCACCTTTTTATGACAGTGCTTAGAGAAATATGGTTAGGCATGGCATGGACCAGATATACTGGATTTACCAACTCACAGAGGCCTTTTATATGGAGAAGGACTTGGAAAGCTTAACTATCTGTGGGACAGAACATGAAGAGAAATCCATGGGTTCAATCCTGTCACAACCCCCAGATTAGAGGCACGTATATATAATCATGAAAGTCAGCCAAATGTCAGTAACACAGTATGGAAAGATGTCTCTAATGACATGAAATGGTATTTACTGCTTTAAAATAAATGACCCTTGTTTTAATGCTCTAATTATATGAATTATAATCAGAAAATAATAAATTCTTACAACAGCTATATAAATATAATTTTTTTTATATACATTAATGTAATAGATTATTAACATTTGAAAAGGGCACCAAATCAGGTGCTGAAAAAGGCTTTTCATGTACATAAAAAATTTGCTATTTATATAGCTATTGTAAGAATTTATTATTTTCTGATTATTATTTTATGGAAGAACAGCATAAAGATATTTATTTTATTCCAATTTAATTATACAAATAATATGCTATGCCGGAATAATATATGTATAGAGAAAAGATTTTATTTAGTAAAAGAAACACCCCCCTTTCTTTTCTGCTATTTAAAATGATTCAATCCCACCTTCACGGATTTTATAATAACTGGGATATTTACGTATTTGATATTTTAAGAGTATGAAAAATAAAGTGAAAACTAGTGGTTATATAGAAAACAAATAATAGGTCACCCTTTCAGAATTGATTGAATAACATTTTAAAATATTTCATAGCATTAATTAGCCTCAGTGATTGACTTATCTGGGGTAGAATTACTTCACTACTCAGAGTTTAAACATATAACAATTTTATACTAAAACACAAAATAAAGTGTTTACCCATAAAAACAATTTTGAGAGCATATTGATTAATAAGACATTATGATCTGGAGGGAGGGAGGAGTTAATAACCTCAATCCATGGAGGTTAAATAATAAAAAAAGGGACTTTACAAATTAAGATCACCAGGTTGTTTCAAATTGGCATATTAATAAAAAAATTAAATAATGAATGCATATAATTAAATAATCACATGAAAGTTAAGGAAAGTTAGAGCATATGAGAGAAAATTATATTGATAGAAATTATTTGAGAGTAATTTACATTTACATATTAGAAAGATACAAAGTTAAATAATTCATGAAAGAAATCTTGATAGTAAGGTTCAATATTAGTTAGGTTAGTTTTATTTTTAGGTAGCAGTATGAAAATAGTTTACCTTGCAAATTTTAAGAATCCATTTTAAATGTCTGGCTCATGCATGGCAATTAAGGGATCCATGTGAGTTCTTTTGGTGACAGCAAGCTTCCATTCAGCTTGCAAGAGTTTTCATTTCATGCTTTTCCTTCTTTTCAAGGCAGCAACAAGATGGCACATTAGCAGAAGATGACCCACAATGATCAGGTAGGATGATTGGCTTTATACTCATTCATCATCTTAGTTTCAAAGTAGCATGGAGTATAGTGGCATGGCAGTTTTCTCAACAGTAACTCTTCTTTTGGTGTTCAAAATCAGCCCATTTTATATCCCGCTCAGGTATTTGTGGAATGCTTTTAACTTTAATTTCTAGCCCAAAACCTAATCTTCAATCTAACAGAAATCTTATATTTTCTTTATCCATTGTTCTTGGAGATGCAATCACTAGACAATGTTCCAAAAATTTATTCAAATCTATTTCCAGATTGGAAATAGATTTGACAAAAATGTTTATAACAAAAGTACAATCCATTAGTTTTATTCCCTATTTATTTTTAGTAAAACTTTAATTAAAAATTCTTTCCCAAGACTAAAACAATATTATATTTCCACCTTTTTAATTATTTTTGGACAATTAACAGTTGCATCTTCCATCTTGGATTTTTCAGAAATATACAATTTAATAATATATATATATATATATATTATAAATGTACAATAAAATATTTATAAGATTAATATTTTGTTAGTATATCTGCTTATGTAATATATATATATACATACATCTGAGCTGCAATAGAAAAAAAAATTAATAATAATAATAAATATTAAAAAATTAAATTTATAATTTTTAGGCGCACTTCTCAGAAATATATACATGAAATATACATACATAAATAAAGGAATGCTCAAAGCTCTTGTTGATGCTATTATTATTGTCATACCCATGTTGACTCTAAGTCATTCTTATTCCTAACATATAGGATCTTAATATATCTAATTAAATATTAAGGTCCTATATGTGAGGAATCAAAATGACTTAAAGCCAACATGGTTATGACAATAATATTAGATTTTCAAGGATATGGATAGCTGAAGATTTGGAGCGTGGAGAAGATTGAAGCTTGTCCATTAAAGTTTGAAGTTTATTAACTTAAGATAAACTGAGTACTGACTATATATGTGTGGAAAATGGTGATCTGGACCATTTGTGGAGTGCTGGTTCAGCAATGAAATACATATATTGATGATCATTTTTTACCACATGTACGTGGTCATGTGTAATTCTTGTATAAGATGGAGTGGATAGCTGTAGACAGCTTAAAATTCTGAGTTCAAGTTCATTACATATATATATATATGTTGATACGAATATTTTCACGGGTTGCATATATAAAAGACATATTTTGCGGGTTCATCCATGTTAAAATATTTAAAATATTGATATATTGGCATTTCAACTTGGTAACACAAGTCATCCACTGAGTAATAAAAAGTAGAAAGACGGTTGTTGAGGTGCTACAATCACTGATTTGAAAAAACGTTAAAGTTCCACCAATAGCAAAAATGTTAAATTAAGATTATAATATATATGTTGATATGAAGATTTTCATGGGTTGCATATATAGAAGACATATTTTGTGTTTAGTTTTATTAATTATTATAAGTGTACCCTTGAAGGCTTTTGTGATTTTATAGCTATCTGGTTTGTAAGGCTGGATTTGAAGACATTTATGTGTCTGAAAAATTCATGTTTTCAAATTAATAGTAACATATGAAATAAGTGCTAACACTTGAGTTGGAGTTTTAGATCTAGTGTCTGAAATCCTAGCTCCTCACTGAGGTGAGCCATAAGTTTGAAACCAATTGGTCTGGGGATGAGGATCTTCCAATAGAGATTTTGAATTCTTTCTCTTTTGGCACTTATAATTAAAGGTTGTTAGGAGCTAGTGGTAAGCTCCATCTAGTGAATATTTTAGTACAAGCTTAAAACCAAGTTACACATTTTGTGTCTTGATTTATTAATTATATATATATATATGCAATTAGTAGGGATAGTTACATCTTGTTCTCTATTGATAATTTATTTATAATATATATGTATATCATTAAAAGCCAGTCAACTCTTAGACAATCCCAATATCAATAACAATCATCAATTTCAATCTGTTGTCAAGGCAACCTCCTTTTAACAATAAAGATGGAATCCATGTGTATACATACACACATATATATATATAATTTAACAAGTAAACAATTGAAATTTGAAAAAATTGAAAAAAAATATTTTGATTTTTACTAATAAGTTTATCAATATGTATTATGGATAACTTTAATTATTGTTTTGTAAGCTGAAATTGTGAAATTTTTGAGAATAAGTTTGATATTAGTATTACCATATAATAAGCATATAATAGGTTTGGCTCAATGCATTGTGATAACAATAATTTGATTTTGATTGTGATCAGAGAAATTTTGGAAAAATATGATAGCAAATCAAACAATCAAGTGCTAAAATTTTTCTGACATTATAAATTAGGGTTCAGAAAACTTTTCTGACCATGAGCCACTTACACTTCTGTAAAACCTTAAATGGGCCATGTAAAAATATGTTTTCACTTTCTGATACACGGAAAGATTCCAAAAATCAACTTTTTATTTTTAATGAATATTTATGAAATAAATATTTCTAAATCCATTTTGTTAGGATGATGTCCAGCATTGTATGCATGTATTTGTGCATATGTATATGATGTATACATTATTAAATCTTGACAGTAACTTTCCATTTTTCATTTTTTACAGCATTGCTCATTAATTGGGTCATAGAATAACAGCAAAGATGCATCAGACAATAACTGTTAATAATAACATCCAACTACAAGCATTAGAATGTCCCACTTAACCTGAATTAAACTGAATAGCAATATCTATGACTATATATAACTGAAATCATATATTAAGGTAGGCTTATAATCACTATGTTATTGCAGAATTGGGAGGAAGGAGAATTTCTTTTGAGGATTGGGGATTTTTGATTTCAATGAGTAGAAATGAGGTTCCTTAAAGCAACATAAGGCTCTGGGTCATAATCAGCTATATGCTACCTAAGTAGATTCCTAGACATATAACATTCTCCCAAACATGTATTCCTTGTATATATAATTTCATATTTTGGTGGTAAAATTTAAAAACTATTTTATACTCATTTGTGGGGCACAGGCTGCACAAATCATTTTCGTATGTAGTTTGCCTATCATTGTAGTAAATCATTTTCTTAAAGTTCATTAATATGTAATAATAGAATTTCTGGAACCATCTAAATATTTGTTGAGAGTTTGTAAATAAATTTAGTATAATAGCTATAGTTCTGAAGTTGGTAAGAATTATCTTGTTAAAATTATATAAATTTAGGGCAAGATATGACACTAGTCCAAATTCTTATTAATTAACTTATAGTCAGATATGTTTACATTTAATACAAATGCTTGTAGTTTATGTTGATGATCTGCCAAAATGTTTTCCTCACCTAAATTTTATTGAATCTTTACTTTTTCATGTTTTGTTTTAACAATTTCAATATAGAATTTAATAACTGAAACACAGGATTAATATATACCTGTGTCTATATTTATGTAATATATAGAATTTAATATAGAATTTAGTAATTTCCCAATATTACAAGGTCTCGCTTTTTTGATAGTTCTAAATTTATATAATGTATTCTCCATGATTCTTTTCATTTTGGTAGAAAATAAAACGTTGACTAGGACTTTAACGGTATATAATTGATATTCAGTACAATGGTTAAATTAACGTTATCATTAGTTTTTCTTTTGTTAATTTATATTTGGTTTATACTTGACTTTAATAATTACAAAGGTTAAATAAACTTTCTTTATTTCTGTTTAAAATAGAGAACTTATTTTGGAAATATATGTTGATGTTAGTGGCTATTTCTTTATGAACAAGTGGGTAAATAGGCTTAAAAGATATTAACGTTTTCTCTGCAGAATACAATATATTTACATTGGGAGGTGAAATTTTTTTTTTTAGTTTTTGTAGTCGTAGTTTATTAAATAATTTATTTATTTATCAAAGTAAAAGGCTGCGTGAAAGTTATCATCAGTTTTAATTGAACTTAAATGATGTGTAATTTTTTATTTAAATTAGTATATTTAAATAAAAGTGATTCGGAATTCTAAACATTTTCATTTACTATAAATTTTATTAATTATTGCAGTAAATGTTTATTAATTCGATGGTAAAGTAAATAATATTTACTATATTTCAAACAGTAGTTACAAGATTGAGTAAAAAAGTAATCCTTATATATTTAAATAAAAATATTTGCAATCAGAACGTTTTCCTAACAATGAAGTGATTCGAAAATCTAAGCATAAAATTTTATTAATAATTGTAACGATCTGGTATCTCCATTGATGAACTGCCCTTATGCCCTACAAACAGCAACCTAGTAAACAATTGATAATCTTCTGAGTAGACCACATTAGCTGAAAACATTTCCTTTTCTCTCTTAGTTAATTATATATATATATTTACTAATGAATATTTTATAGTTAGCACAGCTGACTAACTAACGATTACTTAAAAAAATTCTAATTTATTTATCATCAAAAAAAAAAGTCACAGTCTATCTAATTCAGGCTCAAATCGAAATTATAAGTATAGTTACACATGTATTAACAATGGAAGTTTCTTGTTGCTAGATTAGTACTATCTTAAATGAAGTATTGAATAGCTTCACGCTCTCAGATCTAACTGCTTCAGCTTCACCTATTTATATAGAACGTAGGTTGAAGTAAAGGTTTCCCCTCTTTTCTTCCAAAATGTAAGCTTGTGGTTAAGACCTGTAGATGTTCCTACTATCGCATTTTACGCGCACATTCTTGAGGTTATAGCCTTAGTAAATATTACTTAAATGAAATTGTAAATCAATTTTTCATTATTTAAACAATGTCAATAAAATAAAAAGTTAATCTCTAGTCATTGTAAGAATATATTAGATTTTAAATTACTTTTACAATTCTTATTAAAATACAAAAAATTCTCTTAAATGTTTGCTAATAATAAAATATTGAAAACGTAAATTTTAATATGAAATACAATTTTAAACAGCCCACAGCTGATTAAAGATTTTTTTTAATCTGCATTATTTTTTTGCTAATGTTAAAGACTACTATAGAAGTAAATATTAATCCCCAAGTTGAAGATTTTATAGGATTCTGCTAAAAAATTAATTGATTTGACTTTAATGTAGCTTCTTAAAAAACAATTTGGAGCTTATATAAGCATGTTTTAAAAAGATGAAAAATTGATGATTAACACTAAATTTGAATACCAGATATTTGTTGCTAGACTTCTCACAAGACTTTTTGAATTCTAGCAAAAAAGTCAAGTTATTTAATACTAGATTTAATTTATAAAAATATAAAGAAGTATATATGCCAATCTGAAGTCAACTGCAAGTCGATTACTTTTTGAATAATGATAATTATGGTAATACATAATAAAGTATTTTGCTACTTATGTCTGTGCGGTTTGTATAAAAATATTTGAAAACAGAAAGAAAAATATTGCTAAATGATTTTTAAAAATAAGAACAACAATTATTATTTAATAGATAATTTTAATTCAATGTTTAATTTTATTGTATCAGTATTTTTGTTTTGTAATTGTAAGATTTAAAATCATTATTAAGTATGTAATTTTAATTTAATAAATAAAATTTGATTTATTCATTAATCAAATATAGAACAAAGATATTTTCGTAAAGTTAATTGCATAAACGTTTTATATTAATTTGAATTAATGATATAATTGTGAACAAAAGTGGTAATTGAATGAAAAATTAAAAATATATTTTAAATTTTAAAAAGGTGATGTTTTTACTTATTTTTAAATATTTTAAATGCAGGCAATCTTCATATACCTGGAGCTTAATAGTAAATATAGGGGATTTGAACTCAGACATTCAAGCACCCTTAATCTATCACACTATCTCATACCACTGTTACACATGGCCACACAATGCAGAAAAGATAAATAATTACCAATATACGTACTTCGTGCTGAACCAGCACTCATCAGTTGGTCCAGATTATCATCTCCCATATATATATATAATTAGTGCTCAGTTTATATTAAGATAGTAAATCTTCATACTTTAATGGACAGGTACCCAATGTAAAAAGTTTATTAACAAAATAGTTCTAAAATTGAGATGCTAAGATAAATTTTAATAAAAGTACAGCAATAAATATAATATTATTAATATGCAGTGTGATAGAGTCCTTTTATTTTATTATTAATTATGATCATCTCCTTTCACACAAATCTTTTCAAGCATCATACATTTTTCTAATCAATTAAATATTTTCATAGTCAAATTAGACAATTTTAATGTGGTCATTCTGCTTAAAATGAAAATTTAGCTTTAATATAATCTACTTGTTCATTTAATTTTTTGAAAATAACGGTATTATCTGAAGCCTTTACCAGCACTATATTTCAACAGTTAATTTCACTTTCTATCTATCATCAGGATTCAGCAATTACATAAAAATAGATGCAAAATAAATATCCAACAGCTAAGAATCTTTTCTAAGTTCTAACTACAATTTATCTTAATGTCAATTAATTATTTTTGAATGGTATGTTGTTGACAACTAGATATTGTTGTTGAATTCAAAATGATATGAATTTGACTCTGAGATGCTATGTTGTTGACTGTCAGAAGCTATAATGTTCATTGCTGTATTCAATATTGTTCACTGCTAGATTTTATCTTGTCCACTTTTGCATGCTATATTATTAAATTGTAAATGCTATTTTGTTGACTGCAAACTACTATGTTATTGATATCCAGATGCTATGAGATTGACTGATAGAAGCTACGTTGGCAACTATTACCTGATGTATTGTTAATATCTAGATACTATTTGAGTGAAATTTGGAGCTATCTTTTTGATTTTCTAGATACTACATTGTTGAAACTAGACCCTATCTTACTGACTGCTATGTTGATTTCTGAATATATTGTTGATCACTAAGTGCTCTTTTGTTGAATGTAAGATGCTGATTGTGATGCTATGTATTTGATTTTTGGATTCTATAGTTGGATTGTACAATGATATGTTTTTAAGGAACATATCAAAAAGGCAAACCTGCTATTTCATATTATTTTTTCACTGAATTAGCATAATCTTAGATTTTGTTCTATATGTCATAACTTTACATTTTCAGTTTATTATTTATCCATACCCAAACTCATTTTATTTAGGTTATAATTTCTAAATCACTCACAATTATTGGTTTATCTTCAACTAAACTGGCTTCTCTCATTATACACCAATTAGACAAGATGAGCAGATTAATAATAATATACAAACATGCATAAAGTTTTTATCAATGTAAAATCAGTTTATTTCAGCATTACTTGTAGATTCTGGATTTAGGTAGAGATCCTTTATGAAACCATGCAATGTTGTAGATGAATGTTTTAAGAACATTCTAAATTTCTGCTGATTTACTTGATCAAAATTTTATATAATTAAAGAAGCATATAAGAACTTCACATGATCACTATTTCTTATGCTAGCACATAACTGTTATTAAAACAGGCAAAACTCTCCATACAGTAGTGCCAACCAGAGTAATCAATGGATGCCAGAAGGCTTGTGCATAAAATTCCCAGCCAGAAACTAGTCTGGAGATATTGGATGAGTAGGCACTAGATGGGGATATTATGTGCAAGCCTTCTGGCATCCATTAATTACTCTAGTTGGCCCTGAGTGGCACTACTGTTTGGAGAGTTTTGCCTGTTGTAATAAAAGTTATGTGCTAGCATAAGAAATAGTGATCATGTGATGTTTAGTGGTTTAACATCAATCCTGCCTAATAGGCTATGGTTGTTAAAGAGCCAAAAACACCAAAATGTATGGTACTAAAGCTGGGTTCACACTCATATGACTATATAAGCTATTGAGCTTAGATTGAAAATATTATTGAGTTTTCAATTTTATTCTCATAGTTTTGTAGGTAAGTGAAGATAAAAGGTGGCTGCTGGAGAGTTGCATTAGATCCTAAGATCTATGTGCAGTGCTCTCAGATCCAAAGTTCCTCACTGATAAAGGCCACAAACCAGAAACTAGTCTAGGGATATTGGATGAGTAGGCACTAGATGGCGATTTTATGCACAAGCCTTCTGGCATCCATTGATTACTATGGTTGGCACTGAGTGGCATTACTGTATGGAGAGTTTTACCTGTTATGGCTAACAGGTTTATCTGGGCATAATTGCTGAGATATTTTTGACTTCATTTAAGGAGAAGCCAAATACATCACATTACATCACATCACCTATCATATAAGAATTTGTTAGAATTTTTTGCCTTTTTTAATTATTTAGTTGATAATAAATATATTTTCACAATTCTTGTTTTTACCTGAAACCAGAATGGACTTCTGAAAACTATTTTTTAACTTAATCTTCTAATTAATGCAAATGATTTTTAGCCTAATTTTATTGACAAATTCTAAATATATATTATTAAATTATTTGTAATATTATGTCAATATTTGTTTATTTTATAGAAAACTATTAATTTATTTTTTCTATTCTAAAAGTTACTTAGTGATAATTTTTCAGATTAATTAATGAACTTTGGTTACCACTTTTAGTTTTTTAATTTTTTTTAATAAAATTTCTGTATCAATATTAATTAAATCCTGCAACTTTCTCAATTTTAACAATAATCTAAAAGCTAAAGTAATCTTGTTTTTTGATTAACTGAAGTTTTCTCTGTATCTGTTTTTATAAAAATTGACTCTCATTGTATATTCTTTCTATATTTATCTGAATTTACTCGATTAATTAATCCATCTATTTAGATATTGAAACTTTTTATTTCAAAACATTTCTATCATTTTTGTCTCTATTTTTAATGCTCTTTCAAATGTAAAGTAATATTTCTCTTTATTCATCTTGAATTTTTAGTGCAATTTCTAATTCAGTTTTTTAAAATCATCTCTAGTACTTTTATTTTTTAACTGTGGTGTTTTTTTTTTTCAGTTTAGTTAGGTTTTCCGATATTTTATTTTAAATATTCTTTTAAACTTCTATCCATACAACAACTAGGTCACTAATAATTGCATTTAAAACTTTGTATTGACTTTGATGTTTTAGTATTTTAAATAAGCTTGTTTTCTGCTTTATTTAAAGATGATATGTATATAATTCATGATTCATTCAACGATCTGCTTTTCTTTCATTGTGTTTATTAAAACTGAAGTCATATGAGCTTTATTTTTTATAAACTTTATCTGTTAATCTGTATGTTAAGTGAGAAAATTGCACATGAGGTCTCTAAATTAATGAAAAATCTTATCTACAGCTGTATAAAACTGTTGTCACTGATTTCTAGATACTGTCAAAATTGACCAAATATTATAACTAATATTTACATTAGCTATCTTTTGTATTTAGATTTTGCAAACATTATATAAAAAATTTGAATCAATGTAAACTATTAATCCTTCAAAAATTTTCAAAATGTTTTTACTTTTATTTTTATTAATGCACCCCTATATCTCAAATTCTTTACACCACAATCAACTACTAGCAAAGAAACTCATTTCAAAAACACACATACATATATATTAATTTAATGCATTTAAACTGCAGCAAAATACAAACTAATATTTTACAAGAGTGTATAGACAATCAGTAAATAATACACAACACCTTTATCGAAGCTAGATAAAAAATTATTTTAGCAAACAAATTATAACCTTAAAGTATCACAGTAAATTGGCTATTATATTTAAAAAACTGTGAAAATGTATTGGGTTTAATTTTTATAATTAAGTAATATTTACTGAGGCTATAACCTTGAGAATATGCATGTAAAATGCGATAGTAGGGACCTTTACAGGTGTTTAACCACAAGCTTATACTATGGAAGAAAAGAGGGGAACCCTTCTTTACTTCAACCAGCGGTTAAACAAGTGTATTCATCACTGTCATTGGTTTTATAGCATAGAATATAATCATTATCATGTTCAAAAGCCTCTCATATTAATGTTAATATCAAAGTATAATTTTATAAAACATTTTTGAATGACTTTTCAAGCAAATTGTATAATTAATGCACATTATGCTCATATATTTTGTCATTATTCTTATTAATGAACAAAGATATCAAATAGTATAAACAGATAGAACTGCTCACATACATAAAACAACTAATTTTATTCAGAAATAAAGAATAGAATTATAAATTTAACATCACCACACTACAATATTTAGAAATAAAGCAACTATATTTAGATTACATTTTTATTTATGTGCAGAATAACCAGTTTTTACATGTTTATATTGTGTGTGCATGTGTGAGGGCTTATGTCTTTAGAATTTGGATTTAGCAAAGATTTATTTAATTTGCTAGAATATTTATTTAATAATATTCATTAAAAGGTTACTTTAAATTTAACTGAATAAATATCTGAAAATTTTATCATTTTATGATTTATTTATTTTAAATAAATGTTTGTGATATTAGTTTTAAAAATATCCAGAAATTGAAAAATAAAGTAACTGAAAAGGACTGAAATTATTTTTTCTCCATTTTTTTAAAAGGTGGTTCTAAAATTTAACTGCTTTCTTTCAAAAAAACAAACAAACATTTTCCTACTAATAACCATGATGACCTCTGCCAGTATTTCATGAACATATCAAAAACGATGTAAAAAATATTCTGCACTCTAGACATCACGTGATAACTAGTATAAAAGCTGAAGTTTGGAAAATACAGACAGTATTTACAAATTTTTATTGCATTCAGGACCTAAACAGGTTCAAATTTTTAAATAGCCATTTTATTTACCATCTACATGATGATTAGCTATATTAAATAGTCTGGACATTTGCCTTTGCTACACAAAATGGCTTCCCTTGTTCTAGGAAAAGATGAATATTAACAAATAAACTAAAAACAATCATTAATTAATTTATTAATTCTTTATTTCAAAAATGTCATGTATTACAGTCAACAGTGAGTGGGAAAATGGACAAAATGATTTAATGAATGCTGGCTCAATGTTTGAACAATAAATTGCTGTATTTCTTCAATTGAAAGTAATGGTAAATAGCTTATAGATTTGGAAAATTATAATTATTAACTTCAAATAAGTCGCTGATGTTTATTTTCAAATTATTGTAAAAATAATTATTCTCTTCTCTAAAAGAAAGGATAAATATTCATCACAATGTTGCAAATTGTCTCATCTCTAATTATGTAAGGAAAAAATTTAAATAATAATTATTCAACACAAATGTCTCTATAAACGAACAGTGATTCAAAAAGTAATGAAAAACGTTTGATCATGAAAAGTAAACTATTTGTTTTATCAGAGATACAATTAGAATTACTGACAACATAAATTAAAGATCTCTAAATGAATATATATATATATATATATATATATATATATATTGTACCAGTCAACACCCTCCCTTACTCTGTGGATTCTTTCCATGCACACAGAACTAAACATGAAATAACTGTCATGTATCAGATTATGGCATTGTAATCAATTCAATAATACCTCCAAATTTTATATCTTAAAGTTACCCTATTGAATTGTTAAATGAGAGAGAGATTAAACCAAAGCTGGTTATATTTCCTGATCTCTCCCTTGTTAAAACTCTATTGCCATGCTGATAGATATCCATGGATTGGCCACTGCATACCTTTGAAAGACTGAATTTGAACTTAGCCTTTATGTGCTATTTCCAGAAAGAGAAACCCCTCCTGAAAAGATATACATATACCAATGAAACATATAAAATAAATTATTTATTTCTTGACTATATAGTTAGTCTTGTGGAATATAATATTTACACTTTACTATAGTTTAAACATTTATAATTTAAAATACAATTGCTAAAGTAAAATTTAAGCTTTGGTGGATTTTATTATTATTATTTTAACCCATTTATACTAACAAATCTCAATAATTATAGAAAAAGTCAACCTTGACAATGGCGGATGCTAGTTTGTCAAATATCATTTTGTAATGCAAAATAACACATGGTTTTGTCCCAAAAATAATAATTTATATATATATATAACATTATAATTAACAAATACATATATATATATTTTCATGTGTCATAGCATCGGTCGGAAAGTGAACCTGCTAATCCAGGACAACTGCTTGTAAGGCGGCTGTGCTGATCTCTCGACCACCAATGCTTGACAAAACAAATATATTTTTTTAAAAAATAGATGAACTATTGTCAATAATTTAATAATAAAATTACTAGTACATAAATTTCATTTCTTTTTATCTAAAAGCTAATAAATTTAATTCTAAAAAGAATAAAAAATGATGAAATAGATAGGATAAATGATTGTATTAGAAAAACAAATAATCAAATGTCTTTATTGCTTGGGAGTTCATAAGAAATTTAAATGCTGAAAATTTCAGAAATGGAATCGATCCAAGAACCTTACATCCTGAATGTGAGACTTTAATATTGCCCTAAACTATGTAGGACATGGTATTAATTAGGATAAATAAAATAATTTGCTTCCTTGGAAATGACAATTTTTTCTATAACAGTAAAATGTACAAATGGGTTCTATTGGTGGAATGTTGATCCACAATCACCTACTATTACTATTTTGATGAACTTCTATAAATATTTTATAACTTTACCCAATTTTACTTTGAGTTATCCAAAATCTTTAGACAAACTTAATATAACTTTCACATATCATACCATTTACAACTGTCTTAAATACTTCATCAATACTCTTTATTTATATCAAAACTAACAGTTTCGACTATCCTGCAGTCATCATCAGAGCTCTTTACAATCCTATTTCTAAAATCCCCAAAAAGAGCTCTGTTGATAACTGCAGGACAATTGAAACTATTAATTTTAATATAAATAAAAAGTATTGATAAACTGTTTAAGAGAGTTGTAAATGGTATGATATTTTAAAGTAGAAGCCAATACATAGGAAAAGGAAGAAGAAAATCAATATAACTTTGTTTCACATTTGTATTTTAATTTTTATGGATTTCTACGTAAACTCACTTTTTAAATATGTAATAATGTTATATATTGAAACAGTCAACTAACTTTGCCATTTTTTAAACTCTTCTTTACAATTCAATTATACTTAGAACAATAGTAATATATAAAAAAATAATAATTCCAAGTTATATAATAAATAATGGTTGTAATGTTAATGATCCTAATTATAGTTTAAGGAGGAATAAAAGTTCAATAAAAATGTTGAATTTACACTCAAACCTAAGTAATATTTAATTTAGATAAAATCAAATGTAACAAAGAAATTGCTAAAAGTTTAAACAAAGTACATTACCATTACACAATACGTTAAGATTATCCAGCAAATATATATACATAAATCTATTTCTTAAACATGCTTGCAAAACATTAAAATATCTTTGTTAATAAAAATAAGAGATAGTGACTTCTTTACCCAATAACAAATGATTTTAATTTAATAATAAATGAAATATTTGAATTTAAAATATTATTGCACAAAAATTTCTATTTATATTGTGACGATACTCATTTCAATTTCGTTTAATAAACTAGTTCCCACTATGACCGATGGTAGATAAAATCGGGCAGAAAGAGAATATAAATATAAATGTTTGTAGTAAGTCAATTACTTTTCAGCAATTGGATGCAACTAGGTTCCACAAGTACCTGTACTTTGATTTATCCTCATTCAATATTATCAAATGAATTAATAAATAAATAATTATCACTTCTTGTTCTTTCTATTTACCTACCCCTATAAAAAAATCAAAGTATATTCAGCATAGATCAGAATTTGATGATTTTCTCTGATGAAATGAAACTTTAATGACAGACAAACAAAAGATCACGTACTAAGATAAGCTTTTATAAACTTATTTATCCACACTACTACTTCTTAAGAAATTACCATTACACACAATTGAACATTTAACTGTGGTATTATAAGTATTAAATATAAACTGAGACAATTACATGAAATAGTATTTAATAGCTGTTGTATCCAATTGACCAAACTGACTAATGTTGTGTAGCTAACGTGTGTATATCTATGAGTTGAAAGAGCTATATCTCTGGAAGTAATTTTTTTTTCATGCTTAATTCTAAATAGCAAAAAAATGTTTAAATCATCATCACTTTTCTGATTTTTTAGGGAACACTATCACAAATAACATATCTTACACTTAATTAGGCATGTATATAAGGAAACATCTCATTAATAAAACTGAAGAAATCTGTCCATATCCTAGGGAAGCATGTATAAAAAGGCAGAGTTATCTAAAAATAGTTAATAGGTTTATCATTAAAGGTAAGGATATAACATTGCAACCTATATATTTATCTTTGATTTGCCACAAGTGAATAACTTTCCAAATTATGAATCGTTATATATTAATTCACACTGGTATATGACATATATACATGTGCAACTTTGAATTCAATTCTCAACATTATTCTGAAACACTCAATAATATCCATTTCCAAGACCTACCACCCTAGCAATGAATTATTATTTATTAGGATTATCTTCACTATACAATATGTTCTCTGTTAAATGTTATTACTTTAAATAAAGTAGTATCTGAAGCATTCACATGTAATTATTTATATAAAATTATTAAAATAATTGAATTGATTTATTTCCAAAAATCTGTTTCCTCTATATATATATTATAATAATAAAAATAATAAATTTAACAGTAATAAACTATTATAAACAATCCTTAAATCCACTGAAGTACTTTCTCTCAACTGCCATTAAATTAAAAACAAAAACAAAAAAAACAAAGTGGAAGCAAACTTCATCAATTCAAATCCCACAAATCTCATATTTTAATGTTAGCAGCTTGTCTACTTATTAAATGCATTTTATTCCTATTTATAAAAATTGCCTCTTTAATTTTTCTTTTACTATGGTTTCACTCTTCATGAAGAATTTTCACATTTTCAAAAGCAAATTTAAATGTATATTTACATGTTTTTTCATGATCAAAGAAAACTGAAGGAGATTTAAGAAATAACTGAAAGTACTTCTGCAGATTTAAGAATTGTTTATAATAGTTTATTACCATTAAATTTATTGTTTTTATTATAATTACAATTTTGTTTTGATTAATGGACATTATATATATATATATATATATATATATATATATATATATATATATATATATATATATATATATATATATATAATTGTATTTAGCTAACTACCATTCCTCTCTTATCCCACTCATATGTATCTATTAAATCAAATTTATCTATATAGAAAGCTCACTCCAAATTTTAAAGTAAAATTGTATTTTACTCTCTTTATTATATATATTTCTTTTACTCCTTTTTTATTTAGATTATGGTTAATGTGAGAAAAATGGATTAGCTTTCCCAAGCAGTTTATAAATAGAAGAAAATATCCTTGCAGGGGTAACATATAACTGATAAGAGTCCATTCCAAAATCTTTTATATAATTATTATTATTATGCTATTCAATCATTACTTTATTATGACAGCTACCAGAACAATTATTCTTTTTGTTTTTGATTTTTTTCCTAAGTATTTTTAGTGTAAACTCTATATCTCTTTTAAGCATAAAACATTAAAAAAAAACACAATAAGATAAAATTACTAAATTATTATATCTCTTGAAATGCATAAAATTAAATATATAAAGACTTCATTAAATAAAAAAGTTAAGTTGAAATGACATAAATATATGGGCAATTTTTTAAATCAGTCATTCAATGTGTATTTATTTTCTTTATAATGTTTTATTTCTTATGAAAAACTATTATTAAAATAACTTAGTGGTTTTTTCATTTTCTTTCTTTTTGTTCATGTGAGTAAATGTAATATAAGTTGACTTACTAAATGTATTATCAATATAGTGGTCACCCTTACACCAGATTTGATATTTATAGAAGTCATAGTTAAATGTATCTGAAGAGAATTCAGATATAGCAAGCATGAAAAGGTAATCTTACTTCAGCTAATCCAGACAATCTCAGGAAAATAATCCTAAAGAGCTTTATTTATTCTTTCATAGTGAAATAGTCTTTGGTTTGTATATTACTTAAACTGCTTTTTTTAAAATCTCTTGTATTTTTTTTAAATCTCTCTTTAAAGCTCTTTACTAGTGTAAGACAAAGCTAGAAAATGCAATATACCTTAGATAAAAACAGTGCCAGGATAGGAAGCAGAATGAATAAAATCATTTTTGACCTTATGTCATTTTTTTATAATTAGATTATGTTGTCACCTTATTTAAAAAATTTTACAAAAATGAAAAAGTTATTTTATTAAATAAACATTCGATAATGATTAAGTATAATTAAAATAATTATATTATCATCACACAAAAGAAAATCTAGTTACAAAGATAATTAATTAATGAAAATATATACCTGTAATTGATAAAATTTAACAAAACTTTTGGAATTTAAAGTTAAACAAAAATAATTTTATGTTTTTTGAGAACCTATCAATTATTTAATGAAATTTTGATTATAAATTTTTCTTAAATAAATCTGTTTAACAAGAAGGCCAAAAAATAAACAATAGAAAATAGATTTAACCATAATAAAATAGGCTATTTTAAAATTTTATTTCTAATTTTGGAATGGCATGAATGTTCTATATAATTTAAGTCATTATTTAAATGTTTAATTTACACACACATTTTAACATGTATCCATAGAGAAGTGAATGTCTCTGTTGATATAAATGTGTACAACCATTCCCCGTTCATACTTTCAACTTTAACTTATTGTATGTTTTAAAGATAAATTTAAGATTAAAAATATATTAGAATTGGTAATTTATTTGACCGACCCCGTACATTTCTCTTTCTCTCAGCCTGATTCTGGTTATCTGTCATTTCTTCAAATGCAACAAAAAATGAAATTATTTTTATTGAAAATTCTGTTCAAAGTTTATTAATAAAAGTCTAATGGAAAAAAATATAAATATTGATTTTTTTTACCCAATAATAAGCAATTTTATTTTAATAAAAAATGAAACATTGAAATTAATATTATTGCATAAAAATATTGCATTATATTATACTTAAAATACTTACATTTTTTCTTTCTTTAAAATTGTTTTGATAGAAATTACAATTGTAATGGTCTAAAATATCTGTAAGGAGATCCTATAAATAGATGTCAATAGTCTTTAAAATTACTTAACACATTTAATATTAAATATAATAACAACAAATAAAATAAAACAAATAGAATGCTTATCTCATGTTCAAAACAGTTAATATAGTCGTACATAAACATAAAAATAGTGATTTTCAATGTTTAGATTAATGTAGAGTGAAATATAAGCAAATAAAACCTTACATTATTAAAATATAGTTTAAATTACAAAGGGATTTTGTTCAACTCAAACTATATTTCTTAAATAAGTAATAAATATTTAAATGTTTCTACATTATTAAAATTATTTACTTTACAAGATTCATAATAATTTATATTATTAAACTTTTCAGGAATGCTCTTATAGAATTTATTACCAATCACAATATCCTAAGATGTGAATAAATGATATAAAATTAGTGTAACAACCTATTATGAATGATTACAGAAACGAATTAAATGTAATAAATGATAAATTTATTAATAATAAAAAGTAACAGTAATAAAAAATGAAAGATATAAATAAAACAGTCTTTGTCAATCAGTTACATTTGAATTGATTTTTACTTGGTTATTAACCTTATTATATTATGTGAACTTTATAATCATGTGCAGCAGACCATATACTAGCACAAATATTGCTAAAATATATATAAAAATATGATTTACAAGACTTAATATGTTTTTTTGTTTACTGTTTTATCGGCAAAATAAACATAAGCTTTTTAATTTATATTTCACAAAGACATTTACATTATTGATAGTTATTAAATGTACAATCTTTCATTATTACCTGCAAATATTTATACCTGAAAACTTATTTTTTCCTTTTTGCTTAATATGAATGAAAAAACAAATAAACATATTTGTATTTAAACAAATAAAAATCATCACTAATTAATATATATAATTTTTTCATTTACTTTAACTTGTTTTGGTAATAAAATATTTTTATATACTAAAGAAAAAAGTGTATTCTTAACCTAAAGCATTTATGAAATAAATAAATTACTATATAAATATTGCTTTTTACTTACAACAAATACCAACTAAGTTGTGATTCATCATTTGAATCACTGTATTTATAATTTATAATGAAAATTTTATAATTTATTTATATACATTTTATGTAAACAAAAATAAAAATTATAATTCATAGTTCAAAATCTTCTATATGTTTTCACTGAATATTCATACCATATCGCTTTTGTATACTAAAGTAAAATGTAATCCATACTTAGTATAAGTTTACTAGTGTTCCAAAAAATATTTGATTGAAAATGAAAAATAATATTGAAATTGTAAAACATGACTTTTTTTGTATCAAATGTTTTCTAAAAGTTTTCATTTATATCTGCTATAAAAACAATTTTTGTGCACTAAAGAGTGAGCATTGATTATTATTGAACAATTATCTTAATAACATTGATGTCAGCAAAAATATGGTATAAATAGAACTGCAATAAAACTTGAGCCTTATAAATTTTATCATTGCTTAGAACAGATGGATGCTTATATTTCATCTTTAAAAATTATTGATTTTATTTTTTAAAAAGTGATTAACCCTCCTGCAATGCAGCAAAACTTTCACACATTTCAGCATTTTCTGATGCTTCTCTTTGTCTCACACATCAACATAAAATATATGATAAAATGATTATTACATATCAGAAAATAATAAATTTGACATCATTTGATAGATATTTTTGTTTATTACTGAAATAAATTTGAAATGTTTACATTTGGTTTCTGTAAATATTAAAAAAATGAGATCACAATCAAAACAAACACTTCACACATCATCATTTCTAGAAAGATTATTTTCAGTTTATAAAATTAACAAAATATTTTTTTTAATTCTTATTATTTTAAACATCCAAATGAATAAATATTTATTTCTCTTATATCTAATGACTTATGCTTTAAGAGTTTAAATTTTTTTAAATATTTATTACAAAATTGTGATATTTTCTTACTCATAAATATAAAGTAGATTGTTTATGAGAAACTAATCTTGTAAATTGCTTCAGACCATATTTACATTAGCTGCTAATATAATGTTATATTTTTGAAAATAAAATATTTCAAGTTAAAATAAGTTATTAATAATTTATATTTTTTGATATCTAATAAATATAGTGTAAATTATTTTTTAAAAATATCTAAAAACATAATAAATTCACAAATAAACACATTTTTGCATCATTGGAAACTACAATTTCATAAAACACAACATTTTACAGCCTTGACAGCAGACAATAGCTGAACATATCAGGCTGGGGCTTATGTCTATTGTAAGAGCAGGAATTTTGAATTTCCCACTTTTTAGTGCCAAATGTTTGGCAAAAAAATTATTATAATAAAATATACCATTTTACCTGCATTTTAACATATAATACTTACGAAAAAATTCACTAAGGGGAGAATTGGTTAAAAAATGAAATAATTCTCTAGGTAGAGATGAAAGATTAATTTCTAAAACCATGGAAGAATAAAAAATTAACTGTATGGCGATTTAATTGGGGCAGTTCATTGATGAAATTCCAAGGGAGGCAAAATGTAAAAATTGTTCTATTGCAAATAAGCTATAAAATATTCCATTGTTAAAAATCTAGGATTTCATCTATTTTGTGATAAATATAAACCCTATTATAAATATATGGATATCATATTTCTGATCAATGGATTTCACAAGATCAATTAATTCAACTTCTGTATGATATTAAGCAATTGAAATTTCACTTTACTGACTTGAGAAAATGCTAGCATTTAATAATCATTTGGATCACTACTGAATTTTGTCAATGAAAGAATTCTCTTCATATATTATTACCAATAAAAGGAAAAAATAAAGACAGTAATAAAAGCAAAAGTAACTGAATTCAAATTCTCAATTATTATTATTCGTGCTTGTCTTCTCTACTTCAAGAATTGTTCCTATGCATTGGAGTCAAAAACACAGAAACAGGACCATGATGGACCAGTGTGTAAAAAGGAGGAATAAGACTTTTCACTTGGGGTATGATATCACTGTATATATAAGTTTTGTTAAAAAAATTGTGTACATTTTGTTCATATTTTATTATTTAAATATAGAATTAAATAATATATATGGGTTTATATAATTCACACAATAAAAGGGTCAGAGAAATTTTTTTTATTACTATTATTTAAACTCTTATCTGATGATATAGATTAATTTATGACCTGATGTTTTCAAATATTTATGTTTTACTTAAGATTTAATTGGGGATATCCATTTGAAGGGTTTAAATGCATAGATTTTTATATTGGTTCAATTATTTAGAAATTATATTAGTGAATAAATAAAGATCAATTTTTATTTGATCATATTTTTTTCTATCTTTATATATATATTTATATATATATATTCTATTTCAAGTCTAAGAAAAAATTTTAGACCTCGCCTTCAGCTTATATATAGTATTATTGTTGTACAACACACTTTTGAGTTTCATATATATGTTTTATTATTATTTATTATTAATTCTTATCCAGTAATAGATTATCAATTACTTATATATTAAGAAAAAGTAGCATTGTACTTTTCAACTGGCTATAATTTTAATCTATAGCATACGTCATTCATTTTTGTTCTTTGATTTTTTTTTCATTACTATCATTATTAATTTTTATTATAAATAAATACATTTAGAGTTTCATTAAAATTCTGGTGAATCTGTCTAATTATTTTTTTCAGTATGCTAGGTAATTTTTGATAGTTAAATTTTGATCTAAGATCAGATCAAAATCAGTAAGTGAAATAGATACATATATATTTTACTATATGATTGTTAAAACAGGCAAAACTCACTATACGTATTGCCACACATAGCAAGCTAGAGTAATCAATGGATGACAAAAGGCTTGTGCATAAAATCCCCATCTAGTGCCTACTCATCCAATGTCCCCAGACTAGTTTCTGGCTTGTGGCTTTCATCAGTTAGGAGCCTTGGATCTCAGAGTTTGCCTGTTTTAACAACAGTTATACACAAGCATAAAAGGTGGTGGTCATGTGATGTTTATATGATTGTTGTTTAAATCTAATTAGATATGTTTTATATTGTCAATATAATGAAATATTTTTTTGTTTATCGAGGTTAATATAGGGGATATAAATGACTTCATTAATTCATGGTTGATTATTAAGAGCTTATCTTGTTTAGTCATAAAGATTTGGATAGATTTTGTTCAGTCATTAATTATGATGATCTGCCTTAACTAACTTAAAACTTCTTTGAGATGGATCATAAATTTTATTAACTATTATAATTTAATATCTACCTTTGGCTTGGACAACTGCCAATAATCGTTTTCTATGGTTCATTTGTTATAAAATCCATTTTAATAATCAATTGCTCGGAGATTTACAATGGATATATATGATTAGTAAATATCCAATAGAAACCTACAGTACATTTGATAGAATGATGTGATTGTATATATTAAAATGCAAGATTTTTTAATGGATTTATTAATAATGAGTTATTGTAGAGTGTTTCATTTTAATACATAACTTAAGCAATAATTGCATATTGATATAATGTAAAGTGTGGATAAAATATTAATATTATATAACATTTTATTAAACTTGATATGAAGCTGATTAATGGGTTTATATTGTCAAACACTATAGATTTTACAGATCTATAAAACATTCTTTAAATGTTATCGTAAAGAAACCCGTTTATTTAGGTAGGGAATATCATTAAATTTAAAGTCAATTTACATTACTACATGAAGCATTTGGTTAGTAAAAGTATACCAGAAGTTGGTTATTTATTGATTTGAATTTGGTTTTATTCAATTATGAATTAAATAGATATCTTAAGCATATAACATTGTTTAGGATAGTGATATAGAATTTCACTGCTTATCGTAGTTTATTTTGGGATAGTGAATAGATTTGGTGATAGCTAACGTAATGATCTTGTTTACTTTTTTTTTGTTTTAAATGCTTTCCGAATAAATTAGGTTTTAATAGAGATTGTTATTAATATTTTATTATACTGTAGTGGACAGTTTAAATAATTATATATTGGAAATATGTCTAGTGTGACCAGTGACTGAATTAGATAAGAGTTACTATTTATTGATGCATGTTTTGCTCTATTATAAATAATATTTAAACCATTAGCATTTCTTCATTAACTTTTATTTTCATTTTGTGTCAGTAATAGATGGTTGTGTACAAATTTATAAGGCAATTTTTTTAATTTTATGACAAATGCTGACTAAACCAAGATATAGAAATAGTGAGGTAAAATATCCATTATTGTTGTTGCAAAATAGCTACCCAATGCTGATTGGTGAAGATCATATAAAGATGGTGATTGTTACAAAATTCCATATCATCTTTGGGGCTATTACAGAATGAGACTACACATTTAGGCTAGATTTATATTATTATGAATGATGTCTCAAGTCTGAGACATATTAGAGTTTTTATAATCTCATTCCATATTCTAAATTAATATTCCATTACAAAATGGCAATTGATGAATGGGCTATGTTTTATTCAGATTTTATTAATCATTTCCCAGTGTCATGTTACAAAATATATAACATCAAAATTATCCCAAATTCACTACTCAACAAAACTAACCAAAGAAACTAAATTCTAAAACACAACCAATGGTAATGAGGAGAAATGGTAACTTGTCATCATTCCCAATAAATAATCATCAGCTAATATAAATGTAATATAAGAGCCACCATTTTTGACTGGAGTTAAAAGATGTTCATTATCAAAATGCAGGTTAAATATTTAATAAATGCCAAACTTAAGGCTTAATATAAAATCAATAATCTGCAAGCTCATATTTAAGTACTAAAGTATCTATCATAATACAAATATATGGTTATCTTGAAATTCTGATCATTATCAATATTCTCCATCTTCTTCCATAAATGTACTGACTTTCAATAAACTAATTTAAAATTTAATGTGCAGTGAATAGACTTCAAAAATCTTTATTTTTGTGCTATTCAGAAAATGATCTGGGTGTCAAACACAAACATATATTTTTACAGATGTCAAAAACAAAAATCCATTAACTAATATTGTGCATCAATTAGCTTGGGATCATAAGGACTTTTGGAATTATGGTAGTAAACAAAAGAAAACACAATTGCATAAGTTTAAACCATCTTATTCTAAACAGATTTACTGGAATAATGTATAATTTTTAAAGCACAATGCTAGGATGAAATCAGTCATACACAAACTCCTAATTTACAGAACAGATAGCTGAGGAATAAAGACATCATCACATAAAATATCTCAGAACCTATTTTTTAATAATTATATAATAATATTAACTTATAAATTATAAATTCAGAAAAGTGTTATAATATAATAAATGTAAATTTAATACATCCTTATGAGAAATATAACTTTATTTAGCACATAGTATTTCCTGTTCATTCTTACTAATTAACATTTATTTTGACTGAGTTATTTCTTTTTTTATATAATTAAATCTGAAAAACAACATTCCACATTAAGTTAAAACCTTCTTCCCCTTTTCTCATGAAATGGAAAAGTCTCATATTTTAAGATTTTGAGAGGAGAAAATAATGTTTACAATACAATAACAAAAAATATATTTATTATCTTTAACTTGTATTTATATTAAAAAGTCACACTCATAAATAGAAATATAAACACTAAGACAATAAAACATCTCATGTGTCATAAATTAGAAACCTTTTTAATACATTTAAAAAATATTGATTCATCAAATGTTTAATGCAATGCTACATATGATACCACTTGTTGATAATCCGATTGTTTATTCTTTTCTTCTTGTAGTATTTTTCATTGGAAAGAGCAGTAATACCATAGTTTATCCAGTTGATTATTCAATAAAGATCAATGTCTGACCTTAAAAAACCAAGTTTATTATTGAATGCCTTAACTAAATAAACAGTGATATCATTGCCATTTCTAATGAAAATACTACAAGATGGAAGAAAAGTGGCCAATGGAATTATCAACCAGTGGTATCATATGCAGAACTGCATTGAAATTTGAGAAATCAATATCTTCTTAAAATATAGAGAAAGTACCTAACTTACTATGGATGTATTTATTTGTGCACTAGAAGCACAAATTGCAAAAATAAAATATGATCTTGCACAATTATCATTATTAAATTGGATAATTGAACATGAAGATACTCATAATGGCTTTAGATTTTTTGATTTTAATAATCATTTGGATTTTTAAATGATGTCTAAACTAATCTAAATTAGAAGTGCAATTCATCCTAAAATTTCTAACCCCTACAGATCATAAGCTCACAGGTTTTAAAGTGTTCTTATATTGAAATATTAAATTTTGTAGATTTGAATCTAACTATAAAACCAACATCAAAAAGGACATTAAGGACTTGTGTGAGCTAGAGTATAAACATAAATACCTGATCAACACATGTAAAAATGTTTGTTCCAAAATCAGAAATACATATGATGGCAAAACCATGAACATCACTGCCATATATACCCAGGGGATCTCAAAGCTTTTTAAAAATTTACTCTGATACTTGTAGCATCAGCTTTTGGATCCCATTCACCATAAATCATATGAAAAACAATATCAAAGATGGGTTACTTAAGAGCATATGTTTCAGATTGTTTACAAGATTAGTTGCAACAATTTGGTTTGCAAGGCAGTTTACATCACTAAATTACATGCAAACATTGCAACCACAATAATACAGCAAAGATATTTGTATAATCATGCCCAAATCAACACCAATGTTAAGTCTATATTTGAAGAATATGCAGCTGAACATGGTCACTGATTAAGTCAATTTGTGCATGTATAGTGTGGTTTGAGAGAAATTACAAAAAATGTGAAGTTAACGAAGCATGTGCATGCTATTAATAAAAAATATTCCTACATTCCACTGTCAAAGAAGTTGATTATGTAAATTATCTCATTTACATTGTTGCATAGAGTTTTTAAATACAACCTATTTTAACTTTTTGCCTGACTGTCTCAAAAGTTAACTCATACACAGCTGAACTTGCTTTAACATGGACAGTTTTTACATTATTGTAGCATATTTAGGCTCATTGTAAGCTCAAAAAGTACTGTAAGATGTTGCCCTCTCTTGAATTATTTTACAAGTAAAAAATCATTATGTATAGATATTCAAACTATAACAAAGAGAGAAGGCAGACCTTCCTTGATGGTGATTGGTTGCTTGTCATCACAAACAATGAATAAGCACCTGTCAATAACTTTCACCGCTCCAATTTCTTTGTTTTGATTTTGAAAATGAAATAAATGTTTTAGAGCATTTTTTTAATATTTTTTTTACATATTATAATGTATTTGTATAAAATATGTTAAAAATATAATTATTTTTACAAAAATAGTAAGATTTTAGTAAAAAATAGAAAACTTTTACTAAAAAATTCTTTTTTTTAAACTAACGTAAATTGAGAAATAAATCAATTATGTCTAAACAATTTGTAATTCATTATGAACTTTTTATGTTTTCTACTATTGAATAATTTTATAATTATAAATAGAAATTTATTTTTGAAAAAACTTTCGTTCATTTTCATAATCTGAGAAATTATTAATATACTCTTTACAAACAAAACTAAAATAAATATAATATTAAAAGATTAATATATTTTTACTGCTGATTCTATAATTGACCAATCAAAAGTTTAGAGTTTTAACTCACTTGACCAATCAGAATTCATGCAGTAAAAAGTTAACACTTTTCACTCATGGCAAATTAATATTGACATGATTATGATTATGTAATAGTTGAAAGCATGCTAAGCATATAAATTTTTGTTAAATATAATCTTTTCTTATGAATCACAGAAAATGTATTTGTATTAAGTTAAAAAAGTAGAATTAGTTGAGATTATTTAAATTATTTATATTTTGCAGATAATGTGGTTGTTTTTCCAAATAATTCTTCAGAACTTTAGGTAGTTGAAAATAAAAATGTAGAACTAAAGATAAATGCAAAAAGGTTAAACCTAATGTTCAATGGATTTTCTTGGAAGAAAATAAAGATTGATAATAAATTAGAAGAAGCTGACTACTGTATATATATATATATATATATATATATATATATATATATATATATATATATATATATATATATATATATATTAATTAGATTATAAATACAGATGGGAATATAATGGATGAAATTAATTATGGATTTAAACTTAGATGTAATTCTTTGGATAGAAATAACTTAGTATTAAATAAAATATGCCTACATGTTTCAAATGGAAGATATTAATGTTAATAAACATGTTTTACCAGTTTTTACTTATGGATGTGAAAATTAGACACTTAACAAGAAAACAATAGAGATTTCAGAGTATTCAACAAAGTATAGTGAAAGAAAAAACAAAATATATCACTGATAATATAAGTGGGTACTACTAATATTACTAATAGAAAAATTGGCTGATTGTAGTACTTTAAAAGATGATAACAGATGGGCACACTTGATTTTAAACTGAATTTTAAGAGATTATAAAAGATCTAGAAAGAAACCACCTGTAAGATGGATAAATGAAATAAAAAAATTTGCTGATTGCTGATGTAATATGGAAGAGAAATGCGATGGATCGGAGAAACTACATTAAGCTTGGAGAGATCTTTGTCCTGCTGCTGATCAATGACGATTGAAAATGATGATGATCATATTATTTTTCATAGAAATTGTCATGTGTTTTTTAAAACTATTTCATTAGAACAAATTAATTGTTTTTATGTTTGCTTTTCCACATATTGCATTAATATTATGTGGATTAATAGGTTTTATTATTTGCAAAATTTACTTTTTAATTATTAAACAAGTTTTCTTAAGCAGGAAAGATTTTTTAAAATAATTGCGGTCAAGCAGTTTTTATTAAGAATAAACTTAGATGGATGTCACAAAGCCTTATGATTAATGATCACAAATTAAACTAAAAATCGGAAAAAACTTTCAGTTGAAAATCTTTTACAATTGTATTTTTTAAATAATAATAATAATAATAATAATAATAATAATAATAATAATAATAATAATAATAATAATAATAACTGTAATTAAAAAAAGAAATAAATCGTCTGTTAGATTAATAACTGTTGGTTAGTGTAGTGAATAATTATGAGTTGTTTTAAAAGTATTTTAATTATCGGTCACAAACTGCTTTAGTATTATATGCTAATGTCTTTAATTTTTTGGTTTTTTTTTACTTACTTAACCAAAAATTCAGAATTATATAAATAAATAAGAACTTGTGAATAACTATAATTGTTTGGTGAAAAGCAAAGGTATTTGGATTGATTTTCTAACGGGAAAAATAAAAAATTAAATCTATCTAGTAATAATTCATAATTTCAACACACATACATTTGAGTCTCATAAATATGAAAAAACGTATTAGAAAGAAAAGCATTTTTAAATGCAAAACTTTTCATAATACTCTTAATTTAATTATACAAAAAAATGTCTTAATCTACCCACTGAAATGAAATGTAGTATTTCGATGAATTTGATTTTTGGATTTCTTACACAACTGACTATCAATAAATCAAAGAAAGCAAATGTTTTGAAATAAAAATAGAGTATAAGGTTTAGTTTAAATAATTTCCTACTGCAAAAAAAAACCTCCAAAAAAAATAGTGCTACCTACTTAACAGATCTGTTTAAAATTCTATTATTTTGGTTTCCAATTTTTGTTTTGTCTCATAGGCAGTTGCCATATAAATAATAGATAAACTTTTCTAGGCAATAAATCAGATAAGTAAACTTTCCATAATAATGTAAACATGTGAATGTCAGATAAACTGCATTACTCTCTAACACAAGATCTACTAATATTTATGCATACATCTAAAACTATATAAATTTTCTTATTCTTTGTATTTATTTTATTGTAAGCACATAGAATGAAATCTTTCTGTTATATTGGTGTCTGTGAGTATGACAGAAAATAATATTTAAACAGAAAACAAAATATATTAAAAGCATCATATAATACTAAATTGTCCAAGCGCTTTACCACTGTTACACAATGCTTTATTTACCATCCTTTTTTACAGTTTACAGTTTCAATTGCCCCAGAAATCTGGGCAATCTTCTTTAGAACTAGTTATTGTATGGAGAGTTTTGCCTTTGAGATATAAACTTCTAAAGAAGATTGCTAGGGCAATCGAAACTGTAAACTGTAAGAAAGGGTGATAAATAAAGCATTGTGTAACAGTAGTAAAGTGTTTGGACAATTTAGTATTATATGGTATACATTTGGCAATGCAATAAGAAAGAGTAGTTATTATATATTAAAAGCACCTACTCTTTTTTTGCTCTAGGGTTATAACAGTGCATAATATGTGTTCTAACAATGATGCTATAAGAAACCATATTGTTTACCAAATGTCACCATTAGAATGCGGTTATCACAATTTATTAACCTAAAAACTATATATTTACTTAGTATAATATTGATTTTCCTTCATTTGGATTTGTAATTCAAATTTACTTACATTTGTTCTTATGGGTAATGTTTTTTTCTTCTTCTTTATAACCTAAAGCTGAGTGCACTTTCAGTGAAGCTCATTATAATCATAGCTTTCTTATTAATTATTGTTGTTGCTCTCTTTATATTGTAATAATTAACATGAGAGCTATGATTATGATGAGCTTTACTAAAAGTGCACTCAGCTTTAAGTTATAAAGAAAATGGAAGCCACTTCATTATGCAAATGAACAAACACATGCAAATTTGAATTAAGCCATTAAACATCACATGATCACCATTTCTTATGCTTGTAACTGTTATTAAAACAGGCAAAACTCATTATACGTATTGCCACTCACTGCAAGCTAGAGTAATCAGTGGATGCCAGAAGCATAAAATCCCCATCTAGTGCTTGATGAAAGCCACAAGCCAGAAACTAGCCTGGGTATGTTGGATAAGTAGGCACTAGATGGGATTTTATACACAAGCCTTCTGGCATCCATTGATTACTCTAGCTTGCAGTGAGAGGCAATACATATAGTGAATTTTGCCTGTATCAAATTTGAATTACTTAATTTAATAGATTAAATTTTACAAGAATTTACATGAAATACAGATATAGTTAATAAATTTAGCTTAGAATGTGTTGTATAATAAGTAATTTAAAAATATCCAAAGCTGTTATTTAAAAAACTAAATTAAACAGAAAAATCATATTTGATATGTAGTGATGAAGTTTAGATGCTATTGGAAAAAGTGTTATTTTTTAAAAATGACAACATTAAATATTTAAGTATTGTAATAGATTTTTGTAAGTAAGAAAATATTTTATTAAACTAAACAAAATTAAAGATTCAAAAATTAATCATATATTATATGCTTAAACTTCATATCATTTGAATGATTGTTTAAGAAGATAAGTTATAGAGCACAGACTAACAATACAATTATAATTTGCATATTCAGATCTGACTATGTGATTCAATATTTTTATAAATTATTGCTCCAGGAGACAACTATTATTCTTGTGTGAAAAATGTTTCTAGATTGATTACTGATTGAGAAAAAAAAGTCGAATCAACATTTACTTATTCACTTAAGATGAAATTGTTGTGTTTGTTACCGAAATAGATTATTGCTTAAATGTTATTTTAACTTCTAAAAGCAACCAACTATAATATTTAAAAATAAATCATCTAATATTTAGTAAAAGTAAAATTTAAGAATTTAAGAATTCCTAAAATAATGATTAAATGGTATTTATGCCATCCAAATTGACTTAAAAGTGTACAAACATCTCAAGCTTTAAATGAAGATCACTAATTTATCCATTCATTTAAATTGAAATCCAACTTAGAATATGTTATTAATATGAATTATATACTAATGACTTGAGTTCAAGAAAAACATGTATATTGCTCTGTTCAATATAACACAGGGCATGAGTATGAGATATATAGTTTAGTGCACAGCTAAATGTTAAGTATCCAGTCACTCACTGTGGGGCTCAAACAGCACATGATATCTCAACAATTTACCACATGTTTATGTACCATTTATTTATAGTTAATATTCAATCAATAAATAATAACATTTTATCAACCTTAACTTGTAGCCATATTCTCTGAAAAGAATATGATGATGTTTAACACAAAAAAAATCACCATTTCCTAATTTTAAAGTTATAGATGATGAAAATAAATTGAATCAAAAAAACATCTTTATATTGTGTATTAAACCAAAACGTTTTTTAATTAATAAAAAAATATTAATTGTTGCAGCGAATGGAATGTAAATAGGCTTGAGGATGGGGTCAATTAATAGTCAATCCCAAAGAGATACACATAAACCAGTTTTTAATTGTTTTCACTATAGGTGGTTTTTATGTAGATATAAAAGGAACTAGCCTTAGGGGAGCATAATAGTCAACTTCCATGTGGCTTCAAAGATGTAGGAGGGAGAGCAAATTCTGGTCTATCTTTCAATTTTTTTAATTTTTATCTATATAAATCAAGCAGATGATCCAGGACATAATTAAAGGTGAGCCAGCATTGAGTGAACCATCATAAAAATAATATGAACATTGATGAACATATTTCCAGAATGGATCCATGTAGTATGTTGTCAATGTGTGATGGTAATGAAGGCATTTTATCTTTTACCATTGAGACTATAAGGTTTCTGTAGGGTTGAAGGGAATGGCAGTGGTAGAGGAAATGTAGTGAAGTTTCTTTCTCTCTGAGGCATGGGCAGCAAGTGGAATCAATGAATTGAGAAACCTCAGTGGTCGACTAGGAAATGTTTAGTAGGCAAGGCATTAATGCTAATTTTCAACAAGAAGTCAAAGAATTTCAGCTCAAGAAACCATTGCTTAAATTTCTTGATTAACAGATGGTCGATGAGCCAATGAAGGGTTGATCTAGTGGAAACATCAGGGTATAGGATATAATACACTTCCAGAAATTAATTTTTGTATAGGATGGCTTATTAGGAATAGCAGTTAACAGAGATATGGAAAATGAGGGTTGCTAGTCAGATGGTGCTCACAGAGGGAGGCTTGTCTGTGGGAGATATATATTTAAAGGGTGCAGAGTTGGAATACTGCAATAACATTCTGTAGATGTTCTAGGAACATTGAAATATAAACATATCTATGGATTGTAGGGACAGCCCATTGAGCTTTGTGTCTTTCTATAGGGATCTCAAACTAATAGTTGCACTTTCCCCCCTCTAATCAGATTGTTGCACAGCTTATGTACTTTCCTGATGAAGGCTTTAATGAAATTGATCACTGTGGTGAAGTAGGTTATTTTAGGGAATATTAGTATATTGATGAGGGAGGATTTGGTAAACATGGACATATATACTTTGGAAAGAAAGGATGTAATTTTCTGTGTAGAATGAAGTAGTTAATCTTGAACAGATATTCTCATGGCTAAAGTTGATCAAATATAGAGAAGCCTAAGAACTTCTATGGCTTTGCTGTAAATGGGCCAGGAATGTTTTTACCAGAAGACAATCACCAGGAAGATGACTTGGCATGTTAAATTGGAAGCTGGATTGATCAGAAAAACTTCTCAAACACTGGTAGAAGCCTGGGAATTAAGTCATTCATGTAGGTAATGTGGTGAATTGTTGTAGTTAATGATGGGATATAAATGCCTGGAAAAGATCTCTAAATTTGAAGAAGCAGTGGATTGAGATAGGTGATGAAGAAGAGAACACTGAGAGGGGAGCCCTGTGAATGGAGGATGCAGTGGAGAAGTGAGGAGAAAGTTTACCATTCAGTGAGATGCACACTTTACAATTGTATAGAAAGTTCTTAATGATATTAATGATTCCAGAGGAAAATGTCATGCTCACCAAACAGGGTTAAAAGGATATTGATTTGAATAGAATCAAAGGCAGCAGAAAAGTCAAGCTGAACTACCACCAGCCTCGATTGCCTGGAGAATCTGATATAATCAATAATCATTTTAAAGAAATTTATTCTATCCACAGTTGAATTGTCTTTTTCACAAATTGGTATTGCAAAATATGGGGGAAAATTTCTATCCACAGTTGAATTGTCTTTTTCACAAATTGGTATTGCAAAATATGGGGGAGTATTTTGATTTGAATTTTGTCATTGGTTGTTGAATCAATGACCTTGACCATCAGAGAGGTGATAGAGATGGGCTCAAATTCTCCAGCAGGGATGGAATTATATTGTGCTTGAGGAATGGCACCATCACTATGGGATAAAACCTACCGATGTCTCAGAATTAGAAAAAATATAATGAAAGTTATATATGATTGCTATAGAAAATTTGAACAAATGTAATAGGAAAAATCTGGGAATTGCATAAAGCCCAGGATGTGTGCTTTCAGGTATCAAGGTTAGCTTGGCCAGAATATCTCTCTCCATAATGCCAAGGTTTATAATTGGAGGATCCATGTTGAGTCTTGACTAGGTTTAGGTGTGGGTCTGGAGAATTTTTCTCTGAAGTATATAAAGATCTTGAGAAACATGTTTGGTCCTGAATAAAGCTTATTTCCCATATTAATAGACAACAGAGTGGATTTATTGTCTCTATGGCCCAGGTCCCACCTAATGTTGCCCCTGGACCAAATGTGAGGGTGACTCAATTACATTTTTGATTTTTTGGTAGAAAGATACTTCTACCAAAATCAACTGTTTGCTCATATATTGGGATTTCAGATTAATGATGGATTCTATGGGACTGTATCAAAGGGAAGATTTTTTAGGGTGTTATTTAGTGATTCAAGTTCCATTAGGAGTGATGATGAGCCTTTATTCCATGAGGTATAGTTTAAGATTAGGGACATTAAATTTAAATGTTGAAAAACCTCTAAGAGAATAGCTTCTGGCAATGAAGACTTGAGAAGCATTCTGGTGATTGTGTTCAGACTAGGAATAGTGCATGAGTTATGATTTATATATAGTTTAAGGAATAAGGCCAAGAAATCAGAGAAGATAACAGTTTGTAGTGAAGGATCAATTAGGAAATGTAGATCAGGTATATAGTAGATGAGGTTTATCAGAGAGGCATGCCTCCTCATATAAAAGAAAAAGGAATTTGGTGGGAAGAAACCTTCCCCACTCATGAATCTCATGTTAAGGCAATGAATATTTTGCAGTAAATTCCTGGTAGGAAATGTTAAGGTCTCCCAGGAAAATAGTGGGGTAAGTTTTAGAGGCACGTGTGATATTCATCTGTTGAGTTATCTGCTGAATGAGTAATTCTTTATAGTAGAGGCATATATGTTATGTTTAGAATGAAGGATTTGTGGAATAGGGTCATGATAATTACATGTGGATTTATATGGTTGATTTTTGAAGGATTCAATGGATTGCTATTGGAAATATATTATGCTAGATGCAGATGAAGACACTGAATAAGAGAAGTAGCCAAGATTTCCAAGGAGGTTCAGGATTTTGGAGTTTGAAAATTGATGCAACTTGGTCTTGCACACACATACTATATGAGGGGAGTATTGCTTGAACCATTTATCTATTCTATTCAGGAAATTGAGACTCTGGATATTCATTGCTAATATTTTGAGCTTCATGTGGTGTTAATTTAATCAGAGAGTTACAAATTATTTTCATTGAACAGGTGATGGAAATTTTAAGGATGAAGGAACAAACTTTTAGTAGATATGTGTTTACAAACTCAGCAGTCATTGGTCTGCTAGGAGGACAGCTATTGGTCTTTTCCCCTTGATATCCTGGATTGCAGGCCATCCATTGAAGATACTCCACACATGCTACATGAAAATCCATAGGCTGGCCACAGGTCTTCTCTTTTGATGCCCTGGAATGCAAGCCATCAATGGATGATGGTTTCTCATTTGTTACTTTAGAGTCTATTGGTAGCTGTAACTTATTATCATTATTAGGATCAAGGGATTGAAATGGCTTACCAGGATTCTTATTGGACAAATCACAATTGTTTTCACTGTGAGTTTGCTGCTTTCTTAATATCAAATGTAAGATTTAGAGACATATTGTACTTTTATATATTATATGTACAATTACATAAATATATTATTTTATATGTTGAGAAAAATCAGTGTATAGAGACATTGGCATTTTTTATTTAGTACCCCCCCCCCCCTGAAACAACATCTTTAAAGAAGTTTATTGATTTACTGCTTTTTCCAAACTAAAAATTTACTTTTTGGTAAACTCATTTTATATTCAACTATACAATTATTTTTCATTTATTATTATAAGCATATTCCCTGTTTAGATATTCAAATCTTTTAATTTTAAATTGTTATGATATTTTTCAATCTTTCAATGTCATATTTATCAATATAGTATTATTTTTATTGAAGTTAATAATTTTTTTTATATTCTAACTGCCTTTTGTTAACACTTTTATTTTGCCATTTATCTATAAAAGTATTTAAGCACAAAAACTTTGAAATATCTATTTTTATTTTAATAGATACATTGTTATGGTGACAATTGTATCAATCTTTAAAAACAATTCCAAAATCTATTTAATGGAATTTTTTTAAATAACATTCTGAACATTTTTGGGATAACACTTAATTTGCTATTAAATAACAGACTGCAGAAATAAGAATATTTTCCACTATTAATATGATGTATTTCAAGTATTATCTAATTCTCTTCCTCATCAAGGTTTTATATAAGGAAATGATATATTCCATTGAAATATATTTTATGGATGTATATTTTGAAGCATTCTAGGAAAAGAAATTTTATTTAATAGTTTAAAAATATGACATCAATGAATGTGTTTAAAGTATTTTATTATCATCATTATTTAAATACTTTATGATTTATTTATTTAAATAAAAGTTAATTTTATGAAACTATACAAAATATTCCATTTTTTTAATTATTCTCTTGTATTTAAAAGATTAACCTGTAAAGAACTGAATTGAATATTGTCAAATAAACTGCAAAATAATTTACTGTTCTGTTGGTGCATTGCCAAGAAAATTTCTGGATAATGATTGAAGCATGGGCAGATTAGATCATCATTATAAAAATATCTTCATCCAATATGAGTAGGTGTTTCAAGCCATCAGTTGTTGCAAAAATTCTTATCTTTTCTTCAAATTCATATAGGCCTGTATTTAAAGTGGAACACTATTATGGAAAAATCATCTTGTAGGGTCTTCAAAATTGAAAAAAATAAAACAGTCCTAGTAAATAAAAACCATTTATAAATCTTTAATGAAATTTTTTTAAAAAAAAATCAGCTATTCATAACTTATCAATCCTTAAACATTGTCTAAATTAATATATCTGTTGATAAGATATGTATTGAAATGAATATTTTAAGATGACACTGAAATGTTCAAAAAATAATATAAATGAGATAAATAATTCATTCTTATTTATATTGATATCTTATTGTACAGATTATAAAATATCTAATCTGTGTTATTTAATGGTAATTATTTATAATTTTAAATTTTATAATGATGCATAATTTGTTAATTATTATTTGATTTATATATGGGAGTTAACTGATGCTGTATGTATTGATGGTTTAAGATTGGGTGATAAAGTTTATTTAGTGTAATATATTTTTGGTAGCAGGTGTAAATTTCTATGACTTCTTCTTATCTAATAATTTAGTTTTTAATAAATACTTTTATGATAGCATGTGTGATGTCATTATATATTAGAAAATATGGCTAAAATAATGAATTACTGTTGATATTATTCAAATATTTTATATATGTGGTTTTAAGCATAGTTGTTTTTTTACTGCAGTTATTTTAAATCTTAAACCACTAAACATCACATGATCACTATCTCTTATACTAGTACATAACTGTAATTAAACAAGGCAAAACTCTCCATACAGTAGTGCCTCCCTGTGCCAAAGAGTAATCAATGCATGCCAGAAGGCTTGTGCATAAAATCCCTATCTAGTACCTACTCATCCAATATCCCCAGGTGCAGTTCTCTCAGATCCAAGGCTCCTCACTGATAAAGGCCACAAGCCAGAAACTAATCTGGGGATTATGCACAAGCCTTCTGGAATCTATTGATTACTCTGGTTGGCACAAGGTGGCACTACTGTATGGAGAGTTTTGCCTTGTACTTTAAATCTTATTTTTGGTAGTGTTTATTGTACTTTTATTAATCATTTGGCCCATAGCTTCCTCTTATGAATTTTCATTGAATAGAGTGCTGGATTATTAACTATATATTAGATTTAGTTTGCAATAAGGTAACTTGTTAATTATGTATGCATTGGTTGATTTTATGTGGATTTGAATATTAATAGCTGTTACAGCAACATTATTGTCTGTTTTTTTAAACAAATTATTTCGTTTGTTAATTATAGATTTTGTTTATTTTATTATTGATAATTACTTGATTACGAATTTGAAAAAAATTATAAATATATGTAATGCTAAATATAATACATGTGCTACATATAATATTGTAAAAGGGTTTTTGATCTACATAACCACTGGACTATTTAAAGGAAAATAACTTTGTTGTATTTAGTAGGATTGTGGGTGTGACTTTTTTGGTAATTTTTACTTTTTATATAGAATTGCCTTCATTACTTAAGAATATTAGATAATAATTTGGTATAAATAAGAAATCTAGATTTATTATCTAGTGGCATCTTCTGGCTAAATTACATAATAAACTACTTTATCCATTACAATATATACATATAAAATTACGGATTTTATGGATTTTAAATATAAAATAAATAATGTAAATTATATCCATGTAAGCAAAGATAATTTTTATTATTTGATGTTATCAGGAAATCATCAATTGCTAATTGTCAGGCCTGAGACTAAACATGTTTTCTATAGTAATTTGTATAATAGCTCTTTGTCTTAGATTTAGATGAAGTAAAATGAGATTCTCCTCCACTTTAAACCCAAGTTCTTATAAGGATTTAAACCCAACCAGTTATTTATAGGTATAAGAATCCCATAAAATTAATACTTTTACATATACAACTATCTGGAGAAGCTTAATTATTATTTTCAGAAATACAGGAGAATATGTAGTCTTTTGCATTCTTATGTCTAAAAAATAGCTATGTGGATTTAAATCCTTAGAACAATTTATGTTAGAATAAGAAAATTTTTATTTTTATTTCATATAAGTACTAGAAAAAAAGGCTATTATATAGGTTAACAGAGAAAACTTGTTTAATTTGAAGACTATCTATTATTAATTATTGGTTTCCTGGAAACATCAGAAAGTAAAGTTATTTCTGCTCATGTAGATATAATCTCTTAACTTCCATTGTTTATTTTATATATAGATGTATAAGTTTATGAATTTTTGTTTGAATGTTTTATCAATTCAAAATTGTTTGCTTTCCTTAAATAAATTGTATTTTTTTTCCTTTATTTTTTTATTATATTTTTTTCCCTCACATAAATTGTTTCTATGGATAAAATTTAAAATGTTATAGAATTATTTTTCAGGTTTTAAAGATTGAAAAAGATTAACATTCAGATATTTTGTTTTGCTTTATTTTAAGAAAATTGTTTTTTGAGTACTGAGTGGCATTCCAATATATAATTGTCTGCATTCATACATAAACTCAGGTATAATATTACTTTTAATAATCAGAAAATAATAATAAATCTATACAACAGCTATATAATCAAATAATAATTTTATACATAAAAAGCTTTTTTCAGCATCTGCTTTGGTGCCCTTTTCAAATGTTAATCTATTTAACATTAATGAATCACCTGACATAAAACCATCCAGTGTCCAATAATGGAATTAAAACAAACAATAATAATAACAAATAATTAAAACAAATCAAAACCCTCATATTTAAATTCAAGAATTACAAAACAATTGACTATATTATAACAATATGTTAAATAATATTACATGCATTTTTATACAATTATATATATATTCACTAGAATAAAAACTACAAAATTATATATATATCATCTTATATAATTTTCCATTCATTTTTAATCAACCAATTATTAATCAAATTTGTAAAAGTCTTATAAATATTTATACAATTAGTCAAATTATTTTTAATATAATATGTTTCATATATTTGTCTTCTTTTTGGGTATTTGATGAAATTTAAATATTTAATACTTTTTGTAGCATCTATTCTATGGCCATATTTCAAGTAGTGAATATATAATGCAGACCTAGCATCTCTACTTTTAATAGTACTGTTATGTTCTTTGGTTCTTACCTCTAATTGTTTTCCAGTATATCGAAAATAAATTATTTTACAAATTTCACATATAATTTTATATACAATTCTCTTTTTGAACTGTAAATCATCCCTTAACCTATAATTACCTATTAGTTTATCAAGATTTTTACTATTTGACCAGCCAATATTTATATTCTCATCAATGTAATTTTTATTACACCTTAAGGTATTATAAATCCTAGCATAATATGAAAGTTTAATCCATTTCTTACTTGATTCGTAATTACCATTATCAATACCATCATTATTCTAAAAAAATTTATCATCTACCATAGACTTTTTAGAAGTAAAAAATATATTGCTAATAGTTTTATGATTATATCCATAATCTTTATATAATTTAATAAATTGACTCTTTTGCAATTGAGCTACAATTTTATCTATATTGTATTTATCTTTCTTATTTATAAAATTTTTAATTACTGTTAATTTTTGTATCCATGCTTGTTATGAATCTACATAAATAATTTTTTTTAATTTATGTTCTTTAATAAAATGTTAGATAACGATAATAAAATTATTTTAAAACATTTTATTAAAAAACATAAATTAAGAAAAATTATTCATTTAGATTGACAACAAGCATGGGTACAAAAACTAGCAGTAATTAAAAATTTTATAAATAGGAAAGATAAATACAATATAGATAAAATTGTAGCTCAATTGCAAAAGAGTCAATTTATTAAATTATATAAAGATTATGGATATAATCCTAAAACTATTAGCAATATATTTTTTACTTCTAAAAAATCTATGGTAGATGATAAAATTTTTAAGAATAATGATGGTATTGGTAATGATAATAATGAATCAAGTAAGAAATGGATTAAACTTTCATATTATGCTAGGATTTATAATACCTTAAGATATAATAAAAATTATATTGATGAGAATATAAATATTGACTGGTCAAATAGTAAAAATCTTGATTAATTAATAGGTAAATTATAGGTTAAGGGATTATTTACAGTTCAAAAAAGGAATTGTATATAAAATTACATGCAAAATTCATAAAATGATTTACTTTGGCCATACTGGAAAACAATTAGAGGTAAGAGCCAAAGAACATAACAATACTATTAAAAGTAGAGATGTTAGGTCTGAATTATATAATCACTACTTGAAATATGGCCATAAAATAGATGCCACAAAAATATTAAATATTTAAATTTCATCAAAGATCCAAAAAGAAGATAAATATATGAAACATATTATATTAAAAATAATTTGACTAATTGTATAAATATTTATAAGACTTTTACAAATTTGGTTAATAATTGGTTGATTAAAAATGAATGGAAAATTATATAAGATGATATATATAATTGTATAAAAAAGCATGTAATATTATTCAACATATTGTTATGATATATAGTCAATTGTTTTGTAATTATTGAATTTATATATGAGGGTGTTGATTTGTTTTAATTATTTGTATTATTATTGTTTGTTTTAATTCCATTATTGAACACTGGATGGTTTTGAACAGTGTTTTCATATAATAAATATGATGTAGATAAAATTGTATGGAAGGGAATTGCAATAGCAGGGTTAACATATGGTAATGATGCATTGTGTGTTAGTAAAAGGGTTTTAGATTAATTAGAGAAAGTACAAAGGGAAGTAGGAAGACATACATTAGATGCAGAGATGTGGACAGCAAAGGAGGCAATTCAAAGAAAAATGGGATGGTCAAGTTTTTATATGAGAGATGCAAAAAGTAAAATGAAAATGTTTGGTAGGTTGCAGTTTATGGATAGTAAAAGAATAGTCAAAATAGTGTTAGGGCAGATAACAAGATGGGCAAGAAAGGTAATGCGGTATGCAAAAGATTTGAATAAAGAATTTATATCAGTATACTTGTATAAAAGGTGGGATGATTGTGTTAGGAGGATTGTTGAGTGTTATAGTGGTAAGGAATGGAATAAAAGAGTGGATGCATTAATAAAGAATAGGGATTTGGAGAGATGGATAACTAGTATGGAGGATAAGAAGAGTTTAAATATATATAGAAATAAATGGAACATTGGGTATGAGTTAATTTATGATAATAGTAAGGAAAGTAGTTTATTATTTAAGGCTTGAAATGGATCTTTACCAACAAGAGAATATACATGTAAATGAAAAAATATGGGTGATTTAGTGTTCAAATTGTGTAAGGAAGGTATAGAAAATATTAGGCATCTGTTGATTGAATGTAAATGCTTGAAAGCAGAAAGGATACAAATAATAAAGTTATGGGAGAATAAATATGAACAAAGTGATTATACAGAAAGTGAGTTATTGTTTTTTATGCCGGATTTGGGAAAAGATAAGGGGAATTTAGATATAAAGGTCATAGAGTTGACAAAGATTATGTTGTGAAAAAGGGATGGAGCAGATTATGGGAAAGCTTAGGATGGGGAATGGAAGGGGAAGATAAAGTGCTAACAGATTTTTTTGGGCATAGTTGTTGAGAGATTCCTGACTCTGTTTAAGGAGAAGTCACAGTATATCACATCACATCAAAGAATTATTATTATTTTTTCATAATAAGGATTTTTATGCCTTTCCAATTTTAATATTACTTTTATGTTCTTTGTTATTTAATCTTTGGTGTTATTTAATAAATTGTACAGATTTACCAATTTTTTAAATTTAAACAACCATTAATATATTTGCTTTATTATTATTATTATTATTATTATTTTTTGTGGTTGTCTTCTGCACTGGATAGGATCATTTTTACTGTTTTTCATTTCTAATATACTGATTATATTTCAAGTTCAAAGAAGTTACAATATATGGTGTATCAATATACATTACTTCAATTATATATTATTCAAAAAGTATATAAATAAGTAAAAAAAAGTCAAGCATTGGTGGTCAAGTTGTCAGGACAGCTGCCTTACAAGCAGTTGTCCTGGGTTTGCAGGTTTGCTTCCCGACCAATGCTTTGACACATCAAAAAAAAAAAGAAGTAAAAAAAGCATATAAATAAACAAAAAATTAAAAACATTAAAATTTGTAAATTCTATAAATGTTCTTATATAACAGCAGGCTGTTTTTTTTCAAAGTGATTCCATTTATTAATAATGTTTTTCTGTTTTACAATGTAGTAAACAATTATGTGTATTAGTAATATTTATTTGCATTAAATTGAAAACACAATTTATTCTCTGATTTGATAATGTATAGTACTTGTTAATAAAATATTTTTTAAGTTTAAAGTTAAAAGTTTTACAAAATTTAATGAGAACTGTAACATATTGTATTATATCAAAAAGCTTGAAATTTGAAGAATTTATAGTTTATCTGAAGTAAATAATAGCATATAAATGTGACTACATAACTTCTGAAACTGACACAAACTAAAATCTTTAAATTCACTAAAAAGATGGTCTTCTAACAAGACTGCTATTAATGTTTCTATTTTTAAAATGTTATTAAAGTAAAAGAATATCATCTAATAACATTTAATTGTGATGAAAATGTACTATTTCATGTTTCATTATATTTTAAAAAAATAACAATATGTACAGTAAGATTTTAATTTATTTTCATTTTTGGAATGACTGTGAATGAGTGGGAAGCAAGTAAATGAACTCTCAATTTATTATTAATAATTGTTATTATTATTTTAATTTTGTTTTTAACCATATTCTTAGTTTCTATATGCATACTATATATAATGAAGCATATGTTATATATATATATGATCACTAGATGGAGCTTTACCAATAGCTCCTTACAAGGTTTGTTTACATAAATGCTGAGAGAGATAGAATTCAATATCTCTTTCGTTGTCTCCTACTTATAGACCATGGTTTCGAGCTAATTGGCCCAGGAGAGAATGAAAGAGATATTGAATTCTATCTCTCTCAGCATTTATGTAAACAAAGCTTGTAAGGAGCTATTGGTAAAGCTCCATCTAGTGATCATAATTTGCAAGCTAAGAGCAAGTTACAAAATTTATAACTTGTTTTGTTTATCACATATATATATGTGTGTGTGCGTGTGTGTGTGATGAAAAATACTATACACATGCAGTTCAATAATTAATCAGTATTCTAGTGTAATAAAAGCTTATCAACAAAATATGAACTATTATATACAATGTATGATTTTAAAAAAATCAAGTCAGATGTCACATGACCTATTTTGTGAGCTCTATATATAACAATATATGATGAACATATAGGAAACTTTGAATAAACATAGAAAGTATTGCTTCAAATTACAGAAATATTTTTTAATAATTGTATCACTGACACAAATTACAAAAATACTGAAAGCAGTACATTTCAGCTGTAATTGATTGATTTGCAAATTGTCTCAATTTTTCACTATCATAGATTCTAACATGGCTTTTTAAATACTGAAGTTACGTCCTAATCAAAGAGAAATATATTGCAAATCTGTTTCAAAAAAAAAGGTTATTTTTTTTACAATTTTCTGACATACCAAATACTTTCCTGTCTCCTCTGTCTGGTTGAAAAATATTATTATCATAATGGATAAATTACTAACGTGATCACAATTAATTAAAAAAAAAACTATGATTACACAAATACTGATGTAAAAACATTTTAAGAATTAGTAGTGAATCGGTCTGAATATGTCAAGTAGAGATGAAATGAATTTTTTTTATTTGACTTTTCTGAATTGTCCTATAAAATTGGATTCACACCAGCAAAAATATCTTTAAAAAAAGACATATGGCTTTATTGCTCAGGAGTTCATAAGAAGTTTGACTCTGGAACCACAAGCACCAAATTGATCCTGGTAACTGAAGATTCCAAGTCAGATGCTTTAACAACTATGTCAAAACATGCAAAATAATATCATTAAACCTCACATGATCACCATTTCTTATGCTTGCTCATAACTGTTATTAGAACAGGCAAAACTCTCCATACAGCAGTGTCACTCAGTGTAAGCCAGAGTAATCAATGAATGCCAGAAGGCTTGTGCATAAAATCCCTATCTAGTGCCTACTCTTCCAATATCCCCAGACTTGTTTCTGGCTTGTAGCCTTCATCGGTAAGGAGCTTTGGATCTGAGAGCACTGCATCTAGATCTTAGGATCTAAGCAACTCTCCAGCAGCCATCTTTTTTCTCAACTACAAAACTATGAGAATAGAATTGAAAACACAACAATATTTTTAATCTAAGCTCATTAGCTTATACTGGTATGAACTCAGTTTAGTACCCATACATTTTGGTATGTCACTGATAAAGCCACAAGCCAGAAACTAGTCTGGGGGTATTAGATGAATAGGTACTAGATAAGGATCTAATACACAAACCTTCTGGCATCCATTGATTATTCTGGCTTGCACTGAATGGCACTACTGTATGGAGAGTTTTGCCTGTTTTAACAAGGTAATATTTATGGCAAAAATTAACCCATGGCCCAATACTAAAATATTTTTAAAATTTTTCAAAAAAGATATTCAATTTCAACACATAGAAGCACTAATTGAGAACAAGAGTTGAAATAATGAACTTTATAATTCAGACTGGTGGTATCTTGAATATTTTCATAATATAAGATATTTAAATCTTAATTAAAATTTTTAAAAAATCCAACTTTCATATTTCATAAATATCTCACTAAACAAGCAACTGGATTAATCACAAAAGAATCATATAAAGCATATTGAAACAGTAAGATTTGCTATACAAATCTTAGTTTCACCTTCTCTCACTTCTCTCCTACCCTCATACCCTAGTTTAAACCCCAGTTTATCATAGTGTGTCTGTACTGCCACTTATATGTCAAAACCCCACCTAAATTAGATCACAAATGTATTAATGCTCATGGTATCTATAATTGTAAAACCCTTTTGTTAATAATTTATCAATTGCGAGTATGTGCATGTATATGTACACATTTTAAAAAATAGGTTATATAAGTAAATTTACATACTGTAAGGTTTTCTGTCTGATTAGGCCTCTATTACACCTATAATGCATGAGTTAATCAAGTTATGCAAAAAAAAGAAAGTTGTATTTCTATTTCTAAAAACATAACTATATTTCCTGATCAACTTTACCTAGTAATTGTTACAATTTACGCTATCGACAAAATCAGCTTTTATTTTTTTATCAGGGCGCCAGGATTCATATAAAAATCTGCTGAAATCTTTTGAATCACATATCACAAATTAAAAAGAAAAATGTTTTTAAAATAATCGGTATTATATTCTACCGTAACTAGAATTATTTTCTAAATATCATTATTCTTGGAGCTTATTTAAAACATATTGGAAAAGGTAAATTATATTTTCAAATCTTACTAAACTAATATTAATAAATTTAATAATAATCATTAATAACTATTATTAATAATGCACAATAAAAAAAGTTGATAAAAGTAAAATCTCTTTTATTCTAACAAACTAAAAATATTTTTAAGTTAAATTACAAATTAAATAAACTGGGGAGAACATATGCTAATCCAGATATGAATCCATTAATAAAAAACAATAGTTTCACAATTAAAATGTTCCTGGGTTAACAAGAGTCTCTTGATCAATAAAATTAAAGTCTATATTGGGATTATTTTTAAGAATTGTTTGCAAATGTTTAATTTTGTCACAATCAGGAATGGTTAATCTTAACTTATCGGTAAGTTTAGTGAATTCACGAAGCTTGTAGATTACTATGCATAGTTTTTTTTGTGTGTGAGAATGAGCTCGGCCATTGGTTAGAAGTTGTTCTTGGTCCTGATTCTAAAGGCTAGTCATGAAAGCTTTTCTGGGTTTGATGGTCTTCATGATGAACGATGTCAAAAGCTTCAGTCTACTACCGCATGGAGAATTATTTCATTGTAGAGTGGTCCTGGATTCCATAATCCAAGACAAGCCAAAAGAAAAACAGACAAGCCAAGATGTTGATCAAACTGGCCTCTTCCTTTTTATACTCAAGGCCCAGTTTTCAGACTTCTGTGCATGTTATTATCATGGCATTTAAGTTTATAATCTTGTACATTTTTTTTTATCGGTTTTCAATTCCAAAGTTCTCTTTTTTATCAAGTCTTTCAGCCATCTTTAATTAGCTAAAATATTTTTCTTTTAGCTTATCTTTTTACTTTTGGAATTCTTTTAATTTATCTGGATTAGTAATCTGCATGTCATTTATTCTCTCCAATTTTTACTTTTATTTTTAATTACATAAAAAAAATACGAACAATTTTAACTTTCATTGTACGTTTTAACAAAAATTCTACTAATCAAAAAAAAAAATCTAAATTTTTTTTGTTTTAGCTTTTACCAAATGCCAATACATATATTTGTACCATACAGACTGCGATAATAAATTTAAAACTTAAATAAAATAATACTTTTATTATTTAAAGTTATGTTTGTTAAATCTATTTATTTTAGAGATATTACATTCATAATATTTGTTTACATTTAGTAAGGTAATGTTTCTGGGTAAATAGATTTAAACATTTTACAATTTAAAAGTAAAATAATTTTGTTTTTAGATTTTTAAAATCACGCCACATATTTTCTGTCAAAAGTAAATGAGGGTTGGGAAGATAACAATAGCATTAATTAATCAAAGTTTTGGTAGCATTTATTAATTGTGGCTTAAATTTTGCCAGCAAATAAACAACAGATGTCCACTTATGTATTTTTTTTAATTAAAACATTAAAATTAAAATTTCTAATCCGAATATCTTAAAAGCAAAAACTAATTATAAAATCCCTGTTTTCAGATATTCAGATAAGATAAGTTGGAAGCTGTGATTTTGTATCTATTTTTGGCTCTATAGTGACTTCTGTGGGGTAGTTCTATTGTATGTTGGTTTAGTATATTTAGGACCAATTTTATTGATTTTTATTCTATGTTTGATTGATTCTATGCCATGCTTAATGCTATTCTATTCTATGCTTGTGCGATTATAGTTCTATGCTTGTGCTACTGTTGTTATGCTATGATGTTATAATATTAGGGTGAAATTCTTTGCATCAAATACTTGACGTATTTAGTATTTTGCTTTCAACCTGTCAGTGAAGATATTTAAAATATTGAATGTAGAACAGCTGAAATTGATGAAGCCGGCCCTTTAATAATTTCATGATATACCAACCTTTGCTGATTAAATGGAAAATGTCTGAGTAGAGACTGGTGGGAAGGCTCTCTTCCTGCTTGGATGGCCATTCCTGCTGCATCAGACCATCAGATGTCCATACTCATTGTAAACTGCCCCTGCTGCTGAACATGTAACATCTTTAATCACAAACCAAGGAGCTGCCATGTTGATAACATGCTGCCTAACTTCCATTGTAGTTTTAAACCAGAAAATGTGCATGGACTGCTCAAAGTTAAAATGAGGTAACCCCATTAACCCAAGAGCTCTTGTGTTGTCTATTTCCTTTCCAAAAGCTAGCTAAAATTTAAATGTATTTCTTTTGTTATGAAACAGTATTTCTGTAAATATATTTGTAACCTAACTTGCATGCTTTTCTTTCTATTATTGGGTTAATATTTTTTATTTTATAATTTGCCAATTTATTTTTTCTATTATAGTAGTGTGCTTAAATAGCCATCGAACAAGTAAATTATTTCCTTCCCTCTTATTAGTGTGCCACCATATTATTGCAGATTAATTTTATAGTTGTCCCTAGATAAATGTTTTCTAAAATCCCTTGTTCGAGGGCTACTCTGTTTTATTTTATTTCAAGAAAGATATATTTCGTATTATATATATATAATGTGAGGATATGTGCGAAATTAATAAGTAGATTTTATAATTACAGAAATGCATGACTGTGTATTGCCTTATTAATCCCCTTTTAATCATGCATTCCATTCCATTTCATTATTTTCAAATAACATTGTATTTATAATGCCATTTACAAACTGCAAAATTGAGGTCAAGAATGTGTAGACTGTCTTCAAAAATATCGGAATTGGTTAAGCACCTTTACTTGTTCAGTTACCCTTTTCATATATTTGTTCTATTTATATTAGGTGTTACTAGGGTAGACATATAGGGTGTTGAGACCTTGCTTTGTTTATACAGGGATTTAAGGCTAAGACCTTTCCCTTTTATCCTCACAACTTCCAGATATTGTATGAGCTAGAAGCCATACATGAAATATATGCTTCAATCACCCAGCTACAGAGTTTATGGTAATAGGCCATTCTCGGGCTGTTTGTGATTAAACTTCTGTGGGGTCCCTGGTGAAATGCCATCCTGTCTATTTTCATTTTAGTATTTATTTTATTTTATTTTATTTCACAAAGCCGCAGTTTCAACATGCTGGATTCCATTCTATATATTAAGCCTCCACTATTACCATCATTTTCTTGTTATATTTAAATGATATTTTATTTAATTACCTGCATCTTAACCACTTCCATGCCTCTAGCTCAACGAGCTTTCATCTGCACCTTTCTAGAAATCAATATAAGTTCTTTTCTCAGATTTTAGAATATAAATTGATTTAAGCAACACTTATCATATTCACCATAGGCTTCGCATATTGTGAATTAACCTTTCTTTTATGCTTGTACATTTGTTTTAAGTGCATTATTATAATTTCATTAAGCATTGACCTGAGGTATAGAAGGATTGTATAAATTAACCAGCCATTAATGTAAATGGCATTTTATTGTATCTATTTAAAATATGTTTATCTTTTAATTTGATAGCCTGGTCTGGCTTATTCAGACAAAGCGATCTTATAGAGCTAATTAATAAACTGTATTTAAATTATAATCAGTTTAAATATATTTATTTATTTTCTGTGATCCACACCATTACTCTGGTCTATTTCTCATTTTATATATATTTTGTATTATCCACAGTCTGTAGTTAGCTAACCTAATTATATATGCTAATGTAGAGTTTCTTGCTTCTCCCTGACCACCAGCACTGGTAAGAAACTATGCTATTAGTAGCATCAGATGTGTTATCATGTAGGTGGCACTGTATAGTAAAGACTTTAGATTCGAATTTAGGATTTCTGGGAGGCAACTCCTAGAGTGTTGAATTTTGAATCTGGGTTTGAATTCTACAATGTGTTAGCGAGATACACGTTCTGATCATTACAATATAAATATACTAATTGAACATATGGATTAAATATTCACATTTATTCACCATTGACAATAGTGTCATTACAATATTAATATAAGTTAGATGGTTCTTATATTTACATGAACTGCTAGTAATGCTTCAAGGTAGTTAGTTGATGGCAGAAATTGTTTGTGAAATGCATGAGTACTGCGGAATAATTTGTTAATTTATTCAGATAGTATGGCAATCATAGTAAAAATAAAAAAAAGCATACAGTTATTCACAGTAATATCTCCACAGTTATATTTACACCTAATTTAAGATGCAATAAACTACATATTATATATAAATTATTCTGATGTTAAAAAAAATACTATATCAAAAAAATAATATTAAAAATTAAAATTTTCAAGATATCAATAATTTAAATCTGTATTTATTTTCTATAAATATAGACAAATTTGAGATCTGCACAAGCAGCTTTCTTGGGAAACTTGATGGAAATATTTAAAGCAGCATCCTAATCATATAGCATAAAGCAATAAAAGATAGTGAAAGAAATATGTAATCATATGGCATTTAATATAAAACATATCTCACATCTTGTGAACAATTGAAAAAAAATTTCAAAAATAAAACTTATTTGTTCTCTCACTAAATAAAAATGTGAATGGCATATTGATAATTACTTTTGTGGTAAAAGAAAAATCAAGAATTATAATACCACTTCTAAATTATCTATCATAACTATTTCCAATATATATTTTAATATATATAACGTTCAAATGTGCAGCACTCGTTGGCTGTGGGCCATCAGTGCAGGCTGGATACGCCGAGCATGTTGTGTAGAGAGCAATATGAACTGCGGAGAAGGGTTAAGGAGGCGTGTTATATCATATCAGATGAACACGCGATGAATAAAAAAGAATCATTTTACGCCATATCAAAGAAATGGCAAGTTTAAGCGTTCTTATCCTGATTAGCATATTTTGCCTATTTTGCATAATTGCACATCGTGGAAAATGAAGAGATTTTTGTACTTCTTGAAAATGAAGGTTATACCTTCGAAAACGTTAGAAGAATCAACAAAGTTTATCATTTAGTGATTGGGTTTGATTTGATTTATATATATAGTTTTGCTTTCCGAATTATATAAGTGTGTGTATGTGTGATATTAACGCAAATATTACATTTTTTATATATTTTAAGTAAAAATGTCTGCACTTTATTTCTGCTTTATAAATTATATGACAGCAATATCCAAAAGACTTACATTTTTCTATTCAAACATGAACATTATTCTTATCTCAATAGATGTTATTAAAGATTAAACTTCTTTCTAGCACTGATTAAGAAATAAATACTATGAAATACTAAAAAAATTAAAGCATATTATATAAAAACTATTGACCAAATATGCAATATTAATGAAAATATCTAAAAATTTAAAACAGTCCCAGAAATTTATAAACAATGAGGATTTCCAATTCCTCTAAAAGCTTTGTGATAAATGCTTAGCCAGAGCCAGCATTTATCACAAAGCTTGTAGAGGAATTAGCAATCCTCATTGTTTATAACTTACAAGCTTAAGAGATAGGGTCATGTGATCTATGACTCTTATTTTGACTGCCAGAAATTTGGTTCAAATTTTGCATTAACCAAAAAAAAAAAAAAATGTTATACCACAAGGGAAATAATTAAGAAGTAATTGATGTGTATCAATAAATCTAAAAATATAATAAGTTAGTAATTTCATGACAACATAATTATTGGGGACAATTATTAATATTAAAGTTTTGTAAAACTGACTTTTAAAAAAAAAATAGATGTTATCCAGTAGAAAGTAAGGTTTAGCAATAACAAATATTATATTTTAGTTTTAATTATGGATTTTATAGTAATAATAACGAAGTAAAAAACAATAATCTCTAAATACTAATAATTTAAAAATGACTAAAAATTATTTTTTCAGATCTATTATCATATGTCACATGATAATCACAAATTTGCATATCATAATTTCAAACATATATATATATAATTGCAAGAAAATGAACTCATATATCACATGACTTAATTTAATAAGCTTGTATTACAAATGTTATATAATGATTATGCCAATAACTTTTAACAAGCTTTTCAGAATATCCCTATCCTCAGAATGGTTTCATGCTTTTGGCATTCATCAGTGAGGTGCTAGGATATTCAAGAATTAGATTTAAAATATGATATCAAACCTAGCATTTTATCGAATGTTTAAGTATTAAATAGAAAATCTGAAATTTTCAGACATTCATATGCCTTCAAATTCAGCTATCTAACTTAAATAGCCATATGTAACTGAACTAAGTTAAACATTAGATAAAGTGCTGGGCTTAATCTGGTATTTTAAATCTAATGCTTAAATATCCTAACACCTAACTGATGAAAGTCAGACCTAGAAACTGGTTTAAAAATAGGGATGTTCTGAAAAGCTTGTTAAGAGCTATTGGAACACTCATTATATAATATATATATATATAATATATATATATATTAATAAACTCAAGTCATATATCACATGACTTATATAGCTTCTATTTACAAATATGTAAAATAAAGAGCATGCAAATGCTTGAAACCAGTCTGGGAATGGTGACAATCCTAGATAAAGATGATTTGAATGTCTTCTCTTGTAGCATTTATCATAAAAAAAGAAAAAAGCTTGTTTAGAGAACTATGTGAAGGGAATAAAAGACTTATCTAAATGTTTAAGAACAATTAAAACATCATATGAGTATAATATTGGAATAAATAGGTATTAAATTTATAAAGTAAATAAGTGCTAAATGAAATTTATTTTTATACCTGACATATTATTTTTGAAAGTGAAATTAAATCCCATTGTTTTGAGCTTCACTAGAACAGTAGTAACTCTAAAATCATTTCAAATATTGGACCCATGACTATTCCCTCTGCTTAGTAGTTTAATTATATAAAGTTTAAAGCAAAAAATATATAGCCATCACAAAATATACTAGCATTTGGAAACTTTTTATGAGAAAAAAGTTGATAACTGGATGAAATATATTGATTTATCAACATTTAATTGCAATTTAGGTAGAAAATATTGTTGGAGGGGGGGGTAAATTTATTTGCATTTTGTCATCATTTACTTGAATGATGTCATTCAGACTTAATAAAAATGAAGGATTTGTTTTAGAGTCACTTGCTGTTACTTTTAATATTTAGCTTCACATCAATTTGATTCTATTATTTCTACTGTAAGTTTTATTTTTGCAAAAATCAATATTTTAACAATTTCTGTCAGTATTGAAAATATATTTTAAATGCAATTTGTTACTTTCAAAATTAAAACTTTATTTACACTTTAGAGTAGATACAAGAGAAATCAATAATAGCATAAAATTAGATCAATAAGAAAGTTTCAATGAATACATATAAATGTGGTATGCAAACCATGTATATAGAAAAATCAAAAGGTATATTAGATCCATAACATAGTCTCGAGAGCTGCATAAGAAAATTATGATAGACAAATTAATGCAAGTATGAAAGAAACATAAATAAAAATAAAATCAAAGATTACACTAATGCCTTAAGGCAGTGGGTCATATGCATAATTTGCTAGGGATATAAAGTAAGTCACACTTATATATGGGGTTTAGAAATTCCGTTGATTAATGATTGATTATCTTGGCCCAAAAGCCAAGGACGACCATAACAATATTTACAAGTTGATATATAAAAGGGACTATTGAGAATCGTTAATTAGTATATATGCAATTTGTTTTGGCTGCATTTGTGGTAAAATGCAATCCAGACTAACCAAGAAAATCACATTATAACAGTTTTAAAATTGGATTTTACAAACTCAATGTCTAGATGGTAAAATGACACCATTATAAAGAACTAAACAGCAATGCTATCGACCAGGAGACAATACAATAAATGTTGCAATGTTTATATAAATAGAATTGTCAAACAAAGTACTGTAATCATAATATAACACTTTTACTAATTGTTTGGGTTTTCCTTGATTAATTGGTTTATATATGATCTTATTTCATATTTGTGCCTAAGTGCTTTTTATTTGTCCTTTAATACAATTTTAGCCATATTTTATGTAATCTACTACTGTAAATTAAATATTTTAATGTTTAAAAAGAATATTTCCTTGTCTTTCAAAATTTGACATCTGTTTTTTTTTTTTTTCAAGGCAATTGACGTCATAGCTAAACAAAAAAAAGAAAAAGAAATATCTTCTATAGTTATTAAAATCTTATGTAATGTCGCTCGCTATTATTTTTTTTAATATTAAAAAATATATGAAAACATAAAATAATAGATTTAAAATAAATAAACTAAGCGTTCTATAAATTTCATATATATTACTAAGCAATGTTATTACTATTTATTGGGAGTAAACAAATCGATATATTTTTAATTATATATATTACAAGTTTTAAAAATATTTTTCTAAAATTATTATTATTTTTACTTTAAAAAATTGAAAAAAAAAAAAGATTTTAAAATAATACTTCTTACGTATTATTTCTTTTTTCAATCTATCTATTTACATATATAAAATTCTTAGTTTTAAAATAAATTTTATTGATAATGTAAAGTATGTATAGTTATTACAGATATTATATATGTTATGAACACAAAATTGTATAGTATCACTTAGATTATTTATCATATAATTAAGATGCAATATTGAGCTATAAAATATTATATTAAAAAATAAATATCATAATATAAATAAATTGTGTAATTGTATGGGGGGGGGGGTGGATTTATTTTAAAATTAAATCTTTTGTGAAAATTATAAAATTTAAGGGGGGAAAAGTCAAGCGTTGTTAGCCGAGAGGTCAGTGCAGATGCCTTACAAGCAAGTAGTTGTTTGCAGATGGTTGTTGCGGGTTCGCCTCCCGACTGACGCTATGACATATGGAAAAAAAAAAAACAGCAATTTTAAATTTATTTAAATACGTCACAAAATAAAGATCTTTTAATAAAAATTACAGGAAAAGATAAGCACAAAGAGTTACCAGATATTTGAGTCTTTTACAAATTTTCATATACTGGAGAATAATCTATGTTGCTGCATAAATAAGTTACACCTTGAATTCTAAAATTAATTTTATTTATGTTTTTTGAAAAAATAGATTGAAATTTAAGAAGAGCAAGATTAATTCTTCACACTTCTGGCTCCAAAATTTCCATAACATTGATAGAGCTTTAGTTATTTGGACTTAAATCCACTTCTGGCAGACATCTTTAGTATTCATTTGCTGGTTTTGCTTGATTTGATGCCAAAAATTACAACTAAATAATACTGATTTATTAATTTTAAAACAATCCCCAAGATGTCAGTACTGTACAGAAAAACCTAGGATGGAGAGTAAAAGAGTTTAAATATATATATAGAAGTAAATGAAAAATCATTGGGTGCGAGTTAATTTATGATAATAGCAAGGAAAGTAGTTTACTGTTAAAGGCTCAAATGGGATCTTTAGCAACAAGAGAATATACATGTAAATGGAAACATATGGGTGATTTAGTCTGCAAGTTGTGTAAGGAAGGCATAGAAATATTAAGCATCTATTGATTCAATGTAAATGTTTGAAATCAGAAAAGTACAAATAATGAATTTATGGAATACGAAATATAAACAAAGTAATTATATAGAAAGTAGGTTATTGGTTTTTATGCTGGGTTTGGGAACAAATAAGGGGAATTCAGATATGAAGGCCATGGAGTTGACAAAGATTATGTTATGGAAATGGGATGGAACAGGATATGGAGAAACTTAAGGTGGACAAGGTAAAGGGAAGGTAAAGTGGCTAACAGGTTTCTCTGGACTTAGTTGCTGAGAGATTCCTGACTCCATATAAGAAGTCACAGTGCATCACATCACAGCAATACAAAAAGCTGACAAATGCCACTTATTGGTACTTCCTACATTCTGTTCAAAAGTGTTTGCAAGAGTATTTGAGAATGCTCATTCTTTTGTTGAGGTTTTGAAATGAGATCATATATTTTCTATAAATTCTTTCTAAAGTTATGATTATTTTTTCTAAATAATTATGAAATATTTTATTTTTTGACAAAATTAAACTCAAGTTTTATTTGGATGTATAGTGGAATTGCAATTCTGCAATATTTTGTTCCAATGTATAATAGTTCACATTTTGTTGATAAACTTTAATTAGAATATAAATAAACTACAAGTATACATTACTTATCATCATGCACATTTATATATAACAAAGACAGTTTTATATGTATAGTATGGGAAACTAAAGGAGTGAAAGTAAATGAAAATTATTTAAGTCATTTAGATTTTGCAGTTGATGTAGTTGTTTTTGCAAATAATGCTTTAGAGCTGTAGGAAATGTTGCAGGAGTTCTCAGATGAAAGTAGGAAAGTAGGGTTAAAGATAAATGTTAAAAAGACTAAAGTAATGTTTAATCAATTTGCTCAAAATATGAAAATAAAGATTATGATGAATTACAAGAAGTTAACAGTTACAAATACCTTGATCAGATTGTTAATATAGATGAAAACATAATGGATAAAATTAATCATAGAATTAAACTTGGTTGGAGTGCTTTTGATAGAAATAACTTGATACTAAAAGGAAATATGCTTATATGTTTGAAAAGGAAGGTTTTTAACAAATGTGATTTACAATTCTTACATATGGATCTGAGACTTGGACACTTAATAGAAGAGCAATACAGAAACTCCAAATCACTCAAAGAAGTATGGAGAGATGCATGTTGGGAGTAACAAGAAGAGATTGAAAATGCAATGTATGGGTAAGAGAACAAACAGATGTTACTGACTTCATTGAAAAAATTAAAAGATTGGAGTTGGGCTGGACATATTGCTAGAAGAGATGATAATAGAGGGACAATTGAAATATTAAACTGGATTCCAAGAGATTGTAAAAGACCCAGAAATAGACCACATGTGAGATGGATGGATGAAATAAGAAAGTGTGCAGGAGTGATGTGAAGAAGAGAAGCTAAAGATTGGAGAAGATGGATTAAACTTGGAGAGACCTTCATCCTGCAGTGGATTGATAATGGTTGAAGATGATGATGATGATGATATTACAAAATTTATTTATGAATTTTAGTTGTTTTTTTAAACATGATCACATATGATATTTAGAGACACAAAAATATCTGTTTAAATATTGTATATTGTACTAAATTTACAAATTTTAATTTATTTTGTTTGTTTATTTACATTTTTGTTTGTCTATTTACATTTTTAATAATGTATAAATAAAATAATTAATATAATAAAATCACTTATTCAACACTAATAGATTTATAAATGTAAATGATAACATATGTGATGTGATGTTGATGTGATGTGATGTATTTGGCTTCTCCTTAAACAAAGTCAAGAATATCTCAGCAACTATGCCCAGATAAACCTGTTAGCCACTTTATTTTCCATTCCCCACTCTAAGTCTTTCCATATTCTGCCCCATCCCATTTCCACAACATAATCTTTGTCAACTCTATGGCCTTTAAATCTAAGTCGCCCTTATCTTTTCGCAAACCCAGCATAAAAACTAATAACTCACTTTCTGTATTGTCACTTTGTTCATACCTATTCTCCCATAACTTCATTATCTGTACCCTTTCTGCTTTCAAGCATTTACATTCAATCAACAGATGCCTAATATTTCCTATACCTTCCTTACACAATTTGCATGCTAAATCACCCATAGTTTTCCATTTACATGTATATTCTCTTGTTGCTAAAGATCCTGTTCAAGCCTTAAACAATAAACTACTTTCCTTACTATTATCATAAATTAACTCGTTTCCAATATTCCGTTTACTTCTATATATATTTAAACTCTTCTTACCCTCCATACTACTTCTCCATCTCTCCAACTCCCTATTTTTTATTAATGCTTCTATTCTTTTATCCCATTCCTTACCACTATAACACTCAACAATCCTCCTAACACAATCATCCCACCTTTTATAAAAGTATACTGATATAAATTCTTTATCCAAATCTTTTGCATACCACATTACCTTTCTCACCCATCTTGTTACCTGCCCTTTACTCATAACCCAATTAAACACTATTTTGGCTATTCTTTTACTATCCATAAACTGCAACCTACCAAACATTTTCATTTTACTTTTTGCATCTCTCATATAGAAACTTGACCATCCCATTTCTTCTTGAATTTCCTCCTTTGCTGTCCACATCTCTGCATCTAATGCATGTCTTTCTACTTTCCTTTGTACTTTCTCTATATAATCTAAAATCCTTTTACTAACACATAATGCATCATTACCATATGTTAACCCTGCTACTGCAACTCCCTTCCATACAATTCTAGCTACATCATATTTATTATATGAAAATACTGTTAGTTTCTTTACCAAACCTTTTCTTTTCTTTGCTTCATTTACCAATTTTTTTCTCCCATTCAACCAAGCAATTTTTCTGATTACATAAGATGATTCCCAAATACCTATATCTATCCATCACACTTAACTTTATATCCCCAATAAAAAAACTACATCCTCTCTTTCCCCAGTATTAACCATCATTATATTTGATTTTTCTTCACTAAATTTAATCCCCATCTCTTTACCCACCCTTGCACATGTCCTCAACATAATATCCATATCTTCTTTTCTTTCTGCACATAAAAACATATCAAACCATAGATAAAGGTGGCGCCATCTTTATTGCTAAAGAAGGTTGCCTTGACTTCAGGTTCAGATTGTTGGTAGCTTAAGCGTTAATTGTTATTATATATTAATTAATGCAGAAAGTTATGATTGACTGAAAAAGAAATGTCTTCATAATCACTGTAATCGTTATTTATTGTCATTTAAAAAAATAATCCTAAGTGGAATTTTAAGTACTGAAACAGAATCTTATTGTTTTATGTGATCTTAACAATAATTTATTGAGAGTTTAAAAATAAAATTTAAACTAAACTTATCTAGTATATATAGTAATTTAAAATTTAAACTACTTTTATTTTATATTTATAAAAACATTTGTATTGGTAAATTGCAATAATAAATCAGTAGGAGATAGCTATTATTATGATTATGTAATTTAGCTTATTATATTTTTTATATTTGCAAAAATGAAATAATTTAAAAATGATTTTCATTTGTAAATTTATATTTCTAAAAAATAATTTGAAATTGGTGGAAGTATAGTCCAGAATAAATGTTATTTTTTTTAAAAAATATAAAAATAAATATTAGAACTAATATCTAAACCTAAGCTGGCACCTCTATGAGGAGTACCAAAGCACGAAATCATGGTCAGGGGTTGGGGGGGGTCCTGACAGAGATATTTTAAGTGCTGGCTCTGGCTAAGCATTTATCACAAAGCTTGTTGAGGAATTGGCAATCCTCATTGTTTATAACTTACAAGCTTAAGAGATAGAGTCATGTGATCTATGACTCTTATTTTGATTATTTAATTTAAATGGTTGCTATTTAAAAATGTAAAGTGGTGAAAAGGTTAAACACTGAATGGATCCTTAGAAACTACAAAAAATATATAATTCATGTTTTTTCTTTAATATTCAAAAAAAATTATCCAGACATTCAAAATAAATACATACAAAATGTATATAAAGAAAAGCTTGGTATAATACTTCAATAGCATGCTATGCTAATAAGGCATAATAAGTGTGAATACTTTAATATTTATCTGTTGGCTGTAATTCCACAATTATCACTAACATAAAACTACATAAAATTGAATGCCCTTTATGCTTAATGACTGATTTCAGGGGAGCCTATTATTACAAAGCTGCAAAAATTATTAATTCATGGCTCAATCACAAAATAAGAATTTATAACCAAGATTGTCTCACACCATTGGACATAACAGATCTATATGGTTGTATTCTACCAAAACTATCTAACCAAATAATTAAAGACATTTGTGTTAGAGCCAAATACAATGTTCAAAAAACTGAATTTATTATCCAATGCCTGAATTAAATTCATGAAGATATGCCAATCTTAATAAATGGTGTATATTATAAGATGGAAATGGGATAGGTTTTCTTATGAGTAGCATAATATCTAGTATCATACTAAATTAATGTGAAGAAGTTATACCTAAGTACTCAAATCAAATCTCACCCCTGTTATATAAGTGATATATTGATGATATTCTAATTTGTTCCTCAGAAGTCCAAATCAAGAAAATGCCCCAAAATATTTTATATATGTTTTTATTAAAATGTGATGATAGAAAATGAAGATAAGTTAAAAGGCATAATGTTTTTAGATCTATATATTTAGCATGAATGTACTCAATTAAATTATAAAATGTTAATCAAACCCATCAACTGTAAGGCATTATATGCTCTCTACCATTAACACCTAAAGCTTTTAAATTTTTTCGTATCAAAGCATTTTTATACACAAACTATTATCTATGTAATTCAAATGTAATTGAAAAACTAATCTTAAATTTAAAACAGGCAAAACTCTCCATACAGTATTGACACTCAGTGCCAATCAGAGTCATCAATGGATGCCAGAAGGCTTGTGCATAAAATCCCTATCTAGTGCCTACTCATCTAATCTTGAAACATATATCAATGATCTATGTAACATCAGATACAAAGAATCAACTCTCATTCCAATAATTAAAAGGTGTTACACTAAAATTAGGAAAAGACCTATTCAAAATGAAAAACCAGTCACTTCCATACATACCTGAGGCTACCCATTGTATAAACAAAATCTGCACTGAAACACACAGACTTGGCCTTCACATCACTCCTGCCCTGATTTGCAATATTAACAATACAAAAGACAAGTGGCCCCAGAGCAGAATTCCCAAGTTGTATATAAAATCATATGCAACAACACAAACTTCAACACAGTTTATTATGAAGTATTGTGTGCCAATCTATCTAACAAGAATTTAGCTAAGACAAATATTGAGGTTAAATCTATTTCCCTTGAGCATGAGTCTAAACATGATCACAGCTTCGAATCTACATCTGCTAGCATTGTCTGCTCTGAAAGAAACAATGCTAAACATAAATTTAAAGAGGTCTGGCATATTTCCAACAGCATACATACAATCAACAAAAAAATTCTGCATTCATATCAAAAAAGTGGCTCATTTAAATTAACTTATTTACATCCTATATTCAAATTTTATGCAAATATCTGCTCTTGTTTATTCTTTTATAAATGTCACAAGCTTCTTGGACAACTATTACTATGAATATGACTACTCAGTTAGTCAAAAGCATGCTTAGCATACCATGCCAGTAAAGTATTAAACCAAACTTTTCTTTATATACATTATGCATATATTTATTTTGAATTACATTGTTTCAAGAAAAGATTTTTAAAAGATTGAAATTACATTATCAAAATATTGTTAATTGGTCCATTTAATAATGAAGTGTTTAATCCTGTAACAGGGATTTTAATCCCTCTACTTTTTTTTTGTAATTTAAAATAGCGGAATAAAAAATGGATGGTAATTTCTTCCTTGTGATCACAGAAAAACATGTGCCATATATATGAGAATGGCTTACTCTAGTTAATAAAATGAAGTGGATTAGATTAATTTTACATAGAAAGTTCAAATATTTGAGCTTTGAACCATCATTTGTATCTTTTAATAATAATTAATAAATACATAGTGAGTTGGCAGCATCTTCTGATAATGGATAAATATGCCATTATAAAGGCATCCAATAGCTAATTTTGTTTGAAGTAAAGTAGGTATGATTTCAGTAAGTTTATTCATAAAGTCTATTATGTATGTGATAAATTTTTGATTAAAAGTGGTGGGGTATTCTTAGATAAAACTAAAAAAAATATTGGAAACAGTTTAGAAAATTAGAAACAACATTAATTAATTTCTGCATATAGACTATGGCAATAAAATAAGACACCTTACATTGCATTTAGCATATTCTTGATTTTTTGGTTGATATGGATATAGTCTTTAGTGAGAATTGGCTTCTTTACTAAAAAAGATAATATATTTATTTAGCTAAATATAATGTATTACCAATAAACATCAGATGACCACCACCTCTTATGCTTGTGTATAACTGTTGTTCAAACAGGAAAAACTCACTATATATATTGCCACACACAGCAAGCTAGACTAATCAGTGGATGCCAAAAAGCTTGTGCATAAAATCCCCATCTAGTTCCTACTCATCCAATATCCCCAGACTAGTTTTTGGATTATGGCCTTCATCAGTGAGGAACCTTGGATCTGAGAGCACTGCACCTAGATCTTAGGATCTCCTAAGATATAGATGCATCTCTTAAGATATAGGTGCAGTGCTCTCAGATCCAAGGCTTCTCACTGATGAAGGCCATAAGCCAGAAACTAGTCTGGAGATATTGGATGAGTAGGCACTAGATCGGGATTTTATGCACAAGCTTTCTGGCATCCATTGATTACTCTAGCTTGCTGTGTGTGGCAATATATATAGTGAGTTTTGCCTGTGTTAACAATATATTACTTTAGGAAAAATGAGAATGTGAACAAATCATATTTGTATGAGAATAGAAAGATATTTTTTAGAAAGGTGATTGTAGTTTTTTCTATGAATGTTAAAAGTTATTTTTGAATATTGGCTTTAAAACAATTAGTTAATAATGAATATGAAGAACTTTGATGGGAAACCATTAAAAATAAAATAAATTATTTCTTAAAACATAATTTTTTCCAAATCAGGACTTGTCTGAATTAAACTGAAAATTATATCTTATTGTAATTATAAAGTTTATTAGAAGAAATAATGTGTCTCAATGTTGTTGTTTTTTTCGTTTTTTTTTTTCATATGTCAAATGCGTTGACTGGGAAGCGAACCCGGGCTAGCTGCTTGGAAGGCAGCTAAGCTAACCACTAGGCCACCAATGATTGACTAGGATGTCAATGTTTTTATTGAAATTAAGAGCATTGAATTCCTAATAGCTTTCTTTTGTATAAGTAATAGGTAAGTCAAAAATAAAAGGAAAGTTCAGTGGAGATCCTTGAAGACACCAGCTGCATGGCCTAAAATGAGGGTATGATATTGTATTTATAATATATTCTGCCATTTAGTATAAGATTTATGATTATGTGTAAAATATGGGGATTACTATTGCAGCAATTTAGTAAGTTTGAGTATAAAAACTGTGTTAAAGAGTGAGGAGATATCTAATTTTAGATGGAGTTTTTTTTCCATAGCTCATTTATGGATTATATTTTAAAATCCTTTATTTCAAACATCATAAAGTTTATTTTTGTTTTTTTCACACCCACACACTAAATATATATATAAGACATATTTTGTGGGTTTATCCATGTTAAAAAATTTAAATATTGATATACTGACGGTTTCTCCTATTTGGAAAGATTTTTTTAAAAAACATTCCTAATTTAACATTTTTGCTATTGGTGGAACTTTAACGTTTTTTTCAAATCAATGACTGTAGCGCCTCTATAATCGTCCTTCTATCCTTTATCATCCAGTGGATGACTTGTGTGATCAAGTCAAAATGTCAGTACAGTATATCAATATTTAAATTTTTTAACACAGATGAACACGCAAAATATGTCTTTTATATATGCAACCCGTGAAAATCTTCGTATCAACATATATATATAATTTTATATTCAAATAATATAATAAATACAGTAATATAAATTCAAACTAATTAAAAGTTAGAATTTATACTACTGTATTTGTTTTATTATTTGAATATAAAATTATATATAAGTTAAAAGGAATAACAGACATCGATTAATATTATTGTATATATATAAACTTAAACTTCCCGAATCTATCCAATCCATCTTATACAACTGATTCGCATGACCACATACATTTGAAAAAAATATTAGTATTTTGTGCTGAACCAGCACTCATCAGTGTTTCCAGATCATCTTCTCCAACTCATGTATATGATTACTGCTCAGTTTATATTAAGATAGCAATTTTTCAAATTTTAATGGACAACCTTCAATCTTTCCCACTTTCCAACTCTTCAGCCATCCATATCATTAAAAATGCAAGGGTAAAATGTTCAGAACCCTTGATGATGCCAATATTATTGTCATACCCATGTTGACCCCAAGTCAATCTGACCCCTCACACATAGGACCTCAATATGTCCATTTAATTATACAGAAGAGGAATGGGTAGAATACAGGATGAATACATAATATTTAAATACATATATATTGTCTATACTAAACAATGTAATTATAAGGAATTTGAAGTCAGACTTTCAAACCCCCACAGCTATCCAATTTATCTTATACAACTGATACATACGGCCATGTACATATAAAGAAAGCGATCTTTTTTACGTGTATGTGGTCATGTGTATCAGTTATATAACATGGATTGGATAACTGTGGAGAGTTTGAAAATCTGAGTTCAATCCCATATAATTACATTAAGTTTAGTATAGACAATATACACATACTTAAATAATATATATTTTCAAATTTGCAAACATTTTTTTATTTGTCTGCATAATGAAATGGTATATATATTAAATAAAATATCACATTTTTATGGATATAAGTGTTTAGAAATTTAACAAAATTTTGCTGTATATTTTAATGAATACTTTTCAGCTATGCTGTAATGAAACAAAGTACCAATTGAAAATAGGCACTCCAAGATAAAATTATACCATCTAGCAGTGATATTTGTCCAAAATATTTTTATGTCAAAAGTGAATTGCTTATAACTTCTTGTCCAAGTTTATTTAAGAAGCATAGGTCTGGCGACAATATTTTATATGTGTGAAAATTGGAAAGATAACTTCCCAAATATTTTTAGGTCAAATAAGACTCTTTTCAGAGACTTATAGGCTTTACTATGCATTTTTTAAATAATTTTCAGTTATGATATAATGAATCAAAATACATATTAAAAACAGATATTGCAAACTGCAGTTATGCCATCTAAGAATGGCATTTATCTGAAATTCTTTAAGGCAAAAGTGAATTGTAAATTCTCTGACATGTAAATATATCACTTTGTAAAATCTTCTAATGCTCATTATGATTTAGGAGAGTGGTAGACTGATAGACTTAGAGCTTAAGATTCATAGATGCTTTCCAGCTCTTTCACTTCAAACCCTCAAACTTTTCTGAATTTCAAAATAGTAAACCCACTGATTTATTTTTTTTAATTTTCTATTTAATATCTGTGACTCTTGCACAGTTTATTCTAGCATATTAATTTTAGAACTTTTTTACATTACTTTTGCAAAAATATTTTGTGGATTAAAATAGAAAGCTAATGGAGTCAAGTAAATGGGAGATTTAAAACAGGCAAAACTCACTATACGTATTGCCACACACAGCAAGCTAGAGTAATCAATGGATTCCAGAAGGCTTGTGCATGAAGCCAGAAACTAGTCTGGGGATATTGGATGAGTAGGAACTAGATGGGAATTTTATGCACAAGCCTTCTGGCATCCATTGATTACTCTAGCTTGCTGTGTGTGGTAATATGTATAGTGAGTTTTGCCTGCTTTAAAATAGTTATATACAAGCATAAGAAGTGGTGGTCATGTGGTTTTTATTGGCTTAAATGGAGATTGTTTAAATTATCTAAATTTTGAAGATGATACGATTGTTTTTTGCAAATAATATTTAAGAATTTTAAGAAATGTTGCAAGAATTATCAGATGAAGGCAAAAAAGTAGGGCTAAAGATAATGTTAAAAAAATTAAGGTAATGTTCAATGGATTTTCTCAAAAAAGAAAATGAAAATCAAGATTGATAATGATGAATTAGAAGAAGTTAACAACTACAAATGTCCTGGTCAGATTATTACTACTAATGGGAACATATTGGATAAAATTAATCATAGAATTAAACTTGGTGGGAGTGTTTTGATAGAAATAATTTAATATTAAAAGGAAATATTTTTTATGTGTTTGAAAATGAAGGTTTTTTTATAAATATGCTTTACTGGTTCTTACTTATCGATCTGGGATTTGGACACTTAACAGAAGAGCAACACTGAGATATCAGATTATTCAAAAATGTTTTGAGTGACTAGAAGAGATCAAATATGGAATAAATGGGTGAGAGAACAAATGGGTGCTACTGATATCATTGAAATAATTAAGAGACAGAAATGAAATTAGGTTGAACATATTGCTAGAAAAGATGATAATATATGGACAGTTAAAATCTTAAACTGAATTCCAAAAGATTGTAAAAGAACTGGAAAGCTGAGTGGATGAAATAAGAAAATGTGCTAGGGTTTTGCAAAGAAGAGAGGATAGAGATTAAAGAAGATGGATTTAACTTGGAAAAGCCTTTATCCTGCAGTGGATTGTAATAGTTAAAAATAATATTGATGATATTGCAAATATTGCTTGTTTTTTACCTTCAGATAGCCAGAAAATTCACGGCTAACTAAATATCAGGTATTTTAGCTAGGGAGTAAAACAAGAATGAAAAAACGATTCAAACCCTTATCCATCAATATTTGGTATTCCTGATAAATACTCTCATTTTTTTTCATGATGTCTGTATGAGAAGCTATCTATGAATCTTCTATCTCGCAGTGAGCTGTTCATAGGCTATTTTATCTATATATCTTAAGTTTTCTTCTCGACAGCAAATTGAGTTAACTAGATAACCGAGTACTAAGAATTACAAGCTATAACTATTGATAATTACCGATGTTAGATTACATACGCTTGCTATTCTTTTACAATTATTTATTCTAACATCTCATTTTTAGAGTTACTTCATAAATTCTAATGAGCTCTTATCATTAAGATGCAATCGGTACCAAAAATTGCGCAATTGCATAAGATATGTATGGTTAGATATATAGCAAATAATTATTTGATGTAATTTTAAATATTGTATTAAAATTAAAGCCATTTAAATTGAAAACAGGCTTTTAAAAAATGATACAGTTATTCTTTGTATTTTATTACTCTTAGTGAAAATTATATATATATAAAAATAATTATTTCCAACCGAGAAGCGATTGTTATCATTTTGGAAGCTAACGACAGCGCACTCGTTTTATCCACTATCTTTCTCTAAGGCAATACCAATTCATAGTCCATGTGGAAAGCTCGCTGCAGAATGATGTCTTGTAAAGAGGCGCTGCGTGATAACTATTAGTTTTGTAGAACTAAAAAACAAGGCAGAATACAAGTCATAATGAATAATTAATAATGAGAAGGTAAAATGAACTATCGCTTAAAAATTAGGGACGCATATATAAAATAAAAAATAACTAGATAAATGTGGTATAATTATTAACCGTCCTGAAACGTAAAATTAAAAAAAAAAATTGACGTAAAGTACAACTAGCTCTTTTTAAATTTACCACACTGGCTTAATAAAGATCACCATAGTTTCTATAAACTGCCCGTCTCAGCGTTATCCCTGTCGCATTGATTTGAAATTGTAACTTGCGTTTTCACGTGATCCGCGTAGCCAGATAGGAAAATAGTTCGTGTTTTTTCTTAACAGCCCAACGTTTAAAACCTATACTGAGTTGCATCCGAGCATTTTCCTAGTTTTCTTTTCCTTTTTCCTCATCTTAAGTGTTTTGTAATTAATAATCTTTGGTTTACGTAATCAAAGAGAAACGGAGTAAATTAAATAAACATAAACGGTCGTTTGGATTTTTTTTTTAATTTTTATTTTTAAAATAATGTATGGATTTTTCATTATTTCCTCTTGGTATTATAACTAAGTACTGTATTATGAAAATAAAATAAAAAATGAAATGAAATCTTTTTTTATAAAAAAAAAAAATCTTGTGGATAAATGAAAATGTGTTTTAAATTTAAAAAATTTTCTACGGACGCTTTAGCAATAACTTCACACATTAATACTACAAATAGGAATATTATTAATTTTATGTTTGGATTTCCACGAGGAATTGATAAATGTATTTTTTATTTATTGATTTAAAATTTATTAAATATATAAATATTGAAGGGATATTTGTACTTTAAAAAAAAGGAAGAAAAGTAGCAGCAACAACAGCAAAATTTATAAGATATCCAACTTCAAGTCTATGGATATAAGGTTTAAAAAATTACGTTGAGGTTAAAAGAAAAACCGGAGAAGTCTGCTATCTTTCGCAGGTAAGAAATCCTTTTGGAATATTTTTGGTTTTAAAAATTGTAAATTGATGTTTAATTTCATCCTAAAGATTTTTTTTTTAATGAATAAGTAAATAGTAATTATGTAAAACGATCAATTTAAAATAATGACTAAAAAAAAATGTATTATGTACTCATTAAATTAAATATATATATGCAAATAGTAAATTAAATCTTATTAATTTTTTAACATACTTGAGTTTCGCAATCTCACATATGTACATATATTTGTGCGTATGTTAAGTTTTGAGACCAAATTGAATAGTTAAGAAATGGAATAATGATTCAATCAAATAATAGTACTCATCATCGTCAGTTATGTAATTTTCTATTTCTTGTTATTTTTATTTTTGGAAGCATTTACATTTTAAAGCACATCATGAACTTTAATGAGAGTTCAGATTATTAAAATGCATATATATATATATATATGCGTTTGCGTAATTAATTATTGAAACAAAATGCATTCATATATGCATATATTATATAAAGTAGATCTTATAATCTGATACATTTTACTTTCCATAAATACATAGCCGTTTATAAAAGAAATTATAATAAATAATATATATAGACACATACATGCACGTGTGTGTGGAGTTAAAGTGAAAGATTCTTTGATAAAAACGAAAAAAACATATATAAAAATGCTTAATCCATATATTTATACCAAACACAAGGTTCATCAATTAATATTATATATAATTATATATCTTTTCAGATATAGATCATATCTAAAAAGCACTTGTTATCGCGATATAGGGTGATAATTTACAAACAAATGTTATGTAATATATAGGGTATATGAGCACAGACTTTCACATGATCCACCACTCTTCACACTATCTCATAACACTGATACACTTAAACACATATATGTTGAAAAGATAAATAATCACCAATATACATATTTCATGCTAAACCAGCAATCATCAGTTGGTCCAGATTATCGTCTCTACACATATATGCTATAAGTGCTCAGATATATATTAAAATAGCCACATCTCATACTTTAATGAACAGGCTTCAATCTACTCCACCCTCCAACTCTTCAACCGTCCATCCAATTGAAAATCTGATGATGGAATTATCAAATGTTATATATATATATATAGATAAATAGATAGATGGATGGGTGGATGGATAGATATATGGTGGAATCTTAAACAACTAGAACAATTTCAACATTATACAACATATTAATTTATTATACAATATACACCAAATTATTTAAACTGTAGTCAAATGTAAAATTATATTCAATAAGAACCCATTTATTTACATGTTTTATGAAAGTGTGGTGAGTGAAAGTTTTAGAAAGATATTATCATACATGGAATAAGAGATGTGAAGTTGATTTACTCCATATGCTTATGTAAAATTAAAAAAAGACTAGATATATTATTTTAAATGAAATTTAAAATATATATCTGGGCAAGAAATAATCTGTAGTTTAAAAATGATTAGGAATAATTATTAATGTATTTATTTTAAGTGGTTAATATCAAAATTTTAAGTACAGAAAGTTTGGCGTTTGTAAATCAGTGTATAACAATATATGTAAAATAGATATTCATATAACATTACAATACTAGCCAAAAAAACAAAATTTTACTAAAATTCTTCAACAGCTATGGTTTCATCTATTAACGAATAGAGCTTTTCAACTATTTCACTTAAAAAACTCTATTTGTTTATAGAAGAAACCATGATTGTGGAAGAATTTTAATAAAATTTAGTTTTTTTAGCTAATGTTGTAATGTTATATAAATTTCTATTTTTATTTATAATTACTAGCATAACTTTAGACAGTATTTAATAGTATATATGTATATCTGGAAGATTATTTAGTGTAGATAGATGTAAATGGTTTTAAAATTTTAGATGGGGGAGGGGGTAAATAATTCTAGGAACACTTACTATCAAATAAATGGTTGTTAAGCTTATACATCTTAAGTGAATAAGAATAGTTACTTTTTTTTATAATATAGTGACACATTATGCTTAAAACATTAATATAAAGTTGTCCAAAAACAATTTATGAAGTGCTTTTCTATTACTTCTCAAGTTCTGAATAAATAAATAAGATACTAAACTAATTCAAGTTGTAATGGAAAATAATCATAGCTTTGAAAACTTGTAATAATAAAAGCATTATATTCCATTTATATGTTGTATCGGATATTTTTGATTATAGATATGTATTCCTTCTATCAGCACATATTGCAGATAGATAGCACTTCCTCTCTATGACAGGATTTTGTAAACAATCTTCAGCATTTATGTGAGTTTAATTTGTTTACAAGGTATACATTTAAATATTTAAAAAAATATGGAGATTTATTATCTTTTTAAAATACGTAACTTCAAAACTGAAAATATGCATATGCATGTTTTTCAAATATGACCATAAAAGCAAATGCTATAAAAATTATATTAATAATATAACAGGAACTTAGTCTACTTTTAAAAAACTATCAGTATAAAATTTCCAAATTCTAACATTAGAAAAAAAAGCAGCTGCTTTAGTGTGAGTAGTGGAATTTGAGATAGTTTTCCATTTCCAAAGTTTATGGTCAGCCTATGGGCTCATGGCTTTTGAATATTAAACTACTGAATCAACTCTTAATGCATTTAAGTAAGCAGCTTTTTTTCATTATTTTTCTATCTTTTTTCTGAGCCATTTATTTTATATTTTAATTAGTTAATTTCAAATTTTACTTTGGGAAATTTATATATATATATATATACTGTTAAAAGGAGGTTGCCTTGACAACAGTTTGAAATTGTTAATTGTGATTGATATTGGGATTTTCTAAGTGTTGACTGGTTTTTAATGATATATATATAACATTAAAAGTAATAAATATAATAATATATAGGGTATATGAGCACAGACTTTCACATGACCCACCACTCTCCCCACTATCTCATAACACTGATACACTTGAACACATATATGTTGAAAAGATACATAATCACCAATATACATATTTCATGCTAAACCAGCAATCATCAGTTGGTCCAGATTACCATTTCTACACATATATGCTATAAGTGCTCAGATATATATTAAGTTAGCCAATTCTCATACTTTAATGGACAGGCTTCAATCTTCTCCACCCTCCAACTCTTCAACCGTCCATCCAATTGAAAATCTGATGATGGAATGCTCAAAGGCCACCCTTAGGCCAAGATTCTTAGCACATCCATGTTGACCTAAGTAATTAACTGTTATGTACAGTCTTTCAATTCACGAAGTATTTTTAGTTAATTCCTTAAACTGCCTCAACTGCAGTTGAAACATTATAAAGAATTGACCAAGTACTTCTGCAGATTAAAAGACTGTATATAATAGTTAATTATCATTATATTTATTACTTTTATTGTTATTACAATAGTTTTTTTAATTAATGGACATTTTATATATATATACCTACTCAAGCAATACAATATATTATCCAACAGCTTACAAAAATAGAGCTAAATAGAAAAAAATATAGCAGTTTTTATGGGTATACACTCAACTAATCTATAATTATTTCAAGATTTCATGCATTTGTGGAATGTTAATCTGATATTGTGCCACTGAAAAATAGTGAAGACTGCCAAATTTTATCATGAATTTATGGATAAGATATCTAAAGAATATAAATATGTGTAAAACCAGTCATTGTTTTTTTAAATAGTCACATATAATGGACAAGAGTGCGAGCCACATAGTTCTGTGTGAACAATTACAGATGCATTATAGGGATGAAAGTACATTACATGTTTTTAAAAAATTGCTAGAAGTTAATTGACCACTTGGAAAGCTAAATCAGGCATTAAAATTAAAATTATGAGCAGGCTTGAAAAATATATACCATTTCTTCTGGATACTTATTATACAAGAGAAATGTGGATTCAAGATTTATTGAATCAGTGAATGAGAAATGTACTGGTTGGATATGAACTGGGTAGTTGATTGTGAAAAAAAAATCCACTATTGATGAATACAGAGAGTTTGGAAATCCAGTTAAAGAGGAGTTATCTTTTTCAAATCTATAAATAAGATGCCAACCAAAAGATTTGATATTGTTTTGGTCATTTAGTAGAACAGCAATCTTCTTACATATGAAATTTAAACAAGCATAGTATAGAGGGTGTAGCATTGAGGATTGGATTACCTATAGTTACAATATATATTAAGTTTTAATATAGGTTACAAAAGATTGTCATATCAAATTGAGATCTTCTTTGTAGATGGGAAAGCCTGTGCACATGATTAATAAAGATGTGAAAATGAGACCCAGGTGTATGCTCTTATTACACATATGAGCTTATTAAAAGTAATATTAAATAACCACATGCATAGACTGTAGTAAGCAATTATTCTATTAAGAACACCATTTTTTATATCAATTTTCACAATTGGATAAATAATTTTTGGACAGAATTCTTCTTCTTTAGGTCTTCAGGGGTGACACTGGCTGTATTAATGCAAAACAATCTGATGAAGGCTAAAAAAAGGTGCTTAAAAATACAAAATAAGTGATGTTATTGTATATATTCATAAATAAACATAATTCTTTTTTGAAAATATAATTTGGCTGCAGAAAGGAGTTTTCTGTAACGAAAGGGGACCCTTTAATTCTACTTTGAGATCTTAAAGGAACTGATCAATGCAAATTATTAATATTTATTCCATATGTTTTTTTTTTTCATTGAAGAGTTATTATTATGTGGCTTTTCATATGATAAAAGACCATGAATGAGCTGCTCACCAACATACATCAGCCAGTGTGGTGAGTTGACAGGATTTTTACTTTTGAACTTAAAAACAATCATATTATAATCTTTTTATTTGTTGCCTAATAGTTTTTAATGGAAATATTAGTTGACATTTTTTGCAGGCAGGATGAATATGTGTATGGTGATTTTTTTTAGATATTTACAATCATGATAGCACAAATAAAATTATGGTTCTTATTCCCAAATGCGATAAAGTCCTTAGCCATGATGATAAAAACCAGAGTCTATTAAGATTTCTTTGATTGTAGACAGTACTGCCATTTGATAATGTTCTTTAATCTAAACACCTATAAGTGCAAATCATTTTCAAGTGAAGGAAGATTATATAAATTGAAAGACTTGTCTAATAATATATGGGAGATGAATAAACTAATTGAAGTGGTTTAGAATTTTGATGAGATTAAAGAAACACCAAATTCTAATGGTCATCACCAATATTTTTTTGAGTAAAATTGGACAGACTATACTTTCTATTTTCTTTTTTTGAATTTACATATGTTTCTATATTTAATTTATTTATATTTTTAAATATTAGGGGTAAATATTTTATTTAATTGTTATGTATTTGAGTTAAAAATAATAAGATATTAAATGTTAACTCAGTTTTGACTAATGTTTATATCACATAAATTAAGTCAAAATATTTTTTTTTCATTTTTTTAAAATAAAGATTAAAATTTACTAAGGCAATAAACCTAAAGCATGTGCGGTTGAAAATGTGAAGGTAGGGACCCGTACAGGTCTTAACCACAAGCTTACACAGCTTGTGGTTAAGACCTGTAGTGGTCCCTACCTTACATAGGTTGCGGTTAAGACCTCTAGAGGTCCCTACTTTTGCATTTTCAACTGCACATGCTTTAGGTTTATTGCCTTAGTAAATATTACTTACGTAATCAATGTGCATTAAATAAATTTATAATTAAAATTAATATTATAATTGTTAAATGTAAGAAAAATTCTTTTTGTGGAAATGCAGTTAATGAAATGATACATTCATTTGGAGTATATTTCATTAGTGTTTAAATTAAGAAAATATATAAAAAGAAATTTTACTAATTTAGAAATCTAATATCATTGATAAATTTAAAATATTTCCTTATTATTATTTTAAAATATTAAGCATTCTTAATTTATAACAGTTGATTTTGTTGAACTATAATTTAAAAGAAAGTCAATTGTTTAGTTTAAAATAGTAATTGCAAAAAACTGATATTTATTTAAATATATTTTAAAATAAACTATAGAATTTTTTATTGTTTTATTAGCAATAGCCAAGAATGATTTCTTATCAAAAAACTATTTAATCTTACAAACAGGATCATCATGCTTTTAATTAAAAAAGAAAACACTGAATTTTAAACTTTCAAAATGAACTTGTAAATAAATAGTTTTCATCCCAAGAATTTGGCAACCAAAACTCAAATGGATAAGGATATTTTCAAAGCTTGTTAAAAGCTTATTTTGCAAGCTCTATATATAACATTTGTAAATACAAACTTTATTAAATTAGGTCATGTGACATCTGACTTGATTTTTTTATCATTTTATATTTTGCTATTAAGGCTTTGGTAATTTTATATTGCTAAAGCTGTTAATATATGGTATATCTGAACTTAGTTCAGTTCCATATGGCTATTTGAGATAGATAGCTGGATTGGAAGACATATGGATGTCTGACAATGTCACATTTTCTAGTCAATAGTTATACATTGGATAAAGTGCTGGGCTTGTCCTAGTATTTTTAATCTAAGGCTGAATATCCTGGCACCTCACTGATGATGCCAGAAGCAGAAACCAGTCTGGGGTTGAGGATATCCTCAAAGCTTGTTAAGAGCTTATTTTGCAAGCTCTATATATAACATTATCTATAAATAATAGGATTACTTTATAGACATCAACTACTGCAAAAATCATGATTTTTATACAATATTCAGGCCTGTCTATTGTTTACAATCTTTTACAGGTCAAATGGAGTGCCATAATGAAGAAAGTGATCATCTGCTCTATCTTTAAATTTGATGAATGTTAAAAATTTCTACTGCTAAATAATTTAAAATGATAAAACTGTTTATAAATTTTTATTAAATATTTTTTTAAATTTATCACTTGCAGGCTTTGGGCCGGTTGTTGATGGTGTCGCAGTGCCATCTGATGGTGGTAGTACGGTCTCTCCACAACTTCTGCTATATGAAAGTTAATATTTTTAAAATGTTTTAAATGTAATATTTAAAAATAATACCAATGTGATAAATGATAGTTTATTTTTATTTTATAGATATCATATTTCAATACAGATTATAAAATATATAATCTATGTTATTTAGTGATATTTATAATTTTTAATTTATGTTTGTTTAAATGGTAATAAATGTTTATTTTATATATATATGGTATTTGACTAAGGTTGTATGTATTGGCAATTGAGATATTATTTGCTGTGTTTTGTTTAATATTTATATAGTTGCATCTTTATAGTGTCTTTGCAGTAAATACTTTCATAAGCATGGGTAATGTCATATCTTATGAACTCTGTCACAATGATGAATTAGTATTTAAATATTTTAACTATGAAGTTTTAAGAATATTTGTGGCTTTATGCTGTCACTTAGAATATTGTTGTAGAGAGTTAATGGCATATATAACAGACATTTCACTCATTGCTTAGTCTTATAGCCTTTAGTGTACAGGTTGCTGTGTTACTAGATACTGAGATCAAGGATAACTTGGTTTGGCAATATCTCAGATTGTTGATCATAAGTGAATTTGTTGATTTTGATACATGAATTTAAATATTGGTTGCTATTATAATGACATTATTGTTTTTTTTAAATAAATTATTTTGTTTGATAATAAATTATTTTACTTCTTTTATTATTGATTATTACTTAAATTATAAAATATAAATTATTGATATGCCAAATTAATATAGGCATCCAAATGTAACTCGTGCTGGGTAAATTTATCTTTTTATTTCCATATTTATTATTAATTGAAAAAAATATCATTTTATAATTTATAACTTCCCAATATTTGTCTGTAATTGTGATTTTGCTAGTAAACTTAACTTTTTTCTTTGGTATGTTTTTATTATATTTAACAATATTAAATTACAATTTGATATACGAACAAAGTCTAGATTTATTATCTAGTGGTGCTTTCTAGTAAAGTTACACATGGAACTATTTAACCATATATAAATATGATCACTAGATGGAGCTTTACCAATAGCTCCTAACAAGTTTTGTTTCTATAAATGCTGAAAGAGATAGAATTCAAAATCTCTATCGTTGTCATCCACCTCCAACAATAGAAATTTTGAATTCTATCTCTTTCGGCATTTATGTAAACAAAGCTTGTTAGGAGCTATTGGTAAAACTCCATCTAGTGATCGTAAAATGCAAGCTTAAAGGCATGTTTGTTTTGATTAATATATATATATTGTATCATAGGTTGTTCATATATTTTTATGCTATTATTAAACTTTAATATTAATTATTTTGGACTCTGAGTGCATATCATTCTGTGCTCTTACATTGTTTTGCTATTCTAACTTGCACTGTATTGATATCATAGAAATATGAGTTTGGATATTTAATGATTATCTGAATCTAAACTCTAACACTGAGCTAGGAGGTTATGATTACATAAAGTGTAATCTTATAGAATGAAAGTAATAGCAGTACTTCTAGATGTTAACTGATAGCATCATTTTGTGGTAGCATGATAAATCAGTCAAAATGAGCTACTCAGTTGATATTATATTTCATCAACCTAATTTAAAGATAATCTGCTTACAATATATAGATAGCATTAACTCACTGTCTGGAGCTGTTTAAGAAAAAAATTACCTGAGAATAAACAGAGCCCATAATTATAAATAGATATGTTGGCAGAGTGGAATATCAAAAACAAAAAAAATAGATATTAAATGATAAACAAGGCCGGTTAAAAAGTTTAAAATAAATGGAAAGTCAAGATTTGAACTAGGATTATACTAGAAATTGAGTATTTAACAAGATTCCAACAGGAAAATTAATGAAATATTTAAAAGAAAAAAAAAAGAAAAATCTTAAATAGTAATAAATATATTGGAAGAACAATATATGAATATTATTGATTGCATTCTACCGAAATAATCATAAAATCTAAAGTAAGTATGAATCAGCAACTGGAAGAATACAGATTTACAAGCTGCAGAGAAACCAAAGTTAAAAAAAAAAATTGAAATAAAAGGGCCAATCCAAAATATGAAGAACCCCATAGCTTAAATACTTAATTTAGAGAAATCTCAGACATTCATGCAAACTTTTCATAAATAAATATAATTAACAACAAAAAGTCAGGTACAAATAATACAGACATAAAAGCTGATATGAATAAAAATATCACTGGTATGAAGGCTGACACAAAAATATTAAATAATGATATTATAAAATAAATAAATAATGTTAATCCAAGCATAAGACATTTGAAAAAAATTAATAAAAATAATACATATACTAAAAAAGAGATAAAAAATAGAAGATGTCAATATTAAGTATGATAAGATAAAGCAAGGGTAAATAGAAAAATATAAGAGACTCTTAGTCAGATAAAAAATATTAAAAATGACAAAGGAAGGTCAAGAAAAGAAAATGAGGAAATTGCACCACTGGAATAGAGTATAGAAATACTAATGAAGACAGTATGAAAATATCATATGAAACTAATGAAACTTATGCAGATAAAAAATAAATATGGTTTAATTTAAGAAAAAAAAAAATTACTGTGAAAGAAAGAAAAAAACAAAATTCAGAGGTACGACCAGTGTACAGAAATTTTTTTTTAAGAAAAATATCTACCAGTGACCACCTGAAGGTAACTCAGAAAGAGATAATTAAAAGAATCTAATAAATAAAGATAGATCAAAGAATAATAAATAAGCATGTCAATCAGTCTCATCAGATGGTAGAAGGCATGGGGAAAGGGTACAATGAACACTCAGGAATAATGAATACACAGAGAACCCAACTCTCATTTCATAAATTATTCAGCAAAGATTAAACAATTCTCATAAAAACTTAGGAATAGTAAATCAATTTTTGAAAATTTGAATTCAGGAGCAGTAAAGAGAGGCTCTAATAGAACACTTGAATAGTATTGAAAGGTATTTTGTCTTAAATTATATGAGGGAAAATGCAATGTATTTTTAGTATATAACCATTTACAGAAAACTTTCAAAAGATGCATAACGTAAAAGTTATTGAACTAAGAAGGGAAGTTTGCACACACTTTTTATGATGTAAGTTTCAGCATAGGAAATTTCATACCCATTGTCAGAGAGCCAACATATGTGCTTTATTAGACAAAATTTGTAAAGTAATTAATATTAAGCAAAAATTTTAATTGATATAGATCAAAAGACAATTAAGCAGGTGTGGATTTGTATATTTAATCATGAGAATGTCTAAAAAAAAAAGAAGAGACTATTTATGATATAAAGCAAGATGCTCTATAAGGGAAAAAGATATTTATATGCCAATAATATCAGTGTAAGAAAGGAAAGAAATGAGAATATAGGCAAACTAAAAAAAAAAAGAATTATTTATATTCTAGGAAATATCTCATATTTAAATGCAATGGAAGTGGAACTAATATTAACAGTAACACCTGTAATAACAATATCACCAATCATCATCACCTTGCAATAGTACCACATCAGTAAAGGTAGCAAAAAAGTTATTGGATTTCAAATGAAAGGGATGCTTGACTAGACAATGGAGACACTCTTTATCAATATCACCATGTTTTGCACAACAATGACAATAAATTTAAAAGAAATGATACAAAGCTGAGTTTAAAAAAGGCTATAAAAATTAGGTTAAACCTCACTTGTGTGAATGTATTGATTGGAAAAATGATTAATATTTATAACAATGAACAAAGATTGAAAATAAATAAGCAAGAGAAAATGTTTTTTTTTGTTAATGATACATTAGGAATCAAAGGAAGTGGTGATGTATGCAGAGATTTTCATCTAGTAGGCTTATTGTTATTCTTACCTTGATGAATACTTATAGGCTATAGTTTGATAAAGGCTGTGTATCCAAGTCAATCCTGCAATATTAATATTTTCACTCTTTGACACCACACTCTCTAGCTATGCAGCTATTGGATGATTCCAGCCATTGATGATTTCTGATTTGCATAATTTAATCATTTTACACTGAATTATATCAGATATACATAATCACTAGCTAAATGAAAAAAAAATTTACTAGTATAATATTCTTGGTATATTACAGTGTGTCTTGGGTATGATTTATTTCAAGATACAAAACACTAATCCATGAGATGGTTTCAGTTTACTAAAGAGCACTTATGTCAGCATTATTAATGATGAGATTTTCAAAGATAAAGCATATGCTTTGATCTTAAATTGGAAGTGGTAAAATAAAGATGTTCATAGGTACAAATATTGTATATAAGAACATAAATGTAACAGATATTGTATTTGGTGGATACAGTATTATCATACTAAACTAATAGAGCAAAAATATTCAGTATTAAGAAGAAAAAATACAAAAGAATTAATACTTTCAGTAATTAAAATATTACAGGAAGGTAATTAGTTCAGAAATAAATAAAATAAGACAAAAAGTAATAACTTATGTAGAGATAAAATTATAGAAATACAATAATTGTATTTAAAAAATAAAAGTGATTAAGAGGATATTTGGACATGAAGTAAAATATAGAACTGAAGTTCAACATAGATTGTCATATTTGCCCTTCATTTTTAGGAGGTAATGTGACATTCATACTTCATGGGCTAACAAAAATAAAACATAAAATAGCATAGGGATAGTGATTAATAAAATGAAATAAAACATAGAAATGAATAATATGACATTCCTGCAAAAAGGTCTAAAAATAAAACAGCCTAATTAAAGAATATGGGTCTATGTATTATGAAACAGCAGTAGTGGTACATTTCAAGCAGTTAAAATGAAATAGAAGAAAGTTGAAAATAAACTAACATTAATTATCAATAAAGAAAAAGTTAAAGAAAATTGTCATGAAAATCATTACTGCTACATTTTAACTCATAAAAGTGAACTAAATCATATATTATAAGTGAAATAAATGTATATGTGCCCCTTAAATATATATATATGCATAAGAATTAGACATCTAGTGGTGGATTCATGGATCATATACGCGTTTTAATAATTATAATTCAAAGCACTTTGGTTTTGCTAAATTAAATCAAATAGTATATGATTATTGGAACTATTTATGGCTGAATATAAAATATATTTTAATAGAATAAATGATTAAAAATTTGTTATTGTAACATTCGCAGCAAATAGTATATTAGTTATTTTACAGGCTGAGTATAAAAGAAAAGAGTGCCATTTTTTGTAATAGATATAGCTGTATTATATAATATATAATTTGTTTCATTTGTGGTATAATTTCAATTACATAAATTCAAATTGTCTATGAGAAATTTTGAAAAAGATAAATCATTACTGGAATTAATTTGTTAAAGTCATTCTGCATAATTTATTTTTTGAAATTGCTATTACATAATATTATAAGATCTAAAAAAAAGTCGAATAAAAATATTTTCTATAAATTTATAAATAAACGTAACTGAATTCTATAAAATTTGAATTAAGAAAGGATACTAAAAAGTTAATTGGATTCAAATTAAAATCAAAAAATACCTAAGACATTTGAACATTAAAAATGAAAAAGCTTAAAAGTTTCAAAAATAACTTGTTCATCATGAGTGCAGTTGAGTTGGTTGTGACGTAAGCAGAATGGCAAAGATCTTATTTATTCAATAATCATTGATTATAGAGTTTGTCTAAATACAACTCTTTGTGTTATAAATAGCAAATTAAATAGTCATTGTAATATCCGCACTTATGACTGTGCCAAGGTTATAACTGCAAGTCATACTGTGCAGTCAGCAAATAACGTTATACAATTCCCACGCTGTTCTTTCCCAACAAAGCTCTCCAACGAATTGGTCTGCTACAAAGCTTTTCAAATGAATTGGTCTGCAACGAAGCTCTCCAATGAATTGGTCTGCAACGAAGCTCAGCCACGGATGCTCTCCCATGAATGGTCTGCACCGACTGCTCTCCAATGAATGGTCTGCAAGTGGATGCTCTCCAAACGCATGGTCTGCAACTTGCTACTGCATGACTGCTCTCTACTGCTCTCTCTGTTACACTGCTCAGTTATTACCCAGTGTTCCTATCACTCTCTGACAACTGCAACAATCAATCAATGCACTGACCAATAGAGTAACGTCTCTTATCCAGAAATATTTGTAATCAGCAAATATTTCTAGGAATTGTCGATCACCATCACGTCAATGCACTAATTAAATTCCTCAGCTATCAGAGCGCGATCTAAAAACAGCCTTACGAATAAATTCTAGTTTTTCTGGAGTGCACAAAAATGTCTACCATTTTTACAAACACTACAGTCATAAAACAGTCATAAATTTGTTCTGATCATAGAAATACTAATCCAACAAAAAACAATTTCATTTTCTATATATTAGCTGAACCAACTTTACAATGAATTGCTAAGAGAAATTGTATTAAAGTTGTGGGCGACTATTTGAGAAATGAATCTTGAAAAGAATGTGTATGTTACAAAATATCTCTTATCTGCTCTATGCTAAAATAAATAAATTCTGACCCGTATGTTTACAAACTGAATAAAATATATTACCATGGAAATATGATTAAATCATGTTATTGAGGCTATATAGTGAATTACAATACACAAGAAATAAAAAAAAAACTAGCTATAGAATGACTTGATTTGAAATTGTAAGCCAAATAAGAAATACCAGGGTATCAAGTAGCTTAATATAAGTGTGCCATTACAATTAAAAAGTAAAGTGATAAGAAATGTTTTAGTATGAAAATAAAAGCCTACAATATAATTTGAAATGTGAAATATATTGTAACAGTATAGAATAAAAGTGTGTTGAAATGCGAGCAATAAACAACTTCACTAAGCATAGAATAAAGCAAAGAATCAGTTTCAGTAGTCAATATAAGTAAAATAAATAATAAACATAGCACTATCAGCAATTGGATTTAAAAGAGATACGCTATAAAATCTTTGGTTAATCATTATCTATTCAATGCTAAACTAAGGACATATTATAAAAATAATAATCAATAGTTCATCTGCATGCACATACATAAGTGCTAAAAATAACTATAAACAAAATGCTGGGGTGATTACATTAATGCTAATCGTCATTCATGCGTATTCGCATTGGTGGTCGAGAGGTCAGCGCGACTGACTTGCACTTGCAGGCAGTTGCCCGGGTTGCGGGTTCGCGTCCCGGCCAATGCTATGACACTTAAAAAAAAAAAAAACCCTATAAAATAATTTAAGTAGACATTAAAGGTGACCATTACTTTTGCATTATCCAAATAATTCTAAGAAAATTAAATGAAGGTTCACGCACACACATGTACCTTCGACACACACACACATATATATATATATACACACACACACTTTCATAACTATAAATTAAAACTAACATTTGGATCCACAATAAACTTGTTAACTATGAACAAAGTATTTATATACACTTATTCTATTCTATTATTAAAAAATTTTACTGGAATAACTTAAATAATGATTAGTAAATTTATTGATTAATTAAAAATAAAAATAATAATTAAAAAATAAAACTGATAGTTTGATAAATGTTTTACATACAAATTAGTTAATAAATTGAAAATTCAAGTTATCAAATTTACGAAGATGTAAATAGTTTACAAAATACTGCCTAACGCCATACTAGTAATAAAATAAAACTTCATATAACATTACAATATTAATAAAAAAAAAACTAAACTTTATTAAAATTCTTCCACAACCATGGTTTCATCCATTAACAAATAGAGCTTTTCAAGTGAAATTTTCTTGAAAATGTCAATTTGTTAATAGATGAAATTATGGTTGTGGAAGCATTTTAATAGTTTTTTTTTTTTTTTGGTTAGTATTGTAATAACTGAAACACACAGGCTTATTATATACCTGTGTCTATATATGTAGTATATAGGGTATATGAGCACAGACTTTCACACAACCCATCACTCTCCACACTATCTCATAATACTGATACACTTGAACACATGCATGTTGAAAAGATAAATAATTACCAATATACGTATTTCATGCTAAACCAGCAATCATCAGTTGGTCCACATTACCATCTCTACACATATATGCTATAAGTGCTCAGATATATATTAATATAGCCAAACCTCATACTTTAATGGACCGGCTTCAATCCACTCCACACTCCAACTCTTCAACCGTCCATCCAATTGAAAATCTGATGATGGAATGCTCAAAGACCACCCTGAGGCCAAGATTCTTGTCACACCCATGTTGATCTAAAGTCAATCTGACCCCTCATGTACAGGACATAATCCATTTAATACATATACAAGGGATGGGCAGACATCTCTACTTATGTAATAACTGAAACACACAGGCATAATTATATACCTGTGTCTATATATGTAATATATACGGGATATGAGCACAGACTTTCACATGACCCACCACTCTCCACACTATTTCATAACACTGATACACTTGAACACATATATGTTGAAAAGATAAATAATCACCAATATACATATTTCATGCTAAACCAGCAATCATCAGTTGGTCCAGATTACCATCTCTACACATATATGCTATAAGTGCTCAGATATATATTAAGATAGCCAAACCTCATACTTTAATGGACAGGCTTCAATCCACTCCACACTCCAACTCTTCAACCGTCCATCCAATTGAAAATCTGATGATGGAATAATGTTATGTGAATTTTTATTATATATATAAACGTGGATGAAATAAAATGAGTTAACCTAATAATGACGGACCAAATATTAATCTAATTCTTACTAGGTTGATAGTGACTATAATAAGACTCTTTATTATATGCTGAATATTTAAATATCTAAGAAGCACTATAAATGTATAGGAATAAATAATAATATCTCTGGATTATAATAAATTTTAAGTATAACTGTATTTTTGCAAATAAAATGAATCAGTCTACTAATATTTAACAGGCAAAACTCTCCATAAAGTAATGCACCCTGTGCCAACCAGAGTAATCAATGGATGCCTCATACACAGGGTGGCACTACTATATGGAGAGTTTTGCCTGTTTAATAACAGTTATGTGCTAGTATAAGAGATAGTGAACATGTGGTGTTTAATGATTCTACTAATATTTATATTTGACTAGCTTATTCAAACTAATTTCACATTACATAAATCAAATCTAAAATAATCTCAGGGTTTAAAATACATATAATAAGTAAGACTCTTGAAACTTTAATTTTTAATTATATATCTTTATCATTGATATGATTAAATAACAAAGGATATTTTATTGTATTTAATCCATATTTTAAGTAACTGGCATTGATGATTAGATTGTATGTATTAAAAATAAATATAAATAACATTACTACTAAAAACAGTGCATATTTAAATAAAGTATACTAATAAGAAGATTATATGACCATATTTATTTATTAGATAAATGATGAATATTCAAATAATAAAAGCTGAAAAACAGGTAATTTAACAAAATATAAAATTAATTTATGAACAAACAAAGAAATATAAAATAAATAATAATAATAATAATAATAATAATAATAATAATAATAATAATAATAATAATAATAATAATAATAATAATAATAATAATAATAATAATAATAATAATAATAATAATAATAATAATTTAAGTTCTCATCACTTAAATAATTTCTAGTGATGTTACTTAAGGAAGCTTAATTTTGATTTCCCTTATATTAATAACTGTACAGATGTCTCTCCCCATGAGTTGTAAGACAAAACAAATTATTACAGAAAGTTGTTAAACAAAAGATGAAACAACTTAAGCATTATAATAATCATAAATAAACAAAGTAAAACAATGTTCTATTAGAACTGTTAAGTATAATAGTTTAATCCATTTTCCTTTAAGTATCTAACTGATATAAACTTAGTTAGTTCTTAAAATATTGAGAAAATTTATCTTATTGTAACATAGTACTCTAAGGATATGGTATTATTAACTTAACTTTTATAGGTACAGATTGTTAGTTTATAAATAAAAGACTATAGCACATGTTATTAGGAGCTTTTCTACTAAATAAGAATACTTTGGAATGACATACTGCCGCAAACAGTAAACAATGGACAATTATTATATAGACTCTGTTACTTATATATAAATATTCATTAGGACATACACTTTACTCTATAAGATTTTATTACAGCAGCATAGATTGGACTTGAGATCAATAAAACATATGAAATGTATAACATATTATTCTTTAATTATAGATGATAACAATTACGACTAATTAATTAACAACCTGTTTTCAAAATACATTTAATACACACATGCATCTCAGCTATAAGTTCTAAATTATAATAATGCAATTTAAGTATACTGCTTGTATAACTATTTTACTCTTGTTTCTTCTAGTGAGAACTTTATTCAACCAAGACAACTATATATGATGATAAATAAATATATACATAATAAATAAGAATATATTCCTTGTAATTTAAAGTTTACTTAAAGTCTTTTTTTAAGTTTCCATATTTTTATTTCTGGCAGCATCAAAAGGTAAAAAGTTGTCACTGTTTACATGGATATGATCTCTTTATCATTATTCTTTATCAATATAATAATCTATGTAAATATCTAATTCAACATATCCTACTCCTGGAGAAAGATTAATTATTGTTTTCAGGATGTTAAAGAAGATGCTAGTCTTCTGCATTCTCACACCTATAATAGATAGCTTTGTGGGTTTAAATCTTTATAAGACCTTGGATTTGAAGTAAGAGAGGATTCCTTCATTAATCCCCATAACAACAAAACTATTGTTTATGTTAATAGAGAAAAACTTGCTTAGTCTCAAAATTCTCAAGAAGTAATTAATAGTTTTCTGGTAACATTCAAATCTAAAAAGTTATCTCTCTTTACATGGATATAAACTCTTTATCTCTATTTTTTATCTGTGTAACAACCCTTGAAAATATCTAATCCAATGTGTATATATATTGTAACTAATGAAATGCTAAATTCATCTGACATCATCTTAGCTCAACCAGTAATGGGCTGGTACTATTAATTCTTTAAAATAATGCAAAATATTTATATCCACCTTCAATATTTACAAACCTTATAAATGTGTATTAATAAATAATAAGAATATCTCAAAGTTATGAAACTAAAATATAACAGTATCTGTAAATAGAGATAAATGAATCTAACAATATCTGTCTTTGGCTAACGCATTATATACCAAATTCAATTTTATCTGAGGATTAAAAACATTTAAGTGCTATAAATGAGATTGTCAAAATTTTATTATTCAATAACAAATCTTTATTATTGATATGGTTAAATAACAAAGAAATATTTTATTGCATCTAAGCTATATTTTACAGTAATTAAGCATTACTATTTAAATTATGCATGCTAGTGATTAGGTTGTTTCTACAATCAGTATATCTTTAAATAAATGCAATGTGAAATATCATATAGCCATAAATTACCAATTAGATAGTGAATGCAAAATTATAAAAGATGAAAGTCAAATAATGTAGTAATATAAGATCAATTTATTTGCAACAAAATATAAATAAGAAATGATAAAAATATAATTATAACAATAATAAAGTAAGTTCGCATCAAAATCTAGATCCAAAGATTTCCAATGACTTTTGAATATAGGAAATTTATCCCAATCTATACACTCCTAAAGCAAACTGTATGTGTGTGTAGAGATGTGTTGTGGAATAAACAAAATCATTGTAGAAGGTTGTTAGGCAAATCTTAAATAAATTAGCTAACTAAGGTAAACTACATTTTATTTGATCTTTTTTTACTATTATTGTACAGTCAGTCTCTTAAATAGCTATATCTAGTATACAATTTTTATTCATTTTTCCAAGGATAATAAAATATTTACTCTCTATACTCAGACTATATAAATACATGCGGTAATAGGAATTTACTTTGACTTCTACAGCTTAGATACATGAATTAACAGAAGTCCTTCCCTCTACCATATAATTACACAATACAATAACAAATGTTTGCTGTCACAGAAAGTAAAAGTACACTTTTCATAGGTACATGTGGCATTATAAAAGATATGCCTTTCCAGGCCATATTTATGAGTAAAATTATAATGCAAGTTGTTAGAAGCTTCTCTCTACTAGACAACAATATTATATTATATAAGTTGCATCACTATGATCATAATGTAAATCTAAAAATATTATTAATACATCTCTTAACATACCTATATCTACAATACTTAAGGATAACTAGATTACAAATATTTTTAAAGAACATAATGTGATAGCGATAAATATAGCTTTTATACTATGCCATTCAGATAGCTCATAACAGATAAACATATAAGCACCACATGATCACATTTCTTATTGCATTAGATCCTAAGATCTAGGTGCAGTGCTCTCAGATCCAAGGCTCATCACTGATGAAGGTCACAAGCCAGAAACTAGTCTGGGGATATTGGATGGGTAGACACTAGATGGGAATTTTATGCACAGGTCTTCTTACATTCATTGATTACTCTGGCTTGCACTGAGTGGCAATACATATAGAGAGTTTTGCCTGTGTTAATAACAGTTAAACATAACCAAGAGACTGAAATTTTATTCTAAAGACCTATAAAATATAATATATATATATAAAACAATTTTATATTTAACTATTAATTATAATAATCCATTTTAATCACAACTTCTCTCTTACACACATATCTAAGTCATCAATATTAAAATTAAAATTATATAATTAAGATCATACTACGTGTATATTCCTTTAAATATTGCTTTCCTCTTGTGAGAAGTTTTTGTTTTATTTGAAAACAAAAAAAATAGATAACAATAAAACACAAATATATATATATATTGCAATCTTACTAACACTAGACCTAAATATAAAAACTCTCGTTCAACTCCAAAATAATATTTCTAGCTCTCTATCCTAACTCATTAATTAATCAAGTTAGTTAAACAACAACTAATTAATGCAATACTTTCAGTAGCTCATTCCCCTCTAATTAATAATATTTCTAGAAAATCAATCCTTAAATAATTTATTTAATAAATTAATAGTTAAAACACAAAATAAATAACAAGTAACTAAGGTTAAAATCAAATACCCAGCTTATTTATCATTACATTAATTTAAATTACGACTAGCTCACATTACTAATAAAAATGGTTCGATAAAAGTAGTAAAAAATTATGCAACTCAACTCACAGCATTTAGTAAGGTATACAATTAGTTTAACATTAAGAACATATACACTCTCAATGGCATAAGAATATCACTCCTACCTACTTTCTAAAACTATCTGTAATATTCCCTTGACCCACATATTACACAAAATAAATTCGAATTAACAATTACAAAATTATATTACTTAATTAAAATATTTAATACTCTTTTATGAAATATAATAACAATACATCTCTAATAGTTAAGATTTTACTTCATTAACGCTTAAATAAATTAATATATATATATGTGCTCTGCGCACAGGTAATGAAGCTATTAATAAATTGTCAAAATTTTTACTGCCAAGCGCTTTCGGGACAGTCTACAGTCCCATATTCATGGCGAGTTATTCTGTTAATAACTGTAAAACTATGCAAATTTTATGCAAATTTATATGCAGATGTTACATGGACCATTTACGAAATAGGGAATAGCAGGCCTCTCTTCTGTTGATTGCCGATGGGTCAGCCGCAATGAAGTAAGCTTCCCTACCCATAGAAGAGAGGCCTGCTATTCCCTATCTCATAAATGGTCCATGTAACATCTGCATATAAATTTGCATAAAATTTGCATAGTTTTACAGTTATTAACAGAATAACTCGCCATGAATATGGGACTGTAGACTGTCCTGAAAGCGCTTGGCAGTAAAAATTTTGACAATTTATTAATAGCTTCATTACCTGTGCGCAGAGCACATATATATATATATATTAATACACCTCTAAATGAAATTCTTAATACATTATCAACTTAAAGCTCCTTAAATTATTATCGTCTCAGGTTCATCTTATTCTAATAATTATACGATAAAGAATATAACTATATATAGTGAAGAATTTTACATTTTCTTAACTATACCACAACAACAGTAATAAACAAAATAAAATACCTCAAGCCTTTTATTATAAAACGTATCTACTCAATTTTGCCAATAAATAACACACAATTAAAATTATAGACTGTTATAAATATAATATTCATTATCTTCAATAAATTCAAAATATTTTCATGTTATATTATGCTTTAAAGTTCTTATTATTCTTTATGTGGCATCTTAAGAAATATCAAACCTTTGATTGTAATTATCATATCAAATAACTAATAAGTTGGCATAATACACTTTTTGATGTTTAGCAATAACATCTTCCACATTTATAATTTAATAATCATAATATATCTTTTAGAGATCATGTCCATCAATGTAAATATATAAATAATTCTCATAATGCATGTGTGTGGATGAGAAGATCAATAATCACTGGGACATAACAAGTAAAGAAACTCTCAAGTCGTAATATAAATTTTAAAACATTAACAAATTTATTTTATCAAAAACATTATTTAAAATTTACAAAATATAATATTACATAAATCTAAATATTCAAAAATTTAAAAGACAAAATCTATATTCAAAATAATATTTACACAATAAATAAAAAATAAATATTTTGAATAGTCTTCACTTCAACTATTTATCATAAAAATAATATAAAATATAATACAATTCAACGATAATACTGTTATCATTTTTTTAAAAAACTTATCATAGTAATATTCATCATCATCATTGCTATTTTCAAATATATTAATAACTACTAGGGTTCGATAGAATTATTATTTTTAAATAATAGCATATACTTCTATACTTTAAAATTATAGTCATGGTAATATTCACAACCATTGTACTTCAAAATAATATTAATAACCACTAGGGTTTGGCACAAAATTATTCTTAAATATTAACACATAATTTGTCAAGTATTGGTGGTCTAGCGGTTAGCATAGCTGGTTTCCGAGCAGCTGACCCAGGTTTGCTTCCCGTCAATGCTTTGACATATAAAAAAAACCCACATAATTTTAAATATATTTCAACAAAGATTTTTACCTTTATTATTCAGGTAACTCATCAATACTATCATATGGTAATAAAGAAAAATACATTTATTAGTGATGTTCTCTATTTTGTAAGTTGAATACTACAAAATTTCTATAATAACTCTATGACTTTATCCTACTTAATTTACTTTATTCATTAAAATAAGCAGATTATTCCAAATAATCTAAAATTAATTACATGTATCATATTTATTTATATCAGTCTACATAATATTAATAGCATTCAGATGTCACTCATTCACCCTTTCATAATCAAAATATGTATTTGTAATTCTAGTGATCTCTTTTATTATTACTATCAGGAATATTAAATCATTCCACTATTTTTACTTCATATTAAATAAACATCATTTATGATAAAACTTTTTCTCTTCTTGCTTTCAACAAATACTAACAACATTTTATAGTCTAGCCATTATTTTTCAAAATATTTTATAACTATAGCAATTACAATACAAGATCCAGTGTTGATAAAGTGGTTAAAATAAGGAACCTAAAACTACAACAATTCAAACAAGTGCTAAAATATCATGCTTGCAGTGCCAGTGCTTAAGGTCACATATTCTTGTGCCCTTATTCAAATTCCAGTCATTGCTTCTACCTGAGCACTTACTGATCTATGGAAAGAAACACTATTAACCATAAATTATCAATACACAGGACTCTGTTAACTGTATTTTATTTATCAGCTCACAATGCTATATTTCACAGATAATATTTATATTCGGACATTCCTATCACTCAAAATTTAGTTTCCACACTTACTACTGTCCTGAACCACTATTATTTATCATCTACACTTGGAATACCTTCAACATCCCAAATAACTTCTATTAACTTAACATAAAATAATTTCTAAACTTCATTTTAAAAAATATTCAATATTTTATCAAGAAGATTAAAATATTATATTCACAAATTATTTTAAATAGTTCATTTACATTCTTTTATAAAATAATTCAGAGATTGCCATATAAATTTGTATCTAAACAGATACAGTCTGGAATAATATATTCATAATTAAACATGATATTAAAAAAACCAGTATGCAATATGCATATTCTGCATTCTCAAATTATCTAAATAAATTTAGATATATTGCATAGTATATTTTTGTATCTTCATATGATGTTTCAAAAATCAATTAATATATCATTAATAATAAAAATAAGCATACTATTTGGTTTTCTTAACCTAGCACCATCATAGATAAATAAACCCACGTAAAATATCACTGTAGATAAATAATCAGTTACCTTAATCCTACACATTAGAATCAGTAAGGTGAATCCAACCTCTTCATTGATGTTCATGCATATAAAAAGTTATAGACATATTACCTTTTCAGAAAATATTAAATTTTCTGTCATGTATTTTTTTTCTTTATTGTAAAATATTAAAATATCTAAATAAACCTTATCTCTAAAACAAATATTAATTCATATATTATTTTTTATCTAAAATAATTAGTGATAAAAATAATAAAAATTTAAACTGCTTGCCTGCTGTTAAGTTGAAGTAAGAGAGTAATTGCTATTGACTACTTAAAGTCATTTAACATAGATTTTTTCCCTGCTCTCAGCATATTCCGAACTCTGCAAAACAAAATGTTATATCAATAAAAATCTAAGGGAGATTTTGTCCATCTCTTTCTGATAATAGTTCTTTCTAATAAAGTTCACCCTGTTCATCAAAGAGAACACAAATTTCAAAGAAATGTTCACAATAAAATCAATTATTTCACCAGGTAATTTTTTCCACATTAAATATTTTTCTTGCTTATCCAAGCTTTTAATAAATCACTAAAAAAAAAATTTTTTTTTTTTTTTTGGGGGGAAGCACTTGTTAAAACTTTATAAAATAGTATCATCTATCACTTTAAATTTTTCAACAAATAATTCTTTCACTTTAAAATTATTTTTCACATATACATGTGCATCTAGCTGATAATAACATTTAATACAGAATTCTTTTAATTTCAATATTGCTTTCTTTCCCATGTGCACATGCTCAATTGTTAATCACTTGCAGGATTTTCACAATTTTTAGCATTCAAATAATATTGTTCTAGGATTTAATAAGCATTTTAAAATAGCATTTATAGTCAACTTCTTATTGAGAAAAATAACAAAATCTTCTTATACTAGATTTAAAACACTTTATCAATATTTACATAGCATTTGTAAAATATTTAATATTTATTCAATCTTTTAAAATTAATGGCAGATATATTATAAATGACACATTTGCAGATAATACATAGAAAATTCATAAATATGCAGTTCATTTTCATGCATTGTTTAGCTTGCACACATTCTTCTTTTTTAAAAAATGGGAGATAGTGTTCCATATAGTTTTTAATGATTTTTCCTTCCAAATAACATGGGTAAAAAAATTGCATAACATTTTATATGTTTGAGGATTCATCATTAACATGGAATTAAATTGTCCTTTCACCCAACCATACAAATATATTTAATAACAAATTTCTTACAACTGCTAAATGTGATTCTCTCATCTATATGGCTCCAATTTTTACATTGTCTTCTCATTATTAGTATGTCTGTAGGATAATTCATGTTAGTCTCCATCAATTATCAAAGTTTCATTAAGCTTTTTATGAATTTACCAACAGGAAATAGTAGATTATTTTATTCCAGAGTAGAATAAATTAAATTGACTTCTTAACCCTTTACTGTCCAATTGTTCTTCGCTGGGGGGGGTAGCCTCAACTTTTTTTTTGGTGAATAAAAAAAATTTTTTAATTTTTATAGATTTTTTATTTTTATTTATTTTCACTTTTTTTTCGTTTTTTAATTTATATTATAATTTCTAACATTATAAAATAAAATAAATTTTAATATAAATTTAAATTTTTTTTTTTTTATTATAATTTTTTTTTTAAAGAAAAAAGAAGAATATTTTTTAAATTTTAAAAATTAAATTTTAATTTTTTTTATATTATTATTTTTTTAAATATTTTAAATTTTTTTTTAAATAAAGGTTAATATTATAAATTGTTTGAGAATATAATTTCATACTTTATTGATAAGAAAATAAAATATTTAAAAAAATATATAATTTTAAAATTACTTAATTGGAAATAAAAAAAATTATAACACATTTGAATGACTTGACTTGAATTGAATTAATTTGAATGACTGTCTGACTTGAATTGAACACTTATATTTATAGTCTTTATTCCTTATCATTTGATTGGCTACTTTAATTTTTCCAGACATGATAATTTACATATAAATTAATTTTCTGTCTAGGATTTTTTTTAAAAAATAATTTACCTAATTAGCTTTTATATTAAATAAATTTGTTTAATACTTCATGTAAATATAATATTAAAATATATTTTTTTTAATTTTAGTATTAAATATTATTAACAATTTTAATATTAAGCTTAAAATATAAAATATTATTTAAACAATGCAACAGAAATTTTGCTACATTTTTAAAACAAAATCTATAAAAATAATTGCAACATTATTTGAACTAAAATAAGAAATTAACTTTATCAATTTTTATTAAAAAGGAACTAAAATTAAATATAATCTGCCTAAAATATGTGTGCACAAAGATAAATACACCCATTACAGGTTTATGACATCATTTCTAATATAATAATTAAATAGGAATTATTTAAAATAATTAATTGAGAATAAAAAATTAGTTAAAATACATTTATAAAACTTATTGAATATTAAATTTTACAGCTAAAATTGTTACTTTAACATTATATTTTTAACTTACATACTTTTTACTGATATGTTTAAATACTATAACTTTAAAATACTTTTAATAAACATTTTAGATCAATTATACAGTATATTTGAGCTTATCTTATGCATAAAATTAATTTAGAATGTTATTGATAGATAAGTATTTAATTTTTTTTTATATAAAACTGATTATATTAAAACTTTTTAATGGACTGTGTCAGATGGCATAGTCACTATATATATGCAAAGTTTGAAGAATCGATTTTCATTCTTCAGCACTTCTAAAGTAATCCCAAAAGATTTGAGGTAAAATTTATCCTTGCAAATCAAGAAGATAATGACAGAAGGTCAGCCTTTTTGAATGAATTCATTAATGTAGGAAATTTTAAATATTATGTAAGATCAAAACATGTTGCTTTCTCCATTTTTGAATGAGTTTAAGTAGGTAGTTCATGGTTTTCCCTGGAGGTAAAGTTCACAAATATTGACACTTTCTTTTGAAAAAATATTTCAAGAAAAATTTCATTAATTTTGAAAAAATCTGGCAGGTGGCCTTTGAGCATTCCATCATCAGATTTTCAATTGGATGGATGGTTGAAGAGTTGGAGTGTGGAGTAGATTGACACCTGTCCATTAAAATATGAAGATTGGCTATCTTAATATATATCTGAGCATTTATAGCATATATGTGTAGAGATGGTAATTTGAACCAACTGATGATTGCTGGTTTAGCATGAAATAAGTATATTCCGTGATTATTTATTTTTTTGACATATATGTGATCAAAGGTGTCAGTGTTATGAGATAGAATGGAGAGTGGTGGGTTGTGTGAATGTCTGTGCTCTTATACCCTATATATTACATATATAGACACAGGTATATAATAAGCCTGTGTTTCAGTTATTACATAGTGTTACTATGTAGATTAATTATTGCTGTTATGATTTGATAAATAATTATTAGGATTTGACAACAATACGGGTCAATTGTTTGATGTACCAGGGCATTATCAACTGACAATATAATTTCATATATACAAATCCAAATTATAATAGCAACTCAAGAATATTAAGCCCTTTCTTTATCTTTTATTAGTATTTGAAAGTTATTTATTATGCTATAACTATCGTTAAATTCAAGCTTTTCTTTTGTTTGATTTGATTCCAAAGTTGTTGGGTTTTCTTTGTAGATAATTTGAAATGGTTTTAGAAAAGATGTTACATAGTAAAGAAATTGGAGTCTGTAATTTTTTATGTTTTTCAATTCATCTTTTTTAAATGATAATATCATTCCTTTGTGTATATAACTATACATTTATATCTGTTCATATAAACTTTGCAAATTTTAATAATAAGCTTTTTGAAGTACATTTTAATGAGAAGTAATCTAATCATTCCTTCAAGAGAACATTGTTTGCTGAAAAAAATCATGTTTATCACTTCAGTCTTTCTATGACTTGTCAAAAGGTTCAGAATTCAATGTATCAGAATTTGTCCTCAACTGAGTAACTTAAGTCAAGCGTTGTTAGCCGAGAGGTCATCGCAGCCGCCTTGCAAGCAAGTAGTTGGTTGCAGACGGTTGTGGGTTCGCGTCCCGGCCGATTCTATGACATATGAAAAAACTGAGTAACTTAAAAAAATAGTTTAGTCAAATAAATGTAACTGGTGCTCTTAGTGATAGAGGATTCAATCTTCATAAGAACTTTCGGGCATTTCATCATGTGATTATCATTTTAATTCACTATTATAAATCTGAAAAACATTTAAGTGATAAATAATGCATATTAATGACATTTATGTATGAAATGGAAAACAAAATAAATTGCAAAATAAACGGACATTTATTAATTTTAAAAAGTGAAAAAAAAAAAAGGATTTTTTTATGTAACGATACAACACAATGTTATCACAATTTAATCTTTCAGTCGTTTATCTGAAATTTTCAGAGGATTTAGTGTACATTAAAAATATATATTTAATCGTGTGATCATGACGTGTTCTGTTACACATGAAAATGTTAGTTATTTAGACTGTTTTAAATTATTTTAAGGGGTCATTGAAAAAAAAAGAAATTTTATAATAAAGAATAACTATTAAATTTTTGGTTTTTCTATTTTATTTTATTTATTTTGTTTATTTTTTTAAATTTCTATGATTAAATGAAACTGAATTTATTTTTATTTTTGATTTTCGTTCTGCATTTTTTATATTTTGATTTGCAATTTAAATTATATTTATTTTCTACTTAGTTTAAATATGAATAATTTATTTGTTTTTCTATAGTTTATATGACATTCGTTTCATTCAAAAATTTCTTTAACTTTGGGTAACGTCAAATAAATTTCAAGCGAGATTCATTTATTTCATTCGAGAACGAATACAGAAGAATAATAAAGAGTTAATATATTGAGGATTTTCTTTGAAAATATTTATCTATTGCTTAGAGTTAGAGATAACAAAAAAAAACGTATTTAAGAATATAAAAAATAATCTTTTTACAACTAATGGCAAAATTATATACAAAAACTGTTTACAACAAAACTGTTTACAACTTGTTGCTTACTGATTAGAAAGGATGCGAATTTAGTTTATTATATATACCTAGAAGATTATTAATTAATAGATAAAATGAAAAACAGTTAAATTATTTTTTGAAAACATTCAGTAATTTGTTTAAAATACAGAATATTAAAGTATAAAGCAACAAAGTGATTAATAGTTGAAATTCATACTAGTTTTATATCGAACATGTAAAAATTTGTCAAGCATTGGTGGTCGAGAGGTCAGCGACGGCTGCTTTATAAGCAGTTGTCCCGGGTTAGCGGGTTCACTTCCCGGCTGATGCTATGACACATGAGAAAAAAAATATGTAACAATTGCATTTATTCAATCCTAACATCAGGGTTTTTTAACATATACATTACTCTCAATTCACAATGACACAAATAATGCCAAGATTATATATAAAAACTGTTAACAAGCACTTGTTTATTAATTAAAAACAATATTAGCAAAGGAAGAATTTAGTTTTACGATATACTATATTCATCACCAACATCATCATTTTCAATAATTATCAATTCACTGCAGGATCAAGATATCCCCAAGTTCATCTGTGTTCTCATATTTCTAGTCTCACTTCTCCACCTCACCAAGCATACTTCCATACTTCATCCATCCATTTCACATGTGGTATCTTTCTAGGTTTTTTACAATCTCTTGGAATTCAGTTTAAGATTTCAGCTGTCCATCTATTATCATACTCTTCTAACAATATGTCCAACCCAACTCCACTCCAGTCTCTTAGTTCTTTCAATGATGTCACACTTGTTTGTTCTCTTACCCATGTATTTCATTTTCAATATCTTCTTGTTACTCCTAACATACATTTCATTACACTTTTGTTAAGTGGTGTGAAGTCTCTATATTGCTCTTCTATAAAATGTCCAAATCTCAGATCTGTAAATAAGAACATGCATACATTTAAAAAAAATCTTATTTTTTAAACACATAAGCATATTTCCTTTTAATATTAAATTATCTCTATCAAGAGTATTATAACCAAGTTTAATTCTATGATTAATTTCATCTATTATGTTTTTATCTGCAGTAATAATCTGAACAGTATAAGTGTAGTTATTAACTTCTTCTAACTCAATATTAATTATCTTCTTTCATTGAACATTACTTTAATCTGTTTAACATTTACCTTTAATATAATTTCTTACTTTCATCTGATAACTCTTGAAACATTTTCTGAAGCTTTAAAGCATTATTTGCAAAAACAATTATATCATCTGCAAAATATAGATGAATTAAATAATCTTCATTTACTTTTATTCCATCAGTTTCTCATTTTGATCCACAAAATACTTCTTGCAAAACTGATGCAAAAGGTTTTGGAGGTTGTTGCTGTTGCATTTTTATAAATATTTTTAAGTAATAACACTATCCTAGATCTATACCTTGATGATCCAATGCTTTAATCACTGAAGAAATGTTTATAGATCAAATGCCTTTTTGTAATCTACAAATTCAAACCATAATAAAAATTCATGTTCATTAGTTCTTTCTATGACTTCTCTCAATACTTGGATATGATCCATTGTACTAAAACAATTTTTAAATTTGGATTGTTTTTTATTTGGTTAAAATCCAAACTTCGCTGTAGCCAAATTGTAATTATTTTGATAAAAATTTTGTATAGAACTGGTAAAAGAATGATAGGTTTATAATTTCTAATATCTTCTTTATCACCAAACTTCACATGATCACCATTTTTCATGCTTGCTCATAACTGTTATTAAAACAAGCAAAACTCTCCACACCGTAGTGCCACTCAGTGTAAGCCAGAGTAATCAATGGATGCCAAAAGGCTTATGCATAAAATCGCTATCTAGTGCCTAGTCATCCAATATCCCAGACTAGTTTCTGGCTTATGGCCTTCATCAGTGAAGAGCCTCATATCTGAGAGCATTGCACCTAAATCTTAAGATCTATGCAACCCTCCAGCAGTCACCCTTTTATCGCTAATGCAATGCTCTCAGATCCAAAGCTCCTCACTGATGAAGGCCACAAGCCAGAAACTAGTCTGGGAATATTGGATGAGTAGGCATTAGATAGGGATTTTATGAACAAGCCTTCTGGCATCCATTGACTACTCTGGCTTGCACTGAGTGGCACTACTGTATGGAGAGTTTTGCTTGTTTTAGACTTCTTTATCACCTTTTAAACATATTAATTCTGCATTCTGTCAATCATCTGGTACATTTTTCTCATTAAACATTTGGAATATAACTTTGCCAAAAAAAATTTGATTTCTTCTGCTTATTTTAAAGTATTGATTATAATTCCATCATTACCTGGAGTTTTACCCTTCATAAATTTAATTGCATGTCTCACTTCTTCATTTAAAATCCTGGGCAATTCAGAAAATATAGTACTTGTAGGAGATACTTTTCCTCATTATTTATTGTTATATAACTCTTGATAGAACTCTTCTACAAATTTCAAGATATTATCTCTCTTTTTAGTAATAGTTCCATCTTTTTTTTTCTTTTTGCAGAAATAAATTTCCTTCCAATACCAAGATGTTTTACACTCATGAGATTTTTATTCTCTTCTACAGCATTCCTTGCCAGTTCACAATTATACTTTCTTATATCATTATCAACTCTTTTTCACAATAGAAATTTTACTGATCTATTGCTGCTTTTATGTACTAGCTATCATTGTTACAATTTGTAAAAGTGTATCAGTTATCTTCCTATTGATTTCTTTCAAATCTGAATCATATTCAAAATCTGTTAATATTTGAAAATGATTCAAAATCATTGAAATGTCTGAAGATTAGGAATATCATCTGTGAATATTGTTTTTTTTTAATAACTTTGTCTCTCTAGTTTTGAATTAACATGGATCTTACATCTGCTAATCAATGATCACTTCCTGTGTTGACTTTATTAAAAACATTACAATACTGAAATAAATATTTTCTGTTAGTTAAAATATAATACAATTCTTCTTTATCATCATTTAGATGTTTCCATGTCTATTTCCATTTAACATTTTTCTCAAAAAAAAAAAAGGACTTTTATAAAGTTTTTCTTTTTCTGCAAACTCCATAAGTCTATGACCTCTCTCATTTCCATTATTATAACCAAATTTACCTACAGCACTTTATTCTTTCAATTATTTACCAAGTCTAGCATTAAAGTTTCCCATGACAATTTTAAAATGTTGTTTTGTCTGATCAAAAGTCTTTTGTATATCCATATAAAAATCTGCCAGTTTATCACTATGAGAACTTGTTGGGGCATAACCCTGGATTATCTCTGTTTAATACCTGCTATTAAGTTGAATAACTAATCTTGTTAGTTTATTTGATACATCCATCAATCTCCAAAATGTTGTTTTGACATTTTTATTTATAATGAGTCCCACCTCATGTGTACTTCCTATGTTTGTGTCTTTGTAGTATATGCTCACTTTTTTAAATCAATCATTTTTTCTAACTTCACAAAGACCAATTATGTCTCATTTGATATCAGACAATTCTTCTTTCAATTTTTGCAATCTTCTTTCACTTGAAAGTGATCTGCAGTTATAACTACATTATAAAATGTTCTTAGCAAATGCCAATCAGGGTCTGCAACCAGAAGATTGTTAGCACTTTTGGTCTTGGAGCACCAACTGTTGCTTTGGCTAGTGACTTTTCATTCTCATGGGATTAGGGACACATATTTATTTTTGTCTTTCATGATTGTAAATAACTATTTTAAAAGTCCATTCATACACATATTCATTTTGCTTTCAAGAAAACTCAACTAATATTTCAGTGAAGAGCTATCAAGTGACTGAGAAGAAAGACCATAGTGTTTCTTGATCTTAAAGTCAGAAGTAAAAAGTCAATAAACTGTTCCATGCTGATTAAAGTGTGTTGATGAGCAGCCAAAACATGTTTGTATACTATATAACAATCACATAGTAATAATAATGACAATAAAATATGGAGTAGACATCAGAGATTTGCCCTGCTTATTTTTTATGTCTTCCAAGAGAAATCAAAGGGTCACATTTTAGTTAAGAGCAAATTTCTTTCTGCAGCCAATAAATATATTAGCATTCCTTCAGTTATGTATATATAAAGCTGGAGAGATGCTGCTCCAATCATGATATATAATACATCTATTACAACTGCCATATTGCATAAAAACATTGCAATAATTTGTTGAAGTAACATATTTTGTCAGCTGATGTGTAGTACTATGAATCATTCATTAAATTATAAACAAATGTAGAAATAAATCTTCATGTCCTAGTAATAAGTCAATCAACATTACAATACTGATTAAGAGTTATTTATTTCAATGTTTTTGCATGTTCGCTAAGAAAAAACTATATTAAGTATATATATATGTAGACAATCACTGAGTGCATTGGCCAATGAAGCCAGATACTTATCACTGCTTGTTATATTGGCATGGATGATTGCAGTGCTTCAAGTCAGCAGCTAACAAAAGATATTATTACTAAACTACATGTATATTCCAGAGTGATTTGTTTTTTTTTCTGTTATATGGAAGCTGTAATGAAATTATTATGGACAACAATTGAATGTTATCTATCCTGGTATATATAGAAGGGACTTGAACTCAGAATTTCAAGCTCTCTACAGTTATGCTCTCTTAACTGTTGCACAGACCATGTACATGTAAAAAGATAAGTAATCTCCAATATACATATTTCATGCTAAACCAGCACTCATCAGTTGGCTCCTCTCATACATATATACAATCAGTGCTCAGTTTATATTAATATATCAAACCTTCAAACTTTAATGGATAAGCCTTAATCTTCTCTACCCCCAACTCATCAGCCATCCATATTATTGAAAATCCAATGATGAAACTCTCAAAGTCCTTGTTGATATCAATACTATTGTCATACCCATGTTGACTTTGTCACTCTGGTCCCTCACATATAGGACCTTAACATATCCATTTAAATACTGAGAACTGAGATGGCAGAATACAGGCTGAATATGTAATATTCAAATATAAGTATATTGTCATGCTAAATATAGTTTGCAAGGACTTGAACTCAGACTTTCAAGGTCTTTACAAATGTGCCCTCCATCTTATACAACCGATACACATGACCATATACATGTGGAAAAATAAACGATCTCCAATATAAGCATTTCATGCTGAACCAGCACTCATCAGTTGGTCCAAATCACCATCGCACACATCATATATACAATCAGTGCTCAGTTTATATTAAGATGTCAAATCTTCAAACTTTAATGGACAAGCTTCAATCTTTTCCACCCCTCCCCAATTCATCAGCCATCCTTACAGATGGCTGAAGAGTTGAGGATGGAGAAGATTGAAACTTGTTTATTAAAGTTTGAAGATTTTTTATTTTAATATAAACTGAGATCTGATTGCATGTATGTGTGGGAGATGGTGATCTGGACCAACTGCTGGTCCAGCACAAAATGCATATATTAGAGGTCATTTATCTTTTTCACATGCATGTTGTCTGTGTATCAGTTGTATAAGATGGAGTGCATAGCTATAAAGAGCTTGAAATACTAATTTTAAATCTTCTAATTAAATTTAATATAGTGTGTGCAAACACTGGTTGCCAGTTTTTATAATGGAAAATATGATAAGTGATATTATTCAGAGCAAATTTCAAATAAAATCCAGAGATAAACACGACTATTTTCAAACTTAATATTAAATATGTAATAATTAATAAATACTGAACTTCAAACTATATGTAAACACTGGAAGTTATAATCATTCCAAACTTAATTCTATTTTGTGACATATAATGTTTATTCATAATGAAGGAATCTGTCTATCCATCTACATTTCATATGCCAGATTTTTTATTTTTATAAAAATAACAAACACAGACATAATGATTATTTTACATTTTCTGGGCAATCTGATACAGAAGTTGGCCAATTGATATATCAGAATTTACATAGGTTATCATTTCTAGAGTTTATATATAATTTAAAGCACTGTATTTATTAGATATATAGAGAGAAAATTTATAGATAAAATTAAAACCGCTAAATTAATTTGAACTATTTATAAATATCTAATAATTTATGCACCTTTAAATGCAAGGTAAAATAATTTTTTTGGAAGATCACATGAAACTTAAACACACTAATTATTGGAATATTGAATATTTAAAAACTACCTTCATTTAGTCAGAAATAAGTTTATTTTTATTTACAATTAATCAACTGAGCTAAATTCAGCCTGAATAGAATTTATATATACACCTGGGTCTCATTTTATGTGGTAGATAGGCTCCTCAGAAAATGCGCACAAAAGAAATCGCACAAAAATAGACTTAACTTATCTTGAAAAATGGGGGATACGTACTGTAATTTTCAAAAACCACATAAAAGCAAAGCAGCAACATAAAATTACTTTAAAATTTGCATTAAAAAAAGGGAAATAAAATATGACTAATAAAAAATTTCAAATTTGAAAAAAATTGATACAAGACAAAGTTATATTCAAAACAATATATTTTTATGTGCAATTTACAGTATTTTACATTTGTTAATACATGTACAGTATTGTAATAATTATCGCTATTTGATGATATGCAAGTTCGTTTATGAACTGGTAAGACATCAGATTCATCACAAAAGAAAATACAACTAGCACCAACTTCATTTTTTTTAATTGCTCTCGCCCAAAGTAAAATGTTTTCCAATCACTGTTGATTTTTCCAATTTTGCTAAGCAATCTAAAATTGAAATTTTTGTTTCCAAAGAAATACGTTTTCTTGGGTGTTTTTTCCTCTCCATTAGGGTAAACTAAAGGGTTAAAATAAAAATAAGAGCTTAGACTTATGATAATAAAAAGACACATACTCACCACTAATGGGCAAAATTTAATTAAAACTATCAATTAAAAATTAAATTCTTATTTTTGTCTTTATTTTTTTAATTTTCAATTCCGTTTAAAAATCAAATTTCATTGTTTCACATCACATTAATTTCAGATCACGTTACATAATTTTTTAAATTGTTAATTATAATTAAAAATCAGATTTTAATTTTTAATTGTCAAATTTAATTGTGCCCACTGCTGTTAATCACCTTTTAAAAGTAAACTTTCTGGACTCTAAATAATTAATTGATTATGTGCTCTTTTTTTAAAAAGCAAAAATAGAATGTGATTTAAAATGCAAAAACAACATGCATAGTATAGGCATCTATAACGTTTGAACAGATTTACATTATAATCTTGTAAAATTTAATGTGTGTATATAAAATGAGGAAATCCTGATTTTAAGTGAATTATGAACTTCTTTATTGCATAAAAACTAGTATAAAGTGCTGAAACTATTGAAATTATTAGGTGGAAGTCAAACTCCAATAATGCGCTATTTACTTTAAAAATGATGTGTGAGTCGTGAAATTTATAATATTTAAAGTAATAGTGCATTATCAGAGCTCAACTTCTGATCTAATAATTTTTATTGCATAAAAAAAGCCACATATAAAGATATTAAGAAGAAACATGAATCACATAACTTCAAAATCGCATTAAAAAAATCCATATAAAACGAGACTCGGGTGTATACATATAAGATGTCAGTTAATTAAAAAACATTGTAATAACAATAAATATAATGGTAATTAATTATTATATACAGTCTTTCAATCTGCAGAAGTACTTTCAATTAATTTCTTAACCTGCCTCAACTGCCCTTAAATTTAACAGTAATTGAGGCAGTTTAAGGAATTAACTGAAAGTACTTCTGTGAATTGAAAGATTGTATATAATAGTTAATTACCATTATATTTATTATTTTTATTGTTATATATATTATAATCTTAGTTATGTGGAAGTGTGTTTATCATAGTAACTTGCAATTATATATATTCTACTTTCATATAAATAAAAGTTAATACTATTTTTTAAACTTTAATAATATACAAAATTTGAAATAAATTTTTCAGAGTATTTCTGAATATGTGTGATACTACTTTTAATATATAGGGTATATAAGCACAGACTTTCACACAACCTACCACTCTCCACTCTATCTCATAACATTGATACACTTGAACACATATATGCCAAAAAGATAAATAAACACCAATATACATATTTCATGCTAAACCAGCAATCATCAGTTGGTCCAGATTACCATCTCTACACAGATATGCTATAAGTGCTCAAATATATATTAAGATAGCCAATCCTCATACTTTAATGGACAGGCTTCAATCTACTCCACACTCCAACTCTTCAACCATTCATCCAATTGAAAATCTGATGATGGAAAGCTCAAAGGCCACCCTGAGGCCAAGATTCTTGTCATACCCATGTTGACCTAAGGTCAATCTGACCCCTCAAGCACAGGACATAATCCATTTAATACATATACAAGGGATGGGCAGACATCTCTACTATGTAATAACTGAAACACAGGCTTATTATATACCTGTGTCTATATATGTAATATATAGGGTATATGAGCACAGACTTTCGCATGACCCACCACTCTATCTCATAGCACTGATACACTTGAACACATGTATGTCAAAAAAGACAAATAATCACCAATATACATATTTCATGATAAACCAGTAATCATTTATAATCCATTGGCAATATTAAAATATGTTTATAATTTATTATTCATTTTTTTAGGGGTAGAGGTGAATTTTAGTTTACTATCCAAAGAAATTTAATCCATTTTAATAGGCATTATAACTTTATGTCCAAAGAACTGACATTCAACACTTCTTTCATTTGAAGTATTTTATTATTCCATTAGTGTATAGGTATTTAATCCTTGTTTCTAAATAGTTCAGGTCATGTATATTATATATGACCAAGCAAATAGGTTACAATCCATAAACATATTGATTCAATAGATTTTAATTAAAATTCAGTATTTTACTAAGCAACAAAGTTTATGATGGTATATTTTAGTTGAATCTTATTACTTAAAGTTTTTCTTTACATAATTCATGAGATAATCCAGACTATTGAGACAAAATATTCATACTAACTGAAGTCAAAAGTTGTTTCATCATTATTTTAAGTGAAGATATAAATAACTTGATTGAAGTTGGTAGATAATGTTATAAAAATGTCAGCTATTTTATCACTATTTTAAAATGAAAAGACCAGTCATTTAATTGAAGTTGCTTGATTTATTTCATGAATAAATTTATCAAGTATCCATTATCAGGTGACTGCAATAAATGAGATTTTTTTGAAATAATAATCAGTGATAGTTTCTTGTTTTTTTGCTATTGTTTTTCTTTTTTTCCTACTCCAATGAGAAGACATTTTTGCCAAACCAATGCAAAATGCCTAGACTGGATTAGTATAATTGACCATGATGATAAAGACAAACAAAATGGCTATTTTAAAGTTTTAACATGCTTAGGTTTTGAGAACTGAAATTTTGTGAAAACTGGCTGTTTTTTTCAAGCACTGGTATTTATACCCTTTGCTCAGCTGATGTCTGGATTTTATCATATTTCCCATTCTGCACTGGTGTTTCATTATTTTTCTGGGAAAATTTGAAAAAATTGTCAAAGTTACTAAAGTGCAGACTATAGATGCTTTCTGAATTTTAATTGAAGCAGCAATTTTTTATGAATGCAGTTCAAAATGAAGAGAAAAAAATACTAATAATAATTTAAAATTGTTCAAATCACTTTATTTTGTTCTGATTTAAAATAATTTTACAGTCATTTATTTAAAACAAATAAATTGCAATCCTACAAAACCTTAAAAGCTCTCAGATATTTATTTTAATTAATATTAAATTGACCTCATAAATTAAATTATACTATTAAATAAATATCCTTTTAAATTAAACAAACTAAATCAGTTTTGCTAAATCTAAGCATATAAACTTATATGCACATACACAAAATATAAGAACTGTTTCTTCTATTGCTTAATTAAAATATAATCTTAAATGTAGTTACTTTCTTTTAAAATATTTTGTGTTGTAATGTTGAATTTATTATTCTATTTTGTATTTCTTTATAAAATAATTATTTTTTCTGTGTGTTTGTTTGTTTATATTATTCAATAGCATTTCCCCTAATAATAATAACAACAACAACAACAAAAATACAAACATAAATATTTTTATATATGCATTGATTAGAAAATCTTCTTGGAAAGACATTTTAAATTCCTTTATAAAATTATATTGTCTTTTAAGCATTAAACTGAGAAACTTTTGGATTTGATATTATGTTATATTCTATTTAACCAATGATAGTGATGAATGTATTTGCTTAACCATAAAAATAAAACCAAAAATATTTTACAGTTTTTTTGTTATAGTAGCCAAATTATAATAGCAACTGTAAGGTTACAATATATATATATATAAACATTTAGTGTATTATTTAAGTGGCAATCGATTCTGAAGGATACTACTTTACTACCACATTAAACTGTACAAGGCAAATGCTTGAAAAATTAATAGAAGACAAATATCTAGTAATAAGTCTAAAAAAAATTGAAAGTCCATATGTTTAAATCAGGCTATTTTTCCTTATCAAATTACTTCTGCACAAAGCATTCCAACCAAGTATAATTCTATGATTAATTTCATCCATTATGTTTCTATATCTAGTAATAACCTGACCATGATATTTGTAGTGGTTAACTTTTTCTAACTCATCATAATCAATCTTTATTTTTATCTTTCGAGAAAATCCATTGAACATTACTTTAGTCTTTTTAACATTTATCTTTAGTCCTTCTTTCTTACTTTCATCTGATAACTCCTGCAATATTTGCTGAAGCTCTAAAGCATTATTATAAAAACAACTACATCATCTGCAAAATCTAAATGAATTAAATAATCTCCATTTACTTTTACTCCTTTAGCTTCCCATTTTAATCCCATTTTAATCCACAAAGTACTTTTTGTAGCAGTGCTATAAAAGGAAATATGACTACGTGTTTGAAAAGAAAAGTTTTTAATAAATGTGTTTTGCCAATTCTTATTTATGGATCTGAGATTTGGACAGTTAATAGAAGAGCAATACAGAGACTTCAGACCACCCAAAGAAGTATGGAGAGATGCATGTTAGGAGTAACAAGAAGGGATTGAAAACACAATGTATGGGTAAAAGAACAAACAGGTGTTACTGACCTCATTGAAAAAATTAAAAGGCTGAAGTGGAGTTGGGATGGGCATATTGCTAGAAGAGATGATAATAGATGGACAACTGAAATCTTAAACTGGATTCTAAGGTATTGTAAAAGAGCCAGAAAGAGACCACAAGTGAGATGGATGAAGGAAATAAGAAAGTGTGCAGGGGTGATGTAGAGAAGAGAAGCTAAAGATCGGACAAGATGGATTGAACTTGGAGAGACCATCCCGAAGTCGACTGATTATGATGCCTTATTTAAAGATGTTTTATTTTCTATTTACGTATATATATATATATAAATGTCAAATTATTTTCCAAAGGCAAGTTTGGTAATATTTACAAGAGATTATTAAAAAAAAAAAAAACTTTAAATGGATTATTTTGCAATTTTTTTTCCCATTAAAATAGTTGACAATTTTTTAATAAGATCGTTATTAGCTTTTCACAGGTAAGAAACAAAGGCCAACAATAACGTTTATTGCTTTTATAAGTTCAAAAGACTAATAATAAATAAAGGAGATTACTCTATCATGTAAAATTTGCCATTTGTTATAAGTGAGTTTGGATTTATTTTCTCACTACGATAATACATTTCAGAATACATAAAATTTAAAAAAACTGGTTTATCTAATGTCAAAAAATCTAAATTGAGTATTAATTTCAAATTAATACATGTTATTAACCACTGGAAGTATTTTATTATTAATATATATATATACAAGAAGTGATAGAATGGGATATACGAACACATGGAAATCATCATCATCAAAACACAAGCAAAAATAATAATCAATGAACTGAAAATGAGCAAAAAAATCAGCATCTGAATCCAATATAAATCATAATATAACATCACCAGAAATTGTCTCCAAAAGTCCACAGTCAACACTTGTGACTGTAAATTTAAAGGAGACATAGCATAAAATTTTAGGCTAATCATTATCTAGCTAATACCAAACTAAGGCCATATTATAGAAGAAATCATTAATATTTTATGTATGAACATACTTAAGGCTGAAATAACTATAAGTGAATATACATCAGAAATGCTGGTATCATTATAAAATCTGATTGTCATCAATAATCAAGGCCATCTGGTATTTTGGTATATTGCCATCAATAAACTAACTAACCAAATGTTTTCCTGAAGATTTGTGATGATGGCGTTTTAGTTGTATTTTTATACTGGACTATTTCTATCATCTAATATGACTACAGAATGCCTTTAGAAAAATTTAACTTTATTTAAATACTCCAAATACATTCAACTGTTAGTAATAGCATATAAACAGGTTAGTGTATGCACAATGTTTCAAGAGGTATTATTCTTCCCTCTTCTTCAGGTGTAGGTGGCCTGATCAATGACAGTACTAGCATGGGATTAGAGCCTGGAATCTTAGATTCTTCAGTATTGAATTTTAAGGTAATGCTCTAACCAACTGAGCCATCCTGCCAAAGGCAAAAGTTGGTCAAAATTTTATAAACTTATCTATGAGGCTCCTCCTGATTTTTCCACTTTTTCCTAAGAACAAAGTTGATTAGTGGTTTCCATACTTTATATATAGTCACACTGGGTTGGCTTATGGGATTGTCTGCCATTGTCATGTGAGCAGCTTCTTTAAATGTTCTTTTTTGTACCTTTTTTTCTCTCTCCAATATTTTTGTATTTTCCCAATAGAACATATGTTCATTGGCACATACATTGTCTTCTACCTTAGACACATCTGTTTTCTCTTTTCTAATCATCAGTTTATGTTCTTGCAACCACATTTGAGTGGAACAACTGGTCTTACCAATATATGTTCTTTCACATTCACATGATATTTCATAGATGCAGTTTTCTTCTTTTCAGCATTTCAAGTTTAAGCTTTGTAGATGTTAGAATACCTCATAGTGTGGTATGGTGTTGCAAAACTGTTCTGATATTATACTGATTGCATATTTTTTTAAATTTATCTGCTATTTTTTGGAATGTATGGGTATACTAAAGGAGTGAAAGTAAATGGAGATTATTTAAGTCATATAGATTTGCAGATGGTATAGTTGTTTTTGAAAATAATACTTTAGAGTTTCAGGAAATGTTTCAAGAGTTATCAGATGAATGTAAGAAAGTGGGATAAAGGTAAATGTTAAAAAGACTAAGGTAATGTTCAATAGAATATTTCAAAATAAAAATTAAAGATTGATACTGATGAGTTGGAATAAGTTAACAAAGTACAAATTTCTTGTTCAGATTATTACTGCAGATGGAAATATAATAGATGAAATTAATCATAGAATTAAACTTGTATGAAGTGATTTTGGTAGAAATAACTTGATACTAAAAGGAAATATGCCTATGTGTTTGAAAAGGAAGGCTTTTAAAAAATGGGAGTTACCAATTCTTACTTACAGATCTGATACTTGGACACTCTACAGACTTCAGACCACTTATCAAAGTATGGATATATATATATATATATATATATATATATATATATATATATATATATGTGCTCCTAATATATATATATATATATATATATATTAGGAGTAACAAAAATATATCAAAAACGAAATACTTGAGTGAGGAAACAATCTGTTGTTATTTATATTATTGAAAGAATTAAAAGACTGAAGTGATGTTGGGCTGAACATATTGTTAGAAAAGGTAATAGTAGATGGACAGTTGAAATCTTAAACTGGATGCCAAAAGATTTTCCAAGAAATTGTAAAAGGTCTAGGAAGAGATCATATAATGATATGAATGGCTACAATAAGGAAATATGCCTGGGTAATATAGAGAAGAAAGGCTAGAAATTAGAGAAAATGGATTGAACTTGGGGAGACCTTCATTCTGCAGTGAATCGATGATGATTGAAAATGATGATAATCTCTACTAAACCCATGGTTTAAATATTTTATTATCCAGTGAGACTTTTCTTTATATTTTTTATAAAGCCTTAAATATAAAGTATATGTTTATTCTATTCAATATTTTGTATTTTTATATATTTACGTTCTTTATGTTATGGTGGCTGTCAATATACTAAAGCAATGATTTCATATTTTATTTGTTTAGTATATATAAAATATTTTTTATTAATCTACTTAGTTTGATTTTGGTTTTCAAACTTATTCTAATCATAAGTCTCTGGTGTATCACTAATCTTAAGAAACCATGAAATCCGCTGAGGAGATATGCACTGATACCGAAATGACATTAAAATGATGACGATTGGAGACGATAGTAAAATATCCAAATTGTAGTAATATTTCTATTGAAGGGAGATTGGTACCTAAAGATTAATTTTTAATTAAATCTAAACAAAGAAATTAAAAATACTTTTCGAATCATTATTTTAATATAACTTTCAGTGCCAAAGTTATTTTAATCATCATCGTTAGAGAGTTTGTTATATTGAATATATTTGATTTTGTTAACCATTTTATTTGAACTCTGTATATTTTATATGAATTTAATTCATTCAATTACAATATATATAATAACTTAAAAATATGTCTCTTTAGTCAAGCGATGTTAGCCGAGAGGTCATCGCAGCCGCCTTGCAAGCAAGTATTTGGTTGCAGACGGTTGTGGGTTCGCCTCCCGTCCGATGCTATGACATATGGGGAAAAATATGTCTGTTTAGTTAATATATATATATTGTCATTATTATTCAAAATTTACACACGCACAGATGTAAAGTATACGTGTATTTAAATATATATCCGTGTGTGTGTGTCTTTAGAACGTTACAAAAATTAAACCACTTTATTATTTTTGATATATTTATTTTAAATATTTTTAGAAGTTGATATGCATGTTTATTCATGCACTCATATCCATGGCAAAGGTTTTATTTGAAATATGTACATCCTCAAAGCTCATCCAAGTAATTAATTAAATAAATTTCAAGCTGAAATGTTTATTTTTCTAATGCAATATATAGTTTCCATTTACGTCTTTGTAAAAATGATTTATTTTCAAAAACCAAGTAGATGGTTTAATAAGTTAAGACTGTTATTTAATAAGAATCATCTTTAATTAAAATCAAACACGGTTTATTACATTTAGAAGATAATTAATTACAAAAAGTAATTAAGTATTTAAATAAGTTTGTCATTACCTAACAACAAAAAATAAATAAATTTAGACTAAAAAAATTCTAATTTCTAATCCTGAATTCAATTTTGAGCTCGGAGATAAGTTAGTGCAGCAAGAGTCCGTATTTTTGATGACACCTGCATTGAAGAAATAACATTTCCAGACTTCAGATCTGCAATGAAAAATAGCAAATTAATGGAGTTTTAAGATTTAACTTTAGTGTTGCCAAATATTTTACTGCCATAGGCTGTAAACTAATGTTTTAATGGTAAATATAATAAATCATTTCTATAAAATATATAGTACTTTCTGATATTTGGAGCTGTTTGATTTTCTTATCTGAATCCATTTGTCTATCAATATCACAACTACCCAAGCCTCATATAAAGTAATAAGTTACAGTACAGCTTATTACACATATAGGATAAAGATTCACATGCAAAAATTTATATATAGCTGATGTTTTTCTTGTATATTTAAGAGGAGGGAGGGGTGAAGGGAATCAAATGACACCAGATAACAAAAAAGTACCCTATATATATATATAAACAATAAAAATTAAACATTACATTTATGTAAACAATAGTAACTTTTTATTATTTGATCTTGCCAGAAAACCTTCAATTTTTATTAGACAGACTTGAAGATAAACAAGTTTTTTCTATTAGTCCATTGTGGGGTATATTACAATTATCCATAAATATTAATATACCTATGTATTAACTTCTATAAGATAGATTTCTTTATATATGAGTAGAATAGTCATTTTAATTAAAACAAATAAAATTAAAATTGAAACAGAAGTTAAGTATATATGAAGAAGAAAAAAATATGTAATTATTTCTGAAATATTTGATGATCTGATAAAATTTGATCAATTACAAAAATTTAGATAACAAGAATAATAAATACCAAAGGGATAATTAATCATGTAATTTAAGCAATAATTAAATAAAGAAAAAATACAAATTAACCTAGAATTTATGTGGCAGGTGGATATCCGATTAAAAATATACCTTTCAAACAGTCAGTGGTGAGAAAAAAGTCAAGCGTTGTTAGCCGAGAGGTCAGCGCAGCAGCCTTGCAAGCGAGCAGTTGGTTGCAGACAGTTGTTGCGGGTTCGCCTCTCAGCCGATGCTATGATATATAAAAAAAAAAGTAATAAAAAAACTAAAAATCTTCTGTCTCTTGTTTTGTCTATCCTGGCGTTACCACATTTGTCTTTGGCGTCTTCTCTTAAGTCAGATCAAACTACCATACCAGGCGAATTACTAGAAGTTGAAACAGAGACGATATGATACATTAGCTGGGAACAGTAATATTTTATAAACTTTAAAAATATGATCTTTTATATAGATATCTTTGCCATGGCAAATGAAGTCCCCAGTGTGTAAGCCACAATGTGGCAATTAATCATAAAAGAAATGTTTTAAGCCTGCGTTAAAAGTAAACCCATTACTCTTGAAAGATATTTGTCATCATCCAAGATATCCATCTACTAAAGGCTTATCTATGGAAATAAGATAATAAAAGGAAAATATGTGTTAAACAAGAAACAAGAAAATAATAGTGAATTCCCAACCAGCTGAGATAAAAACTATTTAAATATTAATCCAGCTCTAACCATGGAATCTTTCCAAGTATATAAAATAAAAGTGTACCAGAAACCAGTCAAGAAATAATTGCAATGAAAGTTGCATAAATTTATTCAGCTCATCATAACTATTCTGTATTAATGTATAAATTGAGTTAACCAAAGAAGCAGCTGAATGAATGATTCCATAAAAGTTAAATTCACATAAAAATAAACTTGATATATACGTGAGTTCAAAGTAAGAATTCAAAAGGTATAAAAGTATCATCATAATACAATAATCAATAAGGAGAAATATGTTTTCTATACTGAACTTAATGTAATTAGAAAGGATTTGAACTCAGACTCTTAAACTCCCTTCATCTATCCACTTTATTTTAATTAAACAACTGATACACATGACTACATACATATAAAAAAGATAAATGATCTTGAATATACATATTTTGTGCTGAACCAGCATTCATCAGTTGGTTCCGATTATCATTTCCCATTACTGTATATAATCAGTACTCAGTTTATATTAAGATAGCAAATATTCAAACTTTAATAGACAGGCTTCAATCTTCTCCACCCTCCAACTTTTCAGCTATTCACATCACTGAAAATCTGATGATGGAATGCTGAAAATCTTTGTTCATGCCAATATTATTGTCATATCCATATTGATTTTAAATCACTTTGATCTCTCACATGTAGTATCATAATATGTCCATTGAAATATATAGAAAATATATTTCTATTTAAATATAACATATTCAGACAGTATTCTTCCCATTCCTCTTCTATATATTTAAATGGACATATTAAAATACTAAAGTCAACATAATATATATGAGGGGTAAAAGTGATTTAACATTAACATAATATTAGCATCAGTAGGGCTTTGAGCATTCCATCATCAAATTTTCAATGCTATAGAGGGCTGAAGAATTGAAAGGTGGAGAAGACTGAAGCCTGTCTATTAAAGTTTGAATATTTGCTATCTTAATATAAACTGAGAGCTGTATATGTATATATACATGTTGGAAAAGATGATCTGGACTAACTGGCGAGTGCTAGTCAGCATGAAATACATATATTATAGATCATTTACTTTTTCATATACATGTGGTTATGTGTATCTATCTGTTGTGTAATATGGAATTAATAGTTATGGGGAGCTTGAATGCCTGAGTTCAAATCCCTTATAATCACAATATAATAAATAGGTAGGACATTATTATTCAATTTTTTATTAATAAGCCTAAAATAAATATTAAATTAAATAAAATAAGACAATAGTATTTATTGTAATTAACAATTTTTCTCTTATATATTTTATAACTGCACATCAATTAATATTTTTCCAGTATATTTTTATAAAATAATATTTTTCTCTTACATATTTCATGAGTGCACATCAATTAATATGATTATGTACTAATGTATTTTTATTTTGTATTTTTATTAATGTTCTTTTTACAAATCAATAATTATTTATTTAGTGCAGTATCTATCTGTAATTATTCAGAAGGAAATTATTAATTTTTTAAAATTACATTATAGGTTGAACTTTTGTAGTATATAAATATTTATAAATATTGAGAACTATCCCGATTATACTAAAATAAATTTCATTTTTTAACTTATTATGATTATTGACTTGTCTTTATTTTAAGATGTTCTTGCATAATTCTACACAATTGTGATACAGAAATAGGTGTTGTTTTTTATAATTATTATTGTTGTTATTTTGATAAAGATAAATGATGATTCATGTTTGCTGTATCAGCTAAAGTGATTAGTCTGTGAAGTTTTGCCATGTTCACCTGAATCAATTATGGAATAATGAAAGGGCTCAACATAAGAGAAGCTAAAGAGGATTTAAGCCAACCTATAGATGTTTATTTTTATAAATATAATACTCTAATAAATAAAATATATTTTTTGTGACAAGAGATATACCCTCTCTTTAATAGAATTTATTTTATGGGAATGATGGTCACAAAATATGGCTGAATATCCAATCTGACAATGGATAGTTAGTTAGGATATTCACTTCAAATATAATCAATGTGGTTATTCCTAATACCCATTAAACCTGCTATATAAATCTTTGTACATTTTAGTTAGTGTTTCTATGAATTAAAAAAAGACTCTCTTCTACTTCAGCCACAAGTCCTTCTAACAATTTAAACCTGGATAACTACATATTACAGGAATGAGAATATTATCTCTTGACATCCTCCAAATAATAATTCTTCTCTTTCACAGAGCTTCATATAGTAATTTAAAGTATTTTTATGTATTTTAATATAAAAAACAATATGAATCAAGAGATTAAATTCATGTAAACAAAAATAGCTTTTTACCTTTTGATTGCCAGAAAATAATCAATTACAAATTAACAAAATTAAAGTTTTTTCTATTAACTTATATAATAACTCTTTTGTCTTAGGTTTAGATAAAGTAATAGAGGATATTTTTCTATGGCAAACCTAAGTTGTTATTTTGTGTTAATCTTATGCATTCTTATTTCTATAAAAAAGAAAAAGTTTGTCCATGTTTAAATCATATAACAACTTGGGCTTAAAGTAGAAAATGACATCTTTTGATTTCATCTAAACTCAAAATAAAAGGTATATTATATAGATTAATACTGAAAACTTATTTAACCTTTAGTATGTCAATTAGTAATAGATCTTTTTTGGCAACATCAAAAATAAAAAGTTATCTCTGTTTACATGAATCTAATCTTTTAATTTCTATTATCTAACATTTTAAAATCCACAAAAATATTTAATGTAATGTACCTTACTCTGAGGATGGATAGATGCCTAATTACTACTAATAATAATTCTTCCACTCTAATTCAGCTGAGTTCCTATATAAAAAATTATAGTAATGCATGCATATCTAATATAAATTACACTAGTCCTAATAATTTTTTTAATAATTTATCATTACAGATCATGAGATTTATTACTATTTAAATCATCCAGTAAAGTACCCTCCTTTTTAACATTAAGCATATACCAAAAAGTATATCCTCAATGGTATAGAAATATCAACTTATAGTAATTCACTAAAATACTAATGCTACTCATATGACTCACACTTGAGAAAAATAAATTATATTTAATAATAATATTTCTTAAATTAAATTTAACTACAACACTCTTTTATAATCAATTATCTAATAAAATAATTCTCTCTCCTAGACTAATATTTTATAACTCATTTAAATTATTATTTTTTAAATAAATTAATTGCTATAACTAAATGCAATGAGTGATTTTACATACATCTAGCTACATGAAAATAATAATCAAGAAATAAATATATTCAATAATTCTTCTCTTTTAAAATCATTAACTAATTTACTTGTAAACTAGACTAAACTAAATTAAAATTATGAGTTCATCAAGTGTTGGTAGTTGAGTGGTCCGCACAGCTTCCTTACAAGCAGTTGGTCCAGGTTTGCAGTTTCACTTCCTGGCTGATGCTTTGACACCTGAGAAAAAAAATTATGAGCTAATAATAATCACTATTTATTATCATAAATAAATTTAAAATAATTTCTTTTTATTATGTATTATATCTAACCATTTATTTTTAATATGGCATTCTAGATATCAATCTTTACTATAATCCTGGAGTCTTAAAGAAAAATTTACATTACTTAATTGTTAGATTTAATATAAAATATCTTTAATAATCACAATAGATTTATTATTTTTTTATCTTATTTAAAATGTGAAACACTTCCCAAACATATTCAATTATCATAATGCATGTGTGTTTAGGATGTTGCATAATGACATGAAAATAACAAGAAAAAAGACTAATAGAAACTTTGTTAATTAGAAAACAACATTATTAGTTTATTACAATATTAAAACAAAATTTTAAGAAAAATACAAATATTATATTTATTAAAATAATATTTAACAGAATCTAAAATTTAAAAATTAACATTAAAAAATATTTATAACATAAGTAATATAATTTGTACTTCAAAATTATTTACTATTATAAGGTAGTATCTTTCACACTGAACTTTGTGACTATTAAGTTACTCCATAATAATTCCATACTAAAACATATCAATAACAGCAAACAACTATAGATTATCATATTTTACATTTTTCAAAAATAAGTTCTTCTATCATTATTAATTTGCCTTTAATATTCTATCATATTATAACCTAATTATAACTCTATAACTTGTTATGAGCTTCTGTTTATTCTTATTTTTTAAATAAACATATGATGATCTAAATATTAAGTATGATACAGTATGCTATTATATTATTTATAATAATATAAATCACCATCAGGTTTTATTTTCATCATCACATCTTGTATAATTTGATCTCTAAAAATATGATATAAAAACATTCATAAAATCTTTCTTTATTGATTATTTTAATATTTTCTTTGTTCCATATTTAACTCTTCTTACAGTAAATAAATGATCTTATCATCACTTGAGAGTTTAGCTATTATTCATTTGCTCAATTATGCAATTTTCTAACATGATGCAGATACCAGTGTGCTTGTAGTGATTATAAATGAGGGATGGGGATTATATAAAGAAACAACAATATCATGTATATGTAACTTAAGGCCACATTTTTCTTGTGTCTACCTTAATTTCTATCTTGGTTTTTTTAAGCGCTTACAGATTTTCAAAAAAAATGCTATTGTCCATGTATTATAAACATATTGACTTACTTTAACTATATTATACTTAATATTTAATATGCATCCCGAACACTACAGGATTTCCTAATAAACTAGTTTCTTGAACCACTACTTCTCTATCAAACACTATATAAAATCTTCAACCTTGTAGATTTCTACCATACATCTTTCTTTAAAATAATATCCAAACTTCTTAATATTTTATATCTTGGAAACCAAGAAGATTAAAATAAAAAACAAACAAATGGTTTATAATATACAATATATCATAAGTACACCAATTTAATTACTTTTAACTTGTTCAGAGATCAACTAATTTATACATTTTATAATCATATATAGATTATAATAACTATATTCACTCTCTGTAATTTACCATTACACAAATATAAACATAATAAATATTATACATATTTATTTTACCTGAATTTTGGTTTGAATAAGCAAATACCAATGTCTTATACTAAACAATAGTAAATTAAAGTTATTTTAATCATAATATTATTACCATTATTATTTACAATCTACTGGTTGATATAACTTTTTGATGTTATAGAATCATAATAAACAAAACCAATAAATTTTTTTTATTTTTCTTCTCTGTTTTATATATCAAAAACAAAATTCTAAAATATTTAAATCTTAACTAATAAAATATTAATAAGTAACTAATAATAATTTAAAGACTATATCATATGTTACAATAAAAACAAAACAAAATGTTTTCTTCCATTCTTTGAACTGTATAGAATATTTTCAATGGGAAAGCACTAATTTCTATGACAACCAGTTACTTAAACAGAGGGAGATTTTTTCTTCTCTTCTCTCCACACTTTTCTACTGTTCTTTGCAGCATGAATAAAAAAAATCGTAAAGAAATCCCAGGAAAATGTTAATTATCAATAACAAATAAAAAGTTCTTGTAATAAAAGTTCATACTTTTTATATCATCGATAAAAAATTCCTTTCTGTTAATAAATAGGTTTTTTATTATTTAATAAGCTGTTTATTATTTTTAAAATATTTCCTTTCTTTCAGCATTAAAATATTCACTATATAATTACAAGTTTTAGAAAGTTTTCCTCCAAATCATTCACATTTAATATATTAATTTCAATAGTGTTTGATACTGGACTTATAAAATTTTAGAGTTCTAAAAATTATTCACATTTAACATGATAATAACATTAATAATACTTCTTAGGAACGTTATAAAATTCTAGAGTTCTCCTCCTGAAAAATCCATATTCATCATGTTAAAACAATTACTTGTTATTATTCAAACAGAATGGCAGTTAGCAGATACACTTTTATAAAAAATTAGTTGGCACTATAGCTTTCCTCTTAAAATTATTAACACTCTGCTAGAGTCACTCATAAATTTTAAAACAGGAAATGTAAATAGTATTTTTGAATAAAAGTTCTTATTTGTATCATTGCTAATTATTAAAGTCAATACAAAATGTTCTCTATCATTCAGCTTACAATAATGAATAAATATAAAACTGCTTATGTATTATTTGCATTGTTCTGTAGGCAAAATGGTTTGATATTCTGGAAAGCCATTTAACCAAATACATTTTTATTTTCTGAAATAGATTAATAGGTTCCTGTAGTATACCAATGAAGATAACTTGTTTTTCTATTCCATGGTTTAAATAAGTATCTAAACTTTTTAATATACTTTCCATAGTTTTGCAAGTTATTGTTACTACTTTTTTAAAGTCAAAATAATAAAATTTATAATAAATTTAGACTTAGATTTACAAACAAAAGAAATACACTTCTATTCCTCTGAAATTTTTTTAATTTCACCCCTCTTCATATCTGCTCACCTGTATTTATAGGAAAAAATTACCAATATCTGATTGATCAATTAAATCCAGACACTTGCTAAAATTTACATATTAATTATTTTTATCTAGTTTTTTAAAATGATTTTATAACTAAGATTATTAAATAATATATTATTAAGTTTTATTTTAATACAATATTTAAATGTATCTTTTAAATAAAAAACACTTTTTATTTAAATTTAAATTTTGATACATAAAAATTATCATTTATGTTATGATAAATAATTTTAGAAAATTTTAGAAAATTGACACCCTTAAATAAAATATAAGATTTATGATCTAAACAAGTATTAAATCAAGTTAAGAATGAGGAGGTAAATATTAATTAATTATTACATGAATGTGTATGCACACCTATTAACACATACTTCATTTTTTAATTATTTTATCATTATTTAAATAATTTAAGATAATAAATAAATAGCAATTTTTAATTTGACTGTTAATAATTAGTAAAATGTTAACTTTAATTATTATGACTACTGTTTAAAATTATCTTATGTGATTTTAATCATCATTCACTTTTATTTTAAAATAAATAACATTTTATATTCCAAATTGGCAACTTAAATTATATTGTTTTAAAGTAAACTAATTTAATTTTAATACTACAAAAATAATGACTTTTAAACTATTCCATAAATTAAATAATTTGTTACTAGCTATTATATAAAATTTAAAATTTCTATGAAAATTGACTATTATTTACAACCATATATTAATGTAGCAAAATAAAAAAATCACAGTATATATATATCAGACTGCCACAGATTCATAATTTAGATCTTTTTAAACAAAAAATAAATTTGCTTTAATGTTAACTAAAAAAAAAAACATTTTATTAAATCTACTTTAATTAGTTTACAAGTTCTCAAAAAATTATCTAATCATCAACATTCTTTAAATAAAATTCCTATATTGGAGAAATGATTTTAATTATGAACTGGTTTCCAAATTTATTCCAGTTGAAAACAGTATTTGTTATATGAAATCATTAAAAATTATAGCTTTGTGTTATGCTGATTTTATTACATTTGAGATTTTTGAGGTGTTGAAATAATATGAAACTATCAAAAATTAATTTATGTAAAAAATAATTTGTTTCTCTTCTTAATTTAAAATGGGATTACTCAATTTTTATATTCCAGCAGATAAAAGTAATTTGACTGTTGTAATTGATCATTTATATTACAGCAATAAAATTTTATATTTACTAAATGATTATATAAACAAAGATTTTTAGAGATCACTTGAACACAACTTCTTATCAAACATTCCAGCATGGATATAAAAATTAAAATATCTTCCAAAGGTTTTTCATTACACCCTAAATTTTCTGGTTTACCTAAAGTACATAAACCTGAGATAGCTTTGAGACCTATTGTGTGTATTATAAGTTCTTCCATACATTTTTGGCTCAATTTGAAGCCGAATTTTTGTAGCCATTGATAGATATTTTATCTACAATTCAGCATATCTTACTTTAATTATTAAAAACTTAAAACCTTCTAAAAGTAATTTATTGATCAGTTTTGATGTCTTTTCTTTATTTACTATTATTCCAATTGAAGAGGATTTATCTATTATAGCTTAATGCAATAATTTGCATAATTTCATTGACAAAACATTATCTTCAAAATATGTTTTTTATTTGTGGTTCTCAGAAATAAAAGTGAAAGAGCACTCTATGGGCTTTAACTATTACCTGTACTATCTGATCTTTTCATGAATAGCTTTGACTATCATGTATTGAATGAGGTTAGTAAGAGACCTTCTAATTGGTTCATATATATATATATATATATATATATATATATGACCTTATGGTATTAATGCTTTGAATTCTTATTTTTTTAATGGATGTTATCCTAATGTTAGGTTTACAGTAATAGTTGATAATGACAAAACATTTTTTTTTTCTAATTACTTTGATTGCTAAAAAATCTGATGACCTTTTGTCAATATTTTCTAAGGTGAAAAATATTTCCATGAGAACATATATTTTGACTGATAAGGACTATCTTGCTTAAGAAATTGCACTAAATAAAAATATTCTACTCTCTAATGATTACAGTAAAAATATTATATGTAAGGCTTATGACAAGAAGAGAAAAGTTGGTAATGTTGAAATTTCTTCAGCTGGTCATAGAGTTGTTTTACTTTACTTTAAGGGATCACTGATAAAATTAGCAGACAACTGTCTTATTTCAATATTAAAACTATTTTTGCCACTAGCAACAAATTTAGTGATATTTTTCCATAAGCCTAAAATTAAAGTACTACTGGAAAATCAAGGTATTTGTAAAAATTCATGTCCACAGTACCCAATAAGCTTTGTGGATCAATTGAATAGTTGCATTGTGCCAAAGTTAGAGAGCATAAAAATGCCTTCAATCAAAAGAAATTGACCACACTCTTAAACTTTGATAATATTAAAATTTTAACCACTTTGGAAAAACATGATTTAAGATTATAAAACAGTATATTAAAAATTTAAAAAGACCAAACAATTTAAATAAATGAGATGAAATATAATGTATTCCCATTTTATGAAAGCCCATCATTTATTTGTCTTTCTGAAATTATTTTTAATAAATCAGCTTAAACTTAAATGCAGAATTTTTCTTAATCTACCTCCTATTCGGATTTGACATTCATCAAATATATTTATGAAATAAACAGTATTCAATTCATACATAATTTCATTATTACTTGAGACATAACAAATCTCCATTAAAGCTTTAGCCTTGACAAAGATTAATGTAATTTTGTCAAAATCTTAGCAATCTAATTCAGTAAATAAAATTTCTGATTAGCTATTTACATATATATATATATATGTAATTTTTAAACAATTTAAAGGTAAAAAACCAGTATATTTGTCAAGCGTTGGTGGCTGAATGGTTAGCACAGCTGCCTTACAAGCATTTGTCTCAGGGTTCACTTCCTGGCCGACGCTTTGACACATAAAAAAAACAATACATTTAAATCATTAGTGGTGCTTTCAATTATGTAGTAATCCTAATCAATTATTATATAATCTGTTTAAAAATACTATAAATAGCCAATTTAATACAGCTTCAGTGTTTTTTGATCATGAAAAGTCTTGCAATTATAAGTTTACATTTGATATTAACAAAACAAAAATATTAATGAAAGGAAGAAATCATAAAAAGAGGAAAATTCAAAAAGCAATTTCAATAGATAAATATAAAGATAATGTCATTAATACGCAAGTTGAAAATACGGCCATACACAGCTTATGGAATTTACTTAACATTAAAATTTGTTATTGATTTACAGTTGACGATTGAAAGTGCGGTAAAACTGACTTATAGCGGCCTGAACACTTCGCCCTCTATTTTTAAAAAACTTAACTACTTTTTCCCCCCTAATAACTATATCCAAATTTAATAAGTGTATGTAACTATATCTAAATGTAAATTTTAATAATAAAAAAAAGAAAAAAAAACTTACATTTACATGCGTATTTTTCACTTATAGCAGTCTTTGATGTATATATAACTGTAAATAAATTAACTATAAATAGAGTGGAGATAGACACCATTAGAAAGATCCAATTTTAATCAGTTTATCTAACAATAAATAAACTCTGTCTAAATGTAAATATTAATAAATAAAAAAGTAATAAAACTTACATTTTTATGTGTACTTTTCACTTGGAATGTATATCTAGCCGTCTTTACTGTATATATAACTCTAAATAAATAACGTATTTTAACTCTAAATGTTTTTACATAAAGATGAATAAATAAAAAAAAAGAACTTACATTTCCTACAGGCAGAATCCGTATTTTGAACTACATTATTTTCACTATGTAATTGCAAAATATATCTAACTATAAATGTATTTTTTACATGAAGATTAACAAATAAAATGTAATAAAACTTACATTTTTATGCTCTATTTAGAGAAGATAAGTGTCACCAATAAAGTCCCTACTGTCAAAATTATGAAGTACTGTACCCTCTCCCAACGTCCATTTACTTTTTTGCTGAAAAAAGATTCAAATCAATGTTAAAAATAAGTATGTCAAATTGTCAACAACTGTTTCGATATTGATTTGAATCTTTTTGCAGCAAAAAAGTAAATGAACGGTGGGGGAGGGGTGGGGGAATTCCACGCGCCAAAAATCACACGTGAGAAAAGTACAGTAGTTCATAATTTTGACAGTAGGGACTTTATTGGTGACACTTATCTTCTCTAAATAGAGCATAAAAATGTAAGTTTTATTACATTTTATTTATTAATCTTCATGTAAAAAATACATTTATAGTTAGATATATTTTGCAATTACATAGTGAGAATAATGTAGTTCGAAATACGGATTCTGCCTGTAGGAAATGTAAGTTGTTGTTTTTTTTATTTATTCATCTTTATGTAAAAACATTTATAGTTAAAATACGTTATTTATTTAGAGTTATATATACAGTAAAGACCGCTAGATATACATTCCAAGTGAAAAGTACGCATAAAAATGTAAGTTTTATTACTTTTTTATTTATTAATATTTACATTTAGACAGAGTTTATTTATTGTTAGATAAACTGATTAAAATTGGATCTTTCTAATGGTGTCTATCTCCACTCTATTTATAGTTAATTTATTTATAGTTATATATACAGCAAAGACCGCTAAAAGTGAAAAATACGCATGTAAATGTAAATTTTTTTTCTTTTTTTTTTTATTAACATTTACATTTAGATATAGTTACATACACTTATTAAATTTGGATATAGTTATTAGGGGGGGGAGTAGTTAAGTTTTTTAAAAATAGAGGGCGAAGTGTTCAAGCCGCTATAAGTCAGTTTTACCGAAAGTGCTACTAATGAATTTAAATATACTATTTTTTACCGTTAAATTGTTTGAAAATTACATATATTTTTTTATAATGGGTAGTATACTTTTACATTTAATATATATATCACTTATCAATAAGATCTTGTTTAAGATGTGCTCCCTACATTACATATTTGTAAATATAAACTTGTAAAAGCAATGCCACACAATATATCACTTGCTTTATTGATTATTATAATTTTGTCTTTGAGGTTTTGGCAATACTAAGGCTACTAATATATGGTAGATCTTAATTTGGTTCAGTCCCATTAGTCCATCAAGTAATATAGGGGCATGTTGAACAGCTTAATCTTTAAGTTACATAGCTGGAGTTAAAGACATTTTAATGTCTGAAAATTTCAGATTTTCTATTTAAATGTTATGTATTAAGTAAGTTCTAAATTTTGAGTTAATATTTTAGATCTAATGTCTGAATATTCTAGCTCCTCACTGAGGTGAGCTAAGAGCTCAAAACCAATTGGTCTTTGAATAGGAATATTCTAGATAGAGGTTTTAAATATTTTTCTCTTACCGCACTTATCAATACGAGCTTGTTTGAGTTATTGGTATGCTCCCTATATTACATATTTGTAAATACAAACTTATAAAAGCAATGTCATGCAATATATGACTTACTTTATTGATTATATATATATATGAAAACCAGATACTTCACAAACTTTCAAGCACCCTTCAACTATCTACACTATCTCATACAACCTATACACATGACCACATACATGTAGAAAAGATAAATAATCACTATGTATTTAAATGAATAAGGTCCTATACATGAGGGATCAGAGTGACTTGAGGTCAACATGGATATGGCAATAATGTTGGCATCAGCATGGGATTTGGACTTTCCATCTCTGATTTTCAATGATATGGATGGTTGAAAAGTTGGAGGGTGGAGTAGATTGAAGCCTGTCCATTAAAGTGTGAGGATTTGCTATCTTAATATAAACTGAGCACTGATTATATATATGTGTGGGAGATGATAATCTGGACCAACTGATGAGTGCTGGTTTAGCATGAAATACATATATTGGTCATTATTTATCTTTTCTACATGTATGTGGTCAAGTGTATCAGTTGTATGAGATAGTGTGGATAGCTGAAGGGTGCTTGAAAGTCTGAGTTCAAATCCCCTATATATATAATGTGAGGATTAAATAGCTCAATCCTTAAGCCAGTTATAGTATAGAATAAAAAAAAAGGGATGGAGGATAAAATAAAAGAGAAAAGTTTAGTAATTATTTCAAGTTTATTTAAACTATTTTTTTTTAAATAATAAATATCTCTTAATCATTTATGCATATTTAATGTATGCTGCAATTCATTTTTTTTTTTTTTGGTTTCAATTTTTATCATCAACACTATTATTATTACAACACATTTATAATTGATAATTTGTTTAAGATTGTTGAGAATGCAATATTATTACAAAAAAAAAATGAAAGCAATAAATGAATGTTAATAGTAAAGTTAGTCAAAGATATGTGTATGGATTTGTTTCTAAAAAAAATTGAAAAATGAATTTGTAATTTATATTTTTATGTATATATATTTTAAAACATTTTTTTTATTTTTAAATTATCTGTATTATTATTTTGTAAATATTTAATATCATCTATTGGATGCAAAGATGTTTGAAAAAAAAATTTGAAAAGCATTGTTGTTAGATATGTGCATGGATCTAATGAATAACAATTAAAGTATGGCAGAACATGACATGTGACATTGAATATTTTAAAATAATATTATGGAAATTGCTTACATAATAGGAAAAATGCAAGGAGATGTCATGGATATTGTTATGGTTATCACTATTAGCTTAGATTTACTTCTAGATAGTTTAAATATATTAAATTTATTAAGCGTTAGCAAAAGATCTAATAATAACTTGAAAGGCTAAAACCTTCGACAGAAGCACCTTAAAAATGCTTATGTGACAGCCAATCAGATGTAATAATGACTGCACATGGAGCTTTCAATTCAGGTGCCTTTCACGTTATTTCTAGCTAGTTTAATATTTTTTTTGTTAATATTGCTTACTTAAAAGAAAGTTCATTTATACTTCATATAACTATGAAGATGTGTGCATAAATAACCCAGCTTTCTAAGGTTTTGCTCCTCTTTGTTGCAACCTGCCAAGGTTCATCAGTTGGAGATCGTTAACATAAATATCCATATGTGAAAGAAGAATCATATTAAACAACTGTCTGTCCATATCCCTGGAGAAAAGAATCAATAACAACATGTCTTAAAGAGGAATTTCCAAATCTTTTAATGAATTGTATTGGTCCATTCTGTCTTCTACCCTTCTACAAAACTAAATATTTCATGAATGAATAAAATTATTCCAGGTCTATGCCTTCTGCCATTAAGATTATTATTAACTGCCAACCACAGTCATCAAAGCATGAAGACCGAAGCAAAGACTTTTCAAATTATTGTTTTTGTTGTTAAATTTAAAAAAATAAATATAAGAAAAAGGTCAAAAGATAATATATGTATATACACATATCTTTTTTGCTATGTATTTTTTTTTTATTTCTTTAAGTTTTATTCATGGAAAGTCTGTGAGTTTTAAATAAAAGGTGTTTTTTTTTATTTTTATGATTAAATTATGACTCATAACACAGACATATATTTATTATATAACATAGATGTATTGAATTCAATATATAATAAAATATATCTATATAAAGATTGCTTAAGTTATTAAATTCTTTTATTATTAGTCAGTATGTATTTTTCATTTATACGCAACTTACAATAATTCTTTTGATCATGAAAGACATTCAAAAGGTGAACTTACATTTATAATGTTTATATATATAAGAATAATATATGTATGTGGAATCCTACATAACTAAAGTGTCATTTTCTTATAGCTTAGTATTAATATTTCTTAGAGTTGTCATAGTATTAGTTATTGGATCCCTATTAACTATCATAAAGTTAAGCGTTGTATAAATATAATCGTGCGCTCATCATTTTTAAAAATGTCTTGTCACTAAATAAAAATGATCAACCTTCAGATCTAATTCATATTTAATTTTTATTTAAAAAGATATGGTTTAAAAGATCACATACATCTTAATATGAAGTAAGATTTTTGTCGATTTGAAGAATTAGCTTTATTCACCAAAGAGTGGCTTTCTGATTTCGAATTATTTAGTCATTATTAAGCTAAATTATTATTAACATGCATTGTTTAATGATGTATATCTGAAGAATCTTTATCTGATATATAAAATACATCCTGCACAAACATATGAATAGTGCATGTTATTCAATATATGATGTTCATAAATTGGTTAAAAAGCCTGTGTAATGAAATGACTATTATTGTTACATTTTGTTTTACTATCATTCTCATATGTGTCTATAAACAAAATATGAACGAATGATTTTATTTAAATGATTGACTTCATTTTTTTTTTTGTTTTACACTACAACACTTATATACATGTGTGCGCTATAATATAATGCTTATTTTATTAATTTATTCATTTTATTCTGAGAATATTGAAACACTATTTTGATTATTTAATTCTCTAATATTCAGTAATATAACTGTTATTATAACTGAATATTAGAGAATTAAGTATTAAATATAAATTATTTATATTTATTTATTGTTCAAATATAATCCAGATTCAATAAAATGTCTCTTTTGTTTATGAATTATATTTAACATTGTGCGTCTCATTAATATATGTTTTAATAATTAATTTTGAAGTTAAAGATTTATAACTTAAAAATAATAAGCTTGATTCATTCCTTTTTTATTGTTAAAATTTTGACTTGTTCAGTTTATGTATTATTATGTAAAAGAGTTAGCCGATTCCTCATATTATTTACTGTTACAATTTGGTATATAAAACAATAAAGTTTCTCTTTCTTGATTTATTTATCATCTTAATTCAATGTCCCCATTCATACAACATTATTAAGAATACATTTCCCCATTTATATAGCAACTATATAAATATATGTGTGTGTGTTGAATTAGATATTTTAATGGATTTTTAATGTGATGAAAAATAAAAATGAAATTATATCTTCGAAAAATGAAGATAACATTATCTTTTGATGTTACCAATAAACGAATTCTTGAAAAATATTTAGATGTAAATAGTTTCATATCTTTATATAGTAATTTTAATTAGAGGGCATTTAACAGATTTTATCTATTCACTCTATCTTATAAAACTAATACACATGACCACATACATGTGAAAAAGATAAATGATCTCCATTATACATATTTTGTGCTGAACCAGGATTCATCAGTTAGTCTAGAGATCATCACACACACACACACATATATATATATATATAATAAGTGCTTAGTCTATATTAAGATAGCAAATATTCAAACTTCAATGGACAGATTACAATCTTTTCAACCCTCCAATGTTTCAGCCATCCATACTATTAAAAATCTGATGATGGAATGTTCAAAGCCTTAAGATCTTATATATGAGGTGCCTGAGTGATTTAAAGTCAACATGGGCATGGTAACAATGCAACAACAAGGGTTTTGAGCAATCTATCATCAGATTTTCAATAATAAAGATGACTAAAGAGTTAGAGGGTAGAGAAGATTGAAATCTGTTCCTTGAAGATTTTCTATTTTAATATATAATGAGCACTGATTATATAAATATGTAAGAGATGATGATATAGGCCAACTGATGAATGCTGATTCTGTACAAAATATTATATTGGAGATCATTTATCTTTTTTACATATATATGCTCATGTGTATATGTTATATAAGATGGAGTGAATAGCTGAAGAGAGCTTGGAAGTTTGTGTTCAAATCTTCAATTACATCTAATGTTCAGTATATACATTATACGTGTATTCAAATATTATAATACTTTTAAGTAAGAATATCAACTGTGTATTAATTTCACTATATAAACTAAGATTTAAGTATTAAAATTAATTTTAGATAGATTTCTGTCAGATTGAGGAACATTTCATTTCATATTATTTATTAAGTTTGTTTTCTTTATATATTAAAAGAAGCAAAAAGTCGATTTCAACAGAATAGTTATTAATGCTTTTGATGTTTCAAATTTATTGATATTGGTCCAAATATCATTTTTATAACAAGAAGTTTTAGTAAATTTTCATAACATTTCATTTCATTAACATGATAGTGGCCACTGAATATCATTAATCATATGAATATACTTATTTTAATAAAAAAAAAAAGGAGGAAAATCTTGAGAAATAAAATCAAAAATATAATTTCAAAAATATTTTATGCATTCCCTGATTAATGCATTTATCATAAAATATTTTTAATCAATAGGATCAACATAATAATAATAAATATTATATACATAAATAAAATCGAACTAAGTAAATAAAGCAATCAAAAATAATATTTATTTGAACAATTCTTAAACTTAAAATCGTTATCTAAAATTGATGCTAACTATTAAAACATCACATGATCATCTTTTCTTATTCTTACAAATATGGTTATAAAACTGTAGTAAGTTTTTCTACACAATAATGCCCCTTAATGTAAGCCATAATCCCTACCCATTGCCTACTTATCCAATATTTCCACAAGCTATAAAGTAGTCTGGAAATATTGGATAGGTAGGGAGATTATAATGCACATTCTATTGATTACTAGACCTTGCATTAGGTGGCACTTTATGTGGAAAAATTTATTAGTTTTAAATTTGATCCTTCAGATAATTTGAGTCAAGTTTCAAGATAATATTACCTGTTCAACATTTTTTTAATAATATTTAGGTTTTTCATATCCTTCATAAATGAATTCAACAAATTATATATTAAAATTTTATAGATTATTATATAAAAATAATATATAAGAGACTGTTTGTATACATAGAAATTTGATTTAAAATACATAAAGATTGCTTTTATAACCAGAATAGTTTTTCAAAATATTTTTAGGAATTGCAATTTTTTTTCCTATTAATTTTTGTTCCAAAGAGTAAGCTTGTGGTTAAGACCTGTAGAGGTCCCTACCTTCCCATTTTCAAGCGCACATACTTAAAGGTTTATTGCCTTAGTAAATATTACTTAGTAATCAATGTGCAGTAAAATAAATTTATAATTTTTGTTCTATTATTGATAATAGCAAAGAAATTTTAAAGAATTTTTTGTTTGTAATTATTTATAATGATTTTTTTTTATCTCTGTTTAAATATTATTAAAAAATATTTTTAAATAAAATTACATAATTATCGTAATAGTAAAAAAATGTTCAGACATTCTAGCTAAGTTACTTGAAAAATATAAGATATTTCAATAAGCTTTTACAATATCTAATAATTTATCTTGATTGACCTCTTAGAAAACCTTTAGTGTATGAAAAAATGTAATTGATTTTGTTTAAAACTCCTAACTTTAAATGATAAAAAGTAATAATATAAGTAAAATATGAAATATATTATAATTTTTAAATGTTTTATAATTAGATTGTCTTCAAAAGATTTTTTAATAGTTCAGTTTTAATTATATAAAAAAAGCGTTCAAAACATATTTTTGAACTAATATATAAATAGAATTTTAAAAACCTAGGGTTTTCATTTTTTAGTTGTCATGTATACCTTTGCTGTGTTGTAAAATACAATTGGCGCTAAATAATAATGAAGCAGACATTTAAGAATTATCAAAAAAATATCGACCAGAAATATAGTCCAAAATTTCTTTTAATTATTCTAAATTATTTTTATTCTTACTTTATTTTAAGAAGCCCTGCTTCTTTGACAATTTTTGTGCCATTTATGAATTTTTTAAAACAAGAATTAATATTTAGACATTTTAATTAATTGTTTATTTATGTATTTTGTTTGAATTTCAGAATTTGAACATAAATTTACTTAAATTTTTTGTTAACATGACTTCAGAAAATATCAAAAAATGAAAATATGAACAAGAAAATAGGAGCTTTCAGAAAAAATAAATAGAATTTTTTTAATTGACAATAATGAAAAGTTATTATTTCGGTACTCTAACCCGATCTGCTATGTGGCCACTAGAGGCGCTGTTTCTGTGTTAGCACACAGAACATACAGGGTAGGGGCCTTGAAAGCAGATGACGCTTTTTCCTGCCGCTAGGTGGCGCTATTTACCATGCGTACACAGAGGAACCTTCCACAAGCTAGCTGGCAGCTTACATTGTCTGCTACCAAGAACACAGAAACAGTGCCTTTAGCGGCCACATAGCAGATCGGATTAGAGTACCATTGTTTCTTATTTGTAAAGTTACAATTGCAAATTACAAAGATATAAAGTAAGTTATCCACACTTTACAACTCAATATCCACACAATTCAAAATTCTGAACAGAGAAACTTAAGTCATTGCAATCAGGTCTTCATAAGCAACAAAGTCTCTTGACTTCTTTTAGTCATGAAGATGATAAAGATGACAGAGCCAGTAAAGCTAGTTTTTTGGTGGCTTTGAATTTTGATCATATCTAATGTCCATATATAGAAGAAGAATTTATTAAAAGAAACTTGAAAGAAATGGTTAAAGTTTTGGATTCAGATAATATAAATCTGCATAAAGTGATCATACAACTTCCTATATCATACCATACAATTGAGCATCTTCTTAGTGAAATTAGTAAAAATGTTGAAGATATTTTGGTGTGTGATATGAAAATTGTACAGCATTTAGTTTAGCTCTTGATGAGTCCACAGACATTCAGGATGTTCCACAATTGGATGTTTTGTGGGATATGTTAGACCTACCAGTTCTTACTAAAAAAAATTGCATTATCAATGTCAAAAATGTATTTGATGAGATAATAAACAGGTTTGAATTGCCTCATAATAAATTTGTAAGTTTTGTGACTGACAAACTCTTGTGATGATAGGGAAAAACATAGATCTTATTGGTCTTTTGAACAATGATTCTAAAATTCCACATTTTGTCTCTCTTCACCACACAATTCATTGTGAGCATCTCATAACAAAGTATTTAAAACACAGAAATATGTGGAAGATTTCTATGCAAATTGTGAATTTAATTTAAACCAATACCAAAACACACCACCAATAAGAACGTTTTAAAAGAGTTAAATGATGAAATAGATGAATTGAACAGTGATCTCTTCTTTTGGTCTGCTATAAGATGGCTGACAACTTAGAATGATTTGAACTGTTTGTGGAACTCCTAAATCCTATCATAGCATTTTTAAAAGAAAAAGAAAAAAATACTCAGAATTAGAAAATGAAACTTAGCTTTCTGACTTAATGTTTTTTATAGTTATGAAACATTTGGAAACACTTAATTTGGCTTTACAATGAAAGGGAAAAATGATTACTGATTTGTCATAAACTGTATTTAGTTTTGAAGCTAAACTGTGACATTTTGTGCATAATCTTAAGTTCAGAATATGTAATCACTTACCATGAGTAAAAGCAAATATAATTAGTATCAAAAGAGAAAAAGTAGATGAATATAAAGAATAAATGGAAGGATTGCAGGTGGGTTTTTAATGTAAGTTTAAAGATTTGATAAGTTTTAAATCTACATTTGCATATTTTGTGAATCTATTTATTTGAGATATTATTGAAGATAAATTTTCAATTTCTGAAATAATACTTGTTGAAAAAGTAGCTGGAGAATTGGAGTTATTAGATATGAAAAAGAATCAGGCACTATAAATGCATCACAAATATGGTTCTCTATTTGAAGTTTGAAAACTCATGCCAGAATCAAAATATACACATTTAAAGAAAGCTGCTTGCCATCTAATCTCAATTTTGATGCAACATTGCTGTGAATCGTATTCCACAATGAAGTTTGTGAAGTTGAAATATTATTCACAGTTGACCAATCATTATCTTACAGAATTGCTGCAAACATCTTTAACAAATTATATACCAAATTTCAAAAATTTGACTAAAGGTCTTCATTAAACATTATATTTTTATTAATGATTTTTTATTATTATATTTTATTTTTATTATTAAAATTTTGAAATAATTATTTTGTATGCTATTTGTGTCTCTTAATTATATTTTCTTATGTACTTTATACAGCACTTAAAACCTATGTAAAATATATCATCATATTAATTGAGTTAAATAAAATTGACTATATGTATTTATTCTTATGTATTTAAATAATAGTAATATGGTGTGGCTTTTTGCATATGTGAAAATCCAGCATCTGTCTCTCATTAATCTCATGCAAGCCCACCCACGTACTGTGTCTTAAAAATCTTTGTTCAAAAATTTATAGAAAGATTATTCATGCCTTATCTGACTTTTACACAGAGGAGATTAACAAAACATAGGAAAGATTTTATATTAAATTCACATTGGAATGACATGTAAATAATGACAATTTTGAGGGGGGAAATGTAATATTTCATAATGAATACTTAAATACTTTTATCAATATAAAGACAGCAAAATGTTCTATTATTTATTTAGAATATTAAAGATTTTAAGATTTCTCATTCGATAATTTAATATACAAAATTAACAAAGCGTATGCCACACTTGAATGAGAAGCTATAAAGATACACAGAAATTATTACATGCTAAGCGCTTTCGAGGTCTTTTGCCTCATATTCATAGCGGTACTGTTTCCCTTGCCCTATTTTTTCGTTCTGCAGCTCACAGTACCACTATGAATATGAGGCAAAAGACCTCGAAAGCGCTTAGCGTGTAATAATTTCTGTGTATCTTTATAGCTTCTCATTCAAGTGTGGCATACACTTTGTTAATTTTGTATATTATTTAGAATATTGAAGTCTTCACTGTATGCATAGATTCAGCAATCATTTATTGTCTCATTTATAGCTAATACTTGCCCATATTTAAAAAATTCATTGGCTGAAACAATTACCTTGGGCTGAAGTGTGTTAAGGAAATACCAGTCATGTCTAGGAGGGTCATATTCAGTTGCTCTCTAATTAAATATGGGAAAAAATAATTTATTTTTATACTATAATTATTTGACTGTAGATTCTTAATTTGATATCCAAAAGGAGACTCTTGATTTGAGACAAGTTTAAGTGATAAAACCATATTGTGAGCTTTTGGTCAGTTCAATCTGCATAACATTTTTTATACATTTTCTGTGAAGCAACTTTTTTTCTGATATCTGATGGAGTAATATGTGAAAGAACAGGAAGCCACTGCAAAGGAGTAGACTTAAGTATACCAGCCACATTTTTCATCGTAATATTTAATTTAATATTAAAAAGTTTAGTGTGATAATTTTTTCCAAGAAAAAATGTAGTATTCACCAGAATAATATAGTAAAACTAATGAAATTATCCATAAAGTGCTTACATCACAACTGTAAAGAAATGCGGCCAGCTTTTCATGAAGATTATTCTCTAATATTAATCTGATAAACACTGTGGATGTTGATGAGCTTGAATATGCTTTGGATTGTCTCAAAACAGAAAAGATATCAACAGAAAATAGTATACATAGAGAGTTTTTAAAAAATTTAAGACCTAAAGGAAAGTGGATAAATACTCTTCAATGATGTTTTGTCTACAAAAATTATTCCAAAACATTACCATAAAACAATCATATTAATAAGAATTTGTAAATAGTTAAAAGTTATCTGTCTAAAGGTAGGTTAGATTTAGGCCAGAAGAAGTTGCTGTGAGGAAATTTTGACTTTAATAACTCATGTTGATAAAAGCTTTCAAAAGAAATTAAAAACCTGTCTTATCTTTATTAAGCTTACCTTGCTTTGTGACTCTGTTTGTAACATTATTTTTCTTTTAAAAGTTTCTAAAATTATTAAATGCATAAAACTATTAATATATATGATAAAATGTTCATTGTTAGCTGAGAGATCAGTGCAACCACCTTGCAAGCAAGCAGTTGTTTGCAGATGGTTGTTGTGGGTTCGCCTTCTGGCCGATGCTATGACATATGGAAAAAAAATGTTCTTAAATAGAAAAATTCAAGAGATATAAAATGGTAAGCAAATTCAAAATTTTAGAGAATGATTTACCAAAGGATTAATTTCTCTCACTTTATTTGATATATTTATCAGTGATCTTCCAAATGCAGAATAGAAAAAAATCATCTATGCTGTAGTTTAACTTTACAAAAGCAATCCTTTCCTAAAATAGAAAAGTCTCTCAGTAAGAATATGAAATTTTTCATAATTTTTTTCAAAGACTAGGGTCTTGTTCCTGATATAGTATGCTGTATTGTTTATCTAAAGAACTGGTTATCATCTTTTAATGTGAATATATCATTTTGCAATAATAGTCTGAAACACAATCCCACCCCATGGTATTTAGCAGTAGCTAAGCTTAGATCAACAATAATTTCTAGAAATGTTTTCTTGAATTGTATTCAAATATATTGGTATATTAACTAATATCAAGATTTCAATCATTACAGTTTTTTCATAATAAATATTCTATGTCTAGAGTTCACATTCTATTACAAAATCATTAATCATTTTGCTTAGCATACAGCTCTTCTAATCAATATTTGGCTGCCCTTTAAGACAGCAAACATACATACTTGTTTGTAAATATAAATAGTGGTATTTACTGATTATGCTGCAACACATTATAAAGTAGGAATATGCATTACTGTAGCAATTAAAAACATCTTATGAAAATACATAGAGTTAATATAAAATTGCCACTCACTGATATATAGAAAAAACATTAAATATACTCATTAATTTAATTACATGATATCAATGACAATTTAGTTAAGATTAACCTACTTCAGTAGTAACATTTGTATTCCTTTGCTATTCCGCATTAAAGATATTCAAGATGTTTTTTCCCTCAAATAACTAATTTTTTTATAATGTTTTCTGATCATTTTTTTTGTTGCTTAGAATTTCTTAATAGAAAAAAAATCCATTGGTTCCAATTATTAAATTTTCATTAATATATATATATCCACCAGCTCTAATTTTCCATCAGTTAGATCACAGTTCTGAAATTTAATATTTTTATATTTTTTTGACATCATTTATCTTTTTTTTTTTATCTTGCATCATATGATTGGAATTAAACACATCCTTATCACTATATGTACATATCTTTTACTTAATGACAATTTCTGCTATCAAGACTTACTTAATGATAGTTAGTCCAATTTTTCACTATCAATTATTACTTTAATTAAACTTTTTATCTAAACTATATAGTCAATATTACTTTACAAATAAACTCCATAAATTTTAATCACACCCTTAGAAATAGAAGGGATCACAATAAATTATCCTAATTTTTTCCCCTTAATCCCTGATAATCACTATTTATTATCACCATTATTTTCAAGTCTCATCAATCTGCTATAAAATGAAAGTCATTCCCATGTTTAATTCAGTCTCTCTGATTTCTAGCCTCTTACTAGTATTCTTTCTTTATCCATCCTCTCATACCTGGTCTTTTTTGAGGTCTTTTATAATCTCTTATATAAATAGTAAAATTACTTCAGATTTATTTATAGATATGATTAAAACACTAGGCTGCCGATCAACCTTATTTACATAAAGACTACATTCAACATAAAACTAACAGTTTAAAAAGCAGATGTTATATATGGATTCAATCCCTGAAAATATATATGTACTATATTTAATATATAACGTTATCATTTCTGTGAAGTTTTTAACCAACACTTTTTATAAATCTTATTTTTTCAGCATTCTATTATTATCATATTTATATCAGAAACCATGATTAATATTCACTGCAACAAAAAGCACAATAATGACACTTGAAGACGTTAATGACAATGAAAATAAATTAATTGGTATAATTTTCAAAAAGTTTAATTAACTGCCTTCTCTAAATTATAATTATTATTTCATGGATTCAAAGAGGTGGATATTAATGAAATAAGTCTAAGGGTTATGTTGTGATCGTTCAGAATGGCTTCCTGTTGATTCTGAAAATGATTGTGCAATCATATTTATTCTCTAAAGTAAAGTCCGCCTCCCCCGTGGAAAAAAATCTTTATATATATATAAGTGCAGAAATAAGTCTAAGAATATTTGTTGATTCAAAAGTCTTTAAAATACTATTTATCTTTTATAAATAAATGAAATATATATTCTTACTTCACAAATACTGACATTTAATTTAAAAAATTTTCCATTGTTCAGAGCTAATTATAACTGGAGGCATCTTCGTATTTTTTAGTTCGGGATAGATCCAATGATAGTGACGCCGTGATTAGTTTGTAGTGCAAATAATTAAAAACTTTTATTTATTTCTAACGCTTCATAGGGTTGTATTTACGATAGTCTCAATTTCACAATATGTATTTTAATGTATAATAGTTGAAAGGAAAATGTATAGACTCTCTTAAAACATTTTTAACAGGTAGGTATTTAATTACATAAGTGTGAAGGAAACGACAAAAAAAATGTATAAGCATTTCTGAATTCTTTGAAGATATTAAACTTGAGATCTAATTACAATTTTTATATTATCAAAAAAAAGTTTGTCATAATTCTATAATATTTATATAAATATTTCAATGTGTATTTTATTAAATAAAATTGCCTCCACTCACAATATAAGAATACCAAAAACTCAATATGATTTTAGAGAATCAAGAAATAATATATTGTTTTTGTTATATATATACAATCAAAAAACTATTCTATGATAAGTGTTTATTCATTTCCAAAGAAACGATTAATTTATTTAAACTTTAAATAATAAATAGCTGAGCAATGCTTTCAACCTAGAAGGTCATATTCGCAGTGGTTAAACTCATCATTTGATACTAATATTGAGAAAAAATAATGCTGTAATAATAAGTAGTAAATATGTAAATTGTTGATTTACATATTCCACTTTTGAGACAAAATGATGCAAAAATCTTTTTTGTTTATTTCATAGATGGCATGATTTATATGTAGTACTTTTATTGATTTGATGAGTGCATTTGACTCAGTTAATCAAAAAAGTGTGAAACAATGTTTAAAATACCCCCTCCCCAAGAAGTTTAACCTTATTATACAACTGCTGCATACTTTTATATATAGATAAAACATTATTATTAGATGGGAAATCAGAGGCCTTTGAATTGGTAAATGACAGTGAACAATGACATATACAAACTCCAAATTGGTTTTCCACTTGTATGATAGTATTCTTTGAAATAATTTATAGATATGTTCTTGAAATGTAAAGTAGGTTTGATGGAAAAATTTTTAACTGTACTGATAAAAAGCTAAAACATTAACTTTCTCTAAATAGTCAAAATAAGAGTCATAGATCACATGACCCTATTCTCTTAAGCTTGTAGCTTATAAACAATGAGGATTGCCAATTCCTCAACAAGCTTTGTGATAAATGCTTAGCCAGAGAAAGCATTTAAAATATCCCTGTCAGGAACCCCCCCCCAAACCCCTGACCATGGTTTTGTGCTTTGGCACTCCTCAGAGAGGTGTCAAGGTAGATTCAGACACTAGATCTAAAAATACCAACCCAAAGCCAGCATTTAACTTTTTGGCTTCTGGATTTGCAATTCACTGATATATTCTTGTCAAATCAAATAATCTTCAAATTGCTTTGCACTGTTTTCTTAGTCAAAACAAATTCAATGCTACTTAAATATGGATTATTCATTTGAAACTAAGGTTAAAGCACTATATTTTTAACTATTTGTCAATGATATATTTTACTATTAAGAGTAAGTATATAGAAGTAAGAACAAATATTACTCAAAATAAGTCATTTATCAAGCCAAGTCCCTTCATCATTTTGGTGTAGTCATTATATGTTAATCTGCAGTTTATTGTATTGAATAATATTTAAAACATACGTTTTTAATTCCATTTTTTATAACCACAAAACACTGTCTCCTTTCTAATATAAGAATTTTTAAATAATTATGCCAACTTCTCAATGAAATTTAATAAATTAGAGGTAATATTAATATACTGGAAAAAGCAATGAAAATATTAAATACAATATTAATGCATTATTATTTCTGAACACCCTTATCAAAAACAAGCATCTAACAGTTATCTTTGACAAGGGTGGGTGCTCCACCCTAAAAATGCATTATGATAATATCTAACATTTGCTATGATTTCTTTAAGTATATGGTATTAGTAATGCCTTTAATTTATTGAAGAATTGTATTTGCATTTAATAGACTTTTTTATTTATATATATATATAAATAAAAAAATAGTCTGAGTTACATAAAAATATACCTTACATATCATTATTTGAGAAACTTGCAAAAATTATGCACTTTAAAAGCTTGGTTAGTCATTTATAAACTATATCCAATTGCTACTGGATTTATTTAAGTAAGTAAATGATTTTTCTTTCTTATATGCCCTATGTACATAATTTTTTTCCAACTTATAGTGAACAGGTTTTGTGTAAAGAATAACCTCTTTTTTCTGAGTTATCTCAGTTTGCACCTCTGCCATATCAATACTTAACTGATATTCTTTTTATTTCATTCAACAGAAAATCTTCCAATGTATTGAGTGATTTTGAGTATGATTATGCCTATTAATCAATAACAATGAAGTCAATATTGATATGATTGTTTTGAAGTAAAAAAAAAATCTTTTTCAGTTAATTCAGTTAATGGCAGAAATGAATTCAGCAGGACAGAAATTGGAAGATACGTGAGAGTTCTTTATCAAATGGAATTCAGAATGTTTATAAGTTTTCTGACTAATAGATGAAAACTTTGCATATTAATTTTCTCAATAGATACATGTAAATCTTTAAATAAATTTGTTACTTAAGATTAAAATTAGACCACAATTTACAAATATATATATATAGCTTACAAATAATCTCTTAATAAGCTGTGCAGAATTTCCCCAACCCCACTATCCTTGCTTGAATATCCTAGCACCTCACTGAGGAAGCCAGTAGCAGAAACCGGTCTGAGATTGGGATATTCTGCACAGCTTAAGAACTTATTTGTGAGCTCTATATATATATACATTTGTAATACAAGCTTGTTAAATTAGTTCATGTCACATATGATTTGATTTCTTTGTAATATATATGTACATGTTGTGAATTTCTTTTGTAGATGTTTTTGATTAAATTCTTTTTCTTTAACTATGATTATGCTGCTAGTCTAGGGTTTGGTATCAATAAATTACTAAATGAGCAAGTTGACTTAGATTGAAAATATTAATCTGTTTTTTTTAATTTTGGCTCATAGCTTGATAAATTGAAATAATCCAGGTACACTGCTCCCAGATCCAAAGCTCCTCACTGATGAAAACTATAAACTAGCAACTAGCCTGAGAATATTGGATGCACCATCACTGAATGGATATTTTTTAAGCAGTATCATCTGTCATCTCTTGATTATTAAAACTTATATTAGATGGTATAGTCATGGTCAGAGAAAAATATTTGTTACTGAATAGTATTATATAAACTGGGTTTATGTAATGTCTTTCTGGTTTTATCTAAAAACAGATTAAACTTACATATACTCTTGATCTATTTATCTATCATATATTCATTTATTTAAATACTCATTCCTTTGTTCACTCACAAACATATGTACATACCCACCTATCTACTCTTATTTTTCTCTTTCAAATGTTTTTTTATTTTTTCTATCTATTTGTCAGTTTATTTTTCATATATCTAGTTGTTTATTTATTCACCTATCTTTTTATATTTTTGTCTAACTATTTATCTATAAGTTCGTCTATCTTTTTATCTAATCACTCACACATCATCTATTCATATATTTATCTCTACCTTTTTATTTAAGTAAATGTTGTCTGCCGATTTTTCTAATTTTTACCTGTTTATCTATGTACTTAATATCTCTTTTTCTTCATCAATCTGTCTATATATTTACCTATCTACCTACCTAATTTATCTATCATTTTTACCTATTTATATATTCTTCTGCCTATCTATTTATCTGTCTAGCTATTTAAATATTTATTTAACTGTAAGCTATATATCTATGTATTGTTTCATCTATCTATTTATTTGTACATCTATCTGTCTGTCTGTCTGCATAACTACTTACTAAACGTTTACCTTTCTATCTACCATCCTACTTATTTACATATATTTCTATATATGCACATAAATACATTCATACTTATTTAATTACCTATTTATCTATTTATTTACCTATTTATCTTTCTATCTATCTTTCTCTATCTGTGTGCCTATCTATTTACATACACAAAACTTTGTATGCCTGTCACAAAATGTTTTTTTTAATAAAATTATTATTTTTTAAAAATATGTGCCCCATTTTATTTGAATTTTATATTATGTTTTCTTTGACTTCAATGTTGAAAATAAGTGTTGGCTAAAAAATAAAACATAAAATATAATATCCAATCAATAAAAAAAGACATTTTATTTTTTTAAATAAGTAGATATTTTATTACACTTAAAAATTTTATTTTGTCAGCCATTTAATTAAATTCAAATTACAATTAATAATTTCAGTTTAGACATTGACGTAGCTCATAATATATATTATGCTTTTTTAAACAATTTATACAATATTAGTTAGTACTATCTAACTTAACAAGGTAAATAATCAATTAAATACTGGTGATATATGAAAATAGTTACTTATAGTAAGAAGATATATATGTTTTATGTATTACTTAATCTTTCTATTGCCTCATAAATAATTGATTATGTAACCATCTGATTATATAGTCATATATGTATTTAATGACTCTACTAATATCTTTGCAATAAGAAAATACTACTTTTTTAAATACTTCATAGAACGTGTGTTGATGATACTAAAATATTGTAATGATAACTTTAAAAGTCTAAAATCTAAAGCAATGAGCAATCAGAGTTTGTCCAAAACCCATGAGTCAACAGCTAATAAAAGCAATCACAATACAATTTCAATACATAAAAATAAGCAATTAATCAAAGAAGTAACAAACTTAAGTTATGATTCATTAACTTATGAGCTCCAAATTGTACTAAAGCATGAGAATAAGATAATTAGTAATAAAGTTAAATCCTGATCTACAAATCTTAAGCCCTAGAGCCGGGCCTTTTGCCACTGCACTAAGCAATGCAGAATGATATAACTACGTGAAACATCAAAAATGAACAGTAATTATGTTTTCTTCAAAATAATGCAAACATTAGTTTACTCTGCATTCAGATTTTATTAAAATGCTTTTATTGGAAACAAATTTTAAAATTAACAATATATTTTGAAATGCAAAGCTCCATTCCGTACAGTAGTGAACGTTTTTTTCATATACTTTTAGTAATTTTTATCTTATAACATACAGTTTTTGCTGTTATATAAATATTATCTTTAAAGGGATGTATTTTTTTTAAAAAAAGTGAGCCACTCGGTCCACTGTTCAATATTGTCAACCATTGTCACTTTTTCTTTTTCTTTAATGTTTGAAATGGCAAGTGAAATTGAAAAACTTATATTCAGTGGAATTGAACACTAATAATTTATTGACATTATTCGGAGAGGATAACCAGGTTATGTAAAAAATGGGTTGTCATCTGTTAGAAAGTTACAAATAGCTTGGAGAATTTGGTAATAAAATGCAGAAAACATTTTACTCTTCATTTTTGACTTTAAAAAAATGTAAAGGTTAGAAATCAACTATTAAATTCAATAAAATAATAAAACAAAACCCTCAATAATCCATTATTGGAATTTTTTCTCTGTCTCATTTATCTATTTACTTACTTATATATCTTTTTCAATGACTGTCCACCTATTTTCTTACCTATTAGTTTCTCTATATATAATTATATGTGTGTATATATATATTTATATGTAAAATATATCAATATTTGCATAAACACAATAAGAATAATTATTCTACACGAATAAGCGTGATAAACAGAGCAGCTAAAATACAAAAAAACCATTAATTATAAACAACAATTTGGCAAGCGATTTCTGTACTGTATCTGACAGAGTTTTTATATTATTTATTTACAATAAGAATAAGTTATTTTTGTGTATTTTGTAATTTTAATATCGAAATTATATATATATTATAATCCATCAAACAAATGCTGAACATGGTCACTCAAAAATGCTGTATACAGGACAAAAAGCTACATCACATGGGCACCATAATACCTATGGATTTTTCACAGTGTATGAGACATCTTATAAAAACATAATAATTAATTATGATTGCAAATATACAAGGTTCTTATATAAAATTAAATCTTATCACAAGTTTTATTTTTACTTTATTTAAAATATAGGGTTTTTTTACAATTTTTAAAAATATCATCTTAATTTCTAAAATGTCTTTATTTCAGAGTTCAAATTCAAAAGGCACTTGGAATGAGAAAATGTTAATGGTAATATATTTTAACATTCTTAAAATGTGATAACTATTACTCAAGCTATACATTAAACATTCTTCTCTTAGTTTTATGTGTAGCATTAGTATTTTAAGAAAGCAGAAATGAAATTACACAATAATAGAATATTCAAATACTCAAATAATATATGGCCAGCAAATTGAAACATTTCTAAATACTTTAAAGTTCTTCAAGTATAACATTCATTTCTACCAACTATAAAATACAAACTTTTTATATCTTCTGATGCAACTTTTAATAAGCAATAACATGAAACAATGCAGCAGGCAATTTGATTATATTTTATGCTACCAACTACATTACAAGTGCATTTGAAATAAAATAAATAACATAGCATTTATCTTCTGATAATGCAGGTAAAAACGAACAATAAGCAAAATGAATGAATAAATTTGTAAATCAATAAATTCTAATATGTAAGTAAAAATGAACAGTAAATAAAGCAGATAAATTAATTATATATCATCACTAAAATATACTCTCATAAAATAACTAATAATGAAAACTTTATTAAAGTAGATTTTCTGAATAACAAATGTGAAAATGCAATAATGTCATAATGGCAATGAAACAGAAATGTATTTAATTACTAGCAAAAAAATATATTTATTTCCAGCATATAACAAAGTCTATACAATAGAATATTTATTTACAATAAGAATTTTAAATAAATTATACACATAACTGTACCTTTCCATAAAGCATTCCAAAAAACTTATAATACCCAAAAGTTCTCCCATCTATCAAATACAATCTTTATTTAAAATATTATATACACAGAATAAAGCAATACATCTATGTGCCTACATTCATATGGACCAGTTAGATGTTATATCATTTACATAATGAAAACAGGTTTAAAAATCAATGTAGAAACACTTTTATAGATTTTAGAAAGATAGCAAAAATATGCAAAATCGTAATACAAATATCATAATACTAACACTTATGATGGTGTGAGAAAATAAGTATGCTTCATACTCATAATATACTCTAAATCTAAATTGTAGTAGAGCTAGAATTATAAATATAAAAATAAATATGCCTTCAGATATTATGATATACTAAAATATGCATTACATTAAATTACAGGCAAAGTGAATAATGAAAATATGAATAAGCACCCAGAAACTTGACCTGGCAGTGCTGAAAGCAAGAAAGCCACACTCTCTCAAGAAGGGATGAACAATACAATATCATGAATAGGCACCTGGTAACTATGTGCAGGCAGTGCTAATAAATAAGGAAGGGAGTCATGTTCTCACTCATGGAGGATCTAAATGCATATAAGAGATAATATAATATTCACATAAAATTGCCTCAACTAATATATATTTCTACTCTGTATACAAATTATTAATTACACAAGGCATAAATTTGATAATAATAATAAATAAATGACATCACACACACACATACAAAGGCTTACAATACATTTGTTCAGTCTAATACAATGTGTATATTGGCAAATCATCATTGCATAATAACAATAACATTCAATTTTATAAACTATCTAAATTTTCAGACACACTGACATCCATAACTATCATTTATTAACCTTTATATCAGACCTATGAAAAAAAGACTGTTATAATCTGGATACATTTATTTATTAAGTTTGAAACAACAAATATGAGAACTCCAAATAATAACAAAAGAGCTTATAAAATAAATTTTTTACCATATCTTTCTTAGCCAACTCCCTTTCTTGTATTTCTACCATCATAAACACTTATAATATCATAACCATTATTAATCATAATAATATAGTACATAAAATATAACTATATTATTAATAATTTAAAATATCCATAAAAAATACATATATATGCAAACTACTTGTTTTACCATTAAAAGATTAAAGAGAAAAATTCTTTCCATCTTTTGATGAAAATTATCTTTTGTATTCAAATCTTTTTTCTTCTTTTTTTTGAAATACAGCAGCATAGTCTTTCTCCTAGGCACATAGAGGATACATATACGAAGATTTATAGCAGAAATTCTTTAAGAAAAATGTTCACAATACAAAATTTAATAAAACTTAAAGATGGCAAGAGATAATAGTAGATACATTAAATAATATACTGTTCCTTTATAACAACATTCCTAATTGTAATACAAATTGGAGGAAATATGAGCAGAAAGAGGGTGTTAATTAATAAAAGTTTTTTATAAAGTTCCATATTACATGTTTATATGTTTTATATTAAATATGACATCAATATAAATTTATTTATTTTTTTTAATGTCAAGTAATATATTTTAGAAAAACAAGAAGCATTTTAGAAAAATATTCTAAATGAATAGAGAGATAAACTTGGGATCGATAATTAGATTAATCCAATATCAGCTTATCTGTCTTAATACAAAAATAATGGAACAGCCTTTTTTTCCAAAATATTTAAAAAATTGATTTTTTATGCCTTTTTTCTTTCTTTAAAATGTTATAATACAAGTCAAAACATTATAATTTCTTCTACTTTCAATATACTAAAAACTGTTACAAATTATCGTACATTTAATTTGACATAAATGTAATAACTTCTTCACATATCTCCAAAAGAAACTAAGAGTGATTGTCTTTATAAATGATTTATTAATTATTCATCTTTAGATCAGAATTTTATGGGAACATGAAAAATACTTTACTACTAATAATAATTATTATTATTATCAGTGGTAATAACTAATAAAAAAGTTATTCAAATTTTCAAAGGTAATTGTTACAGCTAAAGTTTGAATTTAACTAATATATATTATTTCAATGCTGGTTGATTTCCTTTTAAAAATTAATGATATTTTTAGTATCATTCTAGAATTTGATGTTTGATAAATGAGCTGAATATATGCTTTAGATGTAGTACTGCTGGATAACTTTTAAAACTTTCTATTCATACATTTGACCAATAAAAAATAAAATTAAGCACTTTTAAACTGATTCAAAAATATGTGAAAATAATTGTTAAACAAAACCAATCAATTTAAAAATAAACTGAATTATTTTATAATAATGTGTATTATTTTACATATATATGCATGATAAGATTTTTTACTGCATTTCCCATAATGTGATATTGTTCAATCAACCTATTTAAATAGGGCAGCAGGATATTTAAATTCCTTAACCTTTTATCTCAATCAAGACAGTCTCAGAACATGATGTCTAGACTGAAAATTACCATATAATTAATTTTATCAACTATTTAATTATTAAATAAATTATTTATTTGATTCATTAAAATGATTTATTATTTTTTAAATTACACCTTTATTCAAAATATACTACCAACAAAAAAATTTTAATGCAATTATTTAATGTACCCTTTTGATAAAATATAACTTTTAATAAATACCTTAAAATATTTTATGCATTCAAATGCATACACACATATTCATACATTTACATGTACACAATATATAACCAAAATTTTAAAACAAATGAAGGTAATTTGGTTATTAATACTTATTTAAGTAGAAACTTATTTAAATTGAAAGCTATCCCAGTTAATTAAGTTTAAACTTAAAGTTTCTAAATTCTAACTGTAAATTCTCTTACATAATCTAACATTTTATACATTATTATTTTAAAATCATTTAGTTTTAAAACTAACAAACAAAGATTCTAACAAAATAAAATAACCATATTTTATACAAAATAAAGCAACTTTATCTATTGCATCTATTTCAAACATGAAAGCCTTAAATTAACTCTTTTTTAGATTCAAATTACTAAGTTAAGAAAATATTAAACAATCTAAGTATTTCTTAAGTAACCAAGAGTTAAATAGACTAAGTAAATTATTTATAAAAATATTAAAATACTTAGTTTAGGACTTTATAGTTTAACAATAATAGGGAAATCTATTTATTATAATCTAAATTTTTTTTAACACAATATAGACTATATATTTAGCATACAGGGCCAAATCTATAGTTAAAATACCCTGACCAGATGATAACCCACCCAATTTATTATTTTGTCAGAATTCTAATAATAAAAATATTACCTATTTTATCTTTAATATATTATATCAATCTTAATAAATTATTTAATAATAAAATATTAGTAATCATGAGACTTGTTATCTAATCTTCCAGTAATGGACCCTTTTTTAACATTAAGTATATACCAAAAAGTATAACATCAATAGCATAATATCACCAAACACTACTCCAACTAAAATATTAATGGTATTCCCATGACTCATTACAAAATAAGCAAATTATATTTTATATTAAAATTTCCTACAGTCAATTTAATAATAACACAATATATTATTCATCTACATATTAAAATTATTGTATAGATCTCCTTTACTAACATTTCTTAACTCAGTCACTATCTCAGATAACTATTGTTTATTAAAATATATAAATAAATTTACATAACCAAATGTAAAGAGGGATTTTATTTACATCCAGCTACATTTAAAAATAATTAAGAAACGAATATACTAATCAGTTTCTCCTTTACATGATAATTAACTAATTTTCCTATAAATTGACTAAAAACACTAAATTAAAATTATTAACTAATACTTATTCCTATTAATTATGATCCAATCATTTTATTTATATGGCTTACTGGTTATTATTCTTCATTATGACAATTAAATAAGATGAAGAAAAATTTAAATTAATTAATATTTTGAATCCAACCAACATCAAATATCTTTAACAATTACAATATTTTTCTTATTTTTTTATTTTATTTAGATTATGTGCAATAAAACCCAATATCTTTAATTATTACAATATATGTGTGGTTATGATGATGAAGAACGACCTGGAAACAATTAAAAAGACTCTCAACACTTTGTTAATTTAAAAACAAACATTAACATTTATTACAGTAGTAATACAAAATTTAAAATAATTTACATATTTTAATTTATAAAAAAAATATTTAAAACATTATTTAAAATTTTAAAAACTAACATTAACAAAATACTCACAGCGTCTGCGCAATTAGCTTAACAGGCTGTCATTCTATCGTAATTATAATGGCACGCAAGACGTTATAAAATAAATGCTTATTCAAAATACTTATAATAAAATAAGTCATTTATATTTTACTTAAAAATTATTTACAACTAGTATATAGTATATTCAAATACTTTTTAATATTTTTATAATAAAATAGATCAATAAAATATACAATTTCTATATTTATCATATTCTAAATATTTCACAAACATATTCTTTTATATTATCATTACTTTACCTTTAATATTACTCTGATATTATGATCTAATTATTCCTTTATAACTTATTATACTCCTTCTATGCTTATTATTTGTTATAAAATAAACATTTAATTATTTAAATATTCACTAAGATATGGCATATTATTATATTGCTTAAAATAATGTGAATAATTACCAGGTTTTCTTTTCAATATCATATCTCTTATACTTCAAACATTCATTCATTCTTTTGATCTCTAATATCTGATAAAAAACATTCATAAAATCTTTATTTTTACATTCTTTTAGCATCATATTTGTTTTATATTATCATTTGAAAGTTTAACTATTACCACTGCTTAAATGTACAATTCCTTAATATGATGTATATGCCAGTGTGATTTTTTCTTATAAAAATGTGGGATGGATAACTTATAAAATTATAATAAACAATCATACCTTGAATTATATAACTTAAAGCCCCATTTTCTTATGTCTATCTTAATTTTCTATCTTGGCTTTTATTTTAAACTCTTATAGATTTTTAAAAAATGTCACTATAACAATACATCCTTAACACTACTTAACATTACATAAAATATTATTCATCATTTCTTAAATAATATCTAAACTTATCCCTAACATAATAATGCTTTTGAATATACAAAGAAGATTAAAAAACAAACAAATAGCTTCTGATATAATTTATCATAAATATAACAAGTAAATTGCCTTTAACTTATAAAGAGATCAATCATACATAGGCTTATATACTCATATTAATATTATATTAAGTATATTCAATCCTTTATCATATACTTTCATGTAAATGCACCCATTTAAAATACTACACATATTTATTTTATGATTCCTGACTTAAAAATTTAATACCAATATTTTATATTTTACAAAAAATTAAATTACTTTAATCATAATACCTTACGATTATCACTGATAACATTCTTGTAGATATAATTTCTTTTATATTATAGAATAATCATCAAAAACAAATAAAAATTTTGATTTTTCTTTTCTTTTTTTTATACAAAAATTTCTAAAATACTTAAATCTAAAAATAACACATGAAACCAATAATTACAAGTACTTAATACTATCTTGATAGTTGTCAATACATTTAAAATACTATCAACAAAAAGTTTTCTTCAGCTCATTGAACTCAATAAAAAAATTACCAAACCCCTTTGGAGTATATATTACCATGATGACAGAACTAATGGTTTTTTGTAAGAGATCTTTTTTCCTTCCTTCTCTGCCCTTCATGCTTTTCACCATTATTTGTTGTATAAATAGAAACATAAAAATGAAATCCAAATAAAAGTTATTTATCAATAATAGTAACAAGTTCTTGTATCAAAAGTTCATATTACCCTATATTATTGATAAAATTCCTTCATGTTTTAATAAATACATGTTTTTCTATTTAATAAAGACATTTATTATTGTAACAATTCCCACCTATTCTGTGTATGTTTACATTTTTAATATTTTAATTTAGCTGAACTCAAACCTTTATTTTTATCAAACCAATTTTTCTACAGTTATTTTTTCCAATGGTGAATTTTTACAGTGACGCATATATTACTAACGGCCCTTCCCATATGAAGTTTTCCCAAAAACAAATCGAGTCATTTATCCCTCATGCGAAGTTTTCCCGAACTTTGAGTCATTCAAAGGGGTAAGTGAAGCAACCAACAGCAGAACACATACACATCAGGTAATGAAATTGAACCCTCCCAGCTTTAACTTAACTTTTAATTAGACCTCTACGTTTATGGACAACGAATATTTTTTTTTGTTTGTTGCCAAGCGCCAATCTCATTATTCAACAAGAATCGTAGGGTCTATCAAATATTTATTTGATTCAGCCTTTTAATGAGTTGCCCACCTTAATGCTCAGGGTGTGGTAGCACCATGCACCGGAGAAGAAATGAAAGGGAATGCAATTTCAAATCAATTCGTTCTATATCTTTCTATTTCTGTTATTCCATTAAAGTTTAAATTAAATCTTTTACAATCCTCATATACTTTGCTATCTAATCTGTCTTGCTGTAAATTATAGTTAAATTCACACCAGCACGCATGTGTATAAGATTTTGAACTCATAAATTCTATAACGTGTATTGCACTAAATCAATAATTTAGCTACAGATCTACTATTACTTATTTTTAAAAAAACACAATCAATAAATGGCACACATATACATATAATAAATATTTTTAATGAAATATTATTAAGGAGAAGACAATAAAAAAAAAACATTTAATAATACAAGTATAGTATGAAATATTTTTGCAATTAGGTTGGATTAAACCACTAAACATCACATGATCACTATCTCATACTAGCACAATAATTGTTATTAAACAATTCAAAACAAAACAACACTCTCCATATAGTAGTGCCATCTTGTGCTAACAAGAGCAATCAATGGATGCCAAAAGGCTTTTTTAAAAAAATCCCTTCTTATTTCCCCTCCTCAATATCTCCCCACTAGTTTTTTTCTTTTGTGGTTTTTCTTATAATATTTATATTTGGGGTTGAATATATTATTTTTTTTTTCTTTTCTCTTTCTTTTTTTTTTGTTTTTAATAGAGGTAAAAGGGGGGGGTGGGGGGTGGGGGTTGATCCCTAGAATTAGGTGCTGTCCTCCTGATCCCTGCCTCCTCGATGATGGACCCAAGAAAGATAAGAATGGTAGGAAATTGGAAGGGAAAAATATAAGAAAGGATTTTTGATCCATTTTTTTTCTGTCTTTTTTTTGTTTTTCTTATGATGTGTTGAGAGGGAGATGGGTGTGGTTTTGGTTGGATTAACTTTAAAAATTGAAATTGGCATAATAAGTGTATATTTACCGGTATATTATAAACTGAATGACTGGCATATGTGTCTCTGAGTGCACTTGCAAAACAATTCTGGGGATCCTACCTAGGCAAATATGGTGTCCATCGCTTCCACTTAACATTTCCTTCCTTTAGTCCCTCTAAAGTGGCGTATTCAATCTTCTGTTCTTTATTCTTTTGGCTTAATTCCGGAATGGCATACGATCTACACTGGATTCAAATAGCTTTAGTTATGTAGGGCAGTTGGAGATGTTGATTGTAGAATATATTAATGTGGCATATTAGAATGGCTGGAGTTCGAACACCGACCAAGAACGATGGTGATTCTACCCCATGCGATCCATGAGGTCATTTATATATATGTAGTTCAGTTCGCAATTTGCTTCTCCAACTTTCTTCTTTTCAGCTAATAAATTTTCTTCAGTAAAAATTTTGAACTTCTTACACTTAAGATTAGCAGAGCTCAACTGTCACTTTTTCAAATTAATTAATCAATCCCAGTGGCCTTTTTTCTGATCGCTGATATTCCTTTGTTTCAAAAATAGATTTTCTTATAAAAATGTCAAACAAAAGAAAAACCACTTAGCGATCTTGACTTTTGCTTATCTCTCTTTTTTTTTTAAATTTCTGAACTTTTAATTACAAATCCTTTTATCAACTTTAACCACACAAAATTGATTGAAAATAGTTCAATAACTAATGGCATTTCATGTTCATTTTTGCCAATCAAAATTATTTCTGAAAAATCCATTTAATTAAAACAAACATACACAATATATATATATATATATATATATATATATATATATATATATATATATATATATATATATATATATATATATATATATATATATATATATTATATTCAAGCAGTTGGATTTTGCTTTCTTTATTTTTCTTTCTTTTTATTGAACAATGCAATCCATTTGGCCAATTCATTCAGGAAATTTATACTCACAAAAGAAACTTTTCTTTTATCTGTTTTAAAGTCTTCTAAATTTCTACTTTCTTGTTCTCAATAATAATATCTACGTACATATACATATGCCATTCATAATATATACCCACACCCCTCATTCCAGCAAATACACGTGTGCTTGGTATGTGCAACTTTTATAAATAATTATATAATACTAATAAATAAATAAAAATTATATACAACTACATTTTCATTTTTTTGTAACAGGGTTTGAACCCAGTTCTTGTTACATTTATATTTTTAAAAAGTTTCATTTTTTCCTGTATACTCCACAAATATTTACTGGTAGAATTATAAAGTTCTAGAGTTCTCTAAATAATTCATATTTAATATATTAATAGTTATTAGTCATTATACAATATTAAAATTAGTAGTAATAAACTTTTAATAAAAATTAGTTTTCATTATCCATATCTGGAAATGTCAATGGTTTCAATGAAGAGAAGTAATTAACTTTCTCATTACTAAAGATAAGAGGTAGTAGAACATGTTTTCTATCATTATACATATGAAAATTAATAAAACTAACTTCCTTACATATTCATTACATTTTCTATAGGCAAAATGGTTTGATAATCTGAAATTTTTTTATTGAAACACATTTTTATCACCCTGAATGAAGTGCTATTTCCTTCCATTCTCACAAGCTCTTGTAGTATACCAATGAGGATAATTTTGCTTCTTATTTCATGAAGAAATTAATGAACAAACTTTTTAAAATATATTCCATGCTTTTTAAATTATTATTATTATTACTATTATTTTTAAAGTTAAAATAATAATATTTATATAAAATTATACTTAACATTTTTAAGACAAAAATACAGTTTATTCCTCAGCTTTTTTATTTCTTTTTTATTACCTGCTTATCTTTTGTTTATAAGTAAAATTTCACAATACCTGATTGGTTAATTACTTTCAAATGTTTGGCAAAAATGAATATTAATTACTTTGTCTATACTTATAAGTAATATTATGAAAATGATATTTTTTTTAATTTTAATAATACAAAATTTAAATTTATTTTTTAATAATAAAACACTCTTTATTTAAAATCAAATTTTGATACATAAATTTTTATAATTTATATTATTATTCAAATTATTGATTTTAGAAACTTTTTATAAAATTTATATAATTAAAATATAAGATTTATGATTTAAACAATTAATTAAATTGAATTTGGAATCAGTAAGTGAATTTCATTTATTATTAAATGAATGTGTGTGCACACTTATTAACACATGCCTCTTCTTACATTTATTTTATCATTAATTAAATGATTTTAGAACAATAAATAGCAATTTTCAATTTGATTATTAACCATTATAAAATTATTAACTTTAATCATTATTATTACCAATTTAAATCTATTTTTCATGATTTAACTATTAATTACTTTTTGTTTTAAAATAAATAGTACACTTTATATTTCAAATTTACAACTTATAGATTATATTTATTTAATGAAAATTAATGCAAGTTTAACACTAAAGAAACAATGTATTTTAATTTCTCCTACAAATTAAATAAGTTTTTTACTAATAAATGTATAAAATTAAATTTTTTTTAACCAACATTGATCATTAACTACAATCATGTAATGATGTATCAAAATAAAAAGGCTACAATATATATATATATATATATATATATATATATATATATATATATATATATATATATATATATTGTGCCCTTTTTATGGTAATGTGGTTTAAAGGTCTTGCTAAACAATTTAAAATTATATTTATAGTTTTATATTTAAATTATAAATGGGCAATAAAGGTTAATATAGTTATTTAATATAAGTTTGTGAGGGTGAGGTTGCATCTAGTTCTATATTTTTCAAATTATTTTTCAAAATTTTATATAATCATTTTAAATGATATAAGTAGTCAATTTATTAATACAGATAAAACCAGACTAAACACCGGAAATGTATATGTGACTGTCTGGAATATTTTATGTATAAGCACCAGTTTAGATTAATACAAATAATTAAAATATTTAAATAATATATTATAAAACTGGATGGAATCATCACACATTATAATAAAAAGTAAGATTATACATCTGTATTAGTTATTGTTTCAAATTTATTTTAAAAGTAACTAAATTGTAATAGATAATAATTAATTTAAAAATAATAATAGGTTAATATTTAGGTCTATTACATCACAATTTTACAACTTTAGAAAATGTTTCAAACCAAAGTAGGGAGTGACCATAAAAAGATAGATTTTGGCAGACAAGAAAATCCCAATTAATTGTATAAACTAGGAGAACAAAAATGTGTTGACTCCAGAGCAGAGGTAAATTTTGCTCTTTAAAATTTCTTTCCTTCTTCAATTATTAGTCAATTTTATTAGAATTTTTAAATAAATATCTTTGAAAGAAACTAACTAACATTTTAAAATCTTCAGGCGAATCTAAGAATAAATTTTAAAAAGTTCTCATAATAATGTTTCACTAACTCCACAGTTACCTGCCAGTGGATTCTATTAAAATATAATCTGAATTTTCAATAAAAAATGGATGGATTCTTAAAACTAAGTTATAAATTTGGTAATATTTCAAAATGTTAACGTTGTTCTTGTATAGTTTGTAGCTATTACTATGAAACGTTGTGTGTAAAATTGGGAAGGTGTGGTTAATGAATATAATAAAATAAAAATAAATTTTTCGGTAAAAATAAAAAAATTTATGTCTCTTTAAGATGACCAGCAATTACCCAGAAAAAAAGATCCAAATGTCGATATAAAATAATAATGAATAAAAGTAAAATTACCAAGGAAATTACTTGCCGAAGAAGAAGAAAAAGAAAATAGTTTACAGAGAAATAAATTAATATGGATCCGAATTTGGTACGATGATATAAATATTTAGTTGCTAGAAATAAAGATCACAAACCAGGTAATATTCCCAACTAAAATTTGGGGATAACTAAATAAATATTTTAAATAATTTGAATTAAACATTAAAACTAAAGATCGTCTAAAGTTTGTTAAAAGAACTAAATTATTTTAAAACTTTATAATCAGAAGGAGAACATCGGACAAAGAAGAAATAATAAATATTGGGGACTAACCAAGATTTACCACCAGAAAAATATGTGATTATGGTTTAAATTTTTTCTTTATTAATCTAAGTTAAACATTGGTTTAGATAGCTAGGGAAAAAATACATTAATTTGCAATATAACATATATAAAATAATTTTTTTGTTAGGAATTCAAATAAAAGTAGGTGTGAAATGTACTGAAGGAGAAAGAAACCCACTACAAACTCCAATAAAAGGTAAGTTTTTTGTACTTTTATGGTTATTAATGATATATATGTTTTATTTATTTAGTCAGCTGTGAAGAATGATGTAATGCAAATTTTATTGTTATAGTTATTGTAAATTTGAAAAACTAAAATTTTAAGATGTAATTAGATTTTTTAAAATATGCATACACAATCATTTAATGTATTATTATATAGTTCAATATAACAATGTTATGTCATATTTTCTGTTAATTTTTCCGTTGGGTTTTAGTGTTATTTAATAAAGGTAGTGTCGAACTATAGTGTAATAAAGAGAAATGTTCTTATAGAATAGGGGTGTTTTATATTAGTGTTTTGTTTATTGTTTTAAAAGGTAGTTAGTTTTTCGATGTTGGATACAGTGAAAATCTTGAGAGTAGTTTGTATAGTGACTTGGTAGTACATGGAGATTCGGAAACAAGTGATGTATTAAAACAGGATGCTACAGGGTGGATTATAAGTAGTTTAAATGGTAATCAGCGTAGTTAACAAAGCCCTACGACTGTTACACATGTTGTCATGGACAGTGTTATTTTTATCTTTCTCGTGAATCTTATTAGATCTTTGGTAAAGCTGAATAAATAGCTGCCACATTGTGCTTATCGTCAGGGTTATCAGACAAGGAATGTCGGCCCTATCCACACTGTTCCATACATTTTGAAGTATATATTTTGATGAGTTATTTATCTATCTGCCCAATATCCTATACATCTTTCGCTATCTTTATCTGTATCTCTTGCAACTACATCGTTATTTGATAAGTCTATTGAAAAGAAACAATAGATATTTTAGATGGATGTCATGTGTTATTTGAAATAAGAATAGTTAGGTATTAAAAAGTGTAGATTATGATTATTGAAAAAGATGATATATCCTAAGAAGGAAGGAGTGAGAATTATTTTAATTTTAAGAAATGAACTATAATTTGATAAAAATATACCCAAATAAAAATATACAAAAATATTAAAAAATGATTTAACGTGTTCTTATTGTTGATTATATTTAAAAATATAAGTATTGATATTTAAAGAATATAATAAATTGATATTATAATGTATGTTAAACGAAAAAAATAATTAAGCCGTGTTATGGCATTATACATAGTATGTTAAAAAATTATTAGTTTCGAGCATTAGATAAAAATTAATAGGTAGTATAATATCGAAAATATGCAAAGTGACTTATATAGAGTAAAAGAAAATGTATTTTTTGAGGGGAAAAACATATTGATTGTAAATTTATAATGTTTATAAATGATGTTTACCATATATAACTTATATTACGTAATGTTAATATTAAAGGTAAAGAATAGTATTACATATAATAGTTAAACAAGTAAGATAATAAACCTAATTAGAAATAAATGAATAACTTATAAAAGTATAATAATTTAAATTAACTCTAAAAGAAATCTAAAAATGTATAATTTAAATTTTTGTAGTGTTAAAAAAAAAAAAAAAGAGGATATCCCTTGTAAATAAATGTAAATAGATTTGTTTGTTTTATCTTAATTTTGATTGTTGTTAATAAAATTCTAAAATTTGTTATTAAAACTTGTGTCTGAGTTTTGTTTTCTCTACTCATTGCAGAATTCATCGGATATGTTTAGTCATTAAATTAAAGTATATAATTATTTGCCAAATATAAATAGAAAAGTATATTTAATCTTAATTATTTATTGATGTTTTGTATTGAATAATATAAAATGCATACTTATTGGTCATAAACCATTATTATGGTAATTTGCTAAATTATATGCTATTAGTTCACTTACTTCATTTATCAGATTATCTAAACACTGACTTAAATTATTTTATTATGTAAGGAAAAGATAAAAAAGGGAGGATATTGAGTGATTAATTAATTTATTATGGTTATAAATTGGATAAAAGAAAGCATACTGGTGGGATAAAATGAAGATTGTGATTATTATTCTTATTGTTTTATTATTAATCTAACTTCAGAGTAGTAAATTATGACAAAATCCTTATCATATTTTGCTACTTTATTTTAATTTAACATTGAATAAATTTAAGAACGAGATTATTTTATCTGAGCTAGATAATTACTATTATTGTTATTATAGATAAAGATTAATACTTTAATTGTTAAATGAGTTTAGTGATTGGAAGTTGAGAAGTCATAAAAATACTATGTAGTTATTATATGTAATAGTAATAAAAGGGGGATAGTGTTCTTATGCCATTGAGGTGGTATCTATGGGATATTATCTCAATGAATCTACTTTGTCACCTTATTTCCACTTCTAATCTCATGAATTATAGAATAGTTATTTGAGTTAATCTAAAACAGAACCTAAGTTAATTTTAAGCAACCTGAGCTAGCAAAGCATTTAATTGAATATCTCATTAATTATTAAAGCTAGAACCCGGGGAGGCGATTTACACTATACTATATTATTTATTTTTGAGTGTAGTGGAGCTACACGAAGGAGAGGTCATAATATATATATATATATAATAGAATAGCTTGTCTTGGTGCTGCAATGGCCGTGTAGTTAGGATTTTTTTAGAAATATAAAAACAACTTTAAATAAAATGAAAATTTTGATATTGCTTGGTAAATAGATAATTATCTAATTCTTGCTGAAAAGTAAAGTAAAATAGAAAAATAAAAAATAGAAAATCATCATTTATTAATTAAAGTAAAAAAAAAAAACACTTTTAAACTTTTAATAATTGATAGTTTACCAACTAAAAAACTGTTTAAACCTGTTATTTTCTGAAGATAAAACTTAAGTGATCTGATAGTATTCAATGTAAATTAATATTAAAATATTTCACTTTGATTTACAAATATCAAATTTCTGTACTCATATAAATATATTAATGATTATTACTTATTATTTATTAAACGAGATAATAAGATAGTATTCATAATCCAGATATAAACTTGAAATCCTTAAAGATTAATTAAACATCTTTTTTCCATGTGTAATATATTTTTCACATATTCTTAAAACTTTTACTTTATCACATATTCTTAATAAATATTAATAAAAACATATGAAAAACATAAATCTCAAAATGCATTTTATGTTAAACTAGCACTTGATAAATCTTGCAATTTTTTTTTGGGGGGGTACAATTTTAATAGGCTATAAATATTTGCTCTTTGGCAGTTAATTATTATTTTAAAAAATTATAATTTGCAATATAAAATTATATAGAAAAGATATACTGTATATGTTTTAAAATGATATCATAAAAATGTAAAAGATGGCAGTACTGAATAAAAGATTACAGTGTTGGAAAAAATTTTGAGTGAAAAATATAATTTTTCGAAATGTATTTGTAATATTTACTAAGGCTGTAACCTCAAGAATGTGCATATAAAAATGTGATAGCATGGATCTTTACAGGTCTTAACCACAAGCTTACATTTCGGAAGATTTTAAAACAATCACAAAGAGCTTTAAGAATAACAAATAATGCAATAAATGACAAAATATTTAGTATTCTAAGTAAGTGTTCACATTAAAAATTACTTAAAATTGGACTAAAGTTAAATATATTTTTAAATTATTAAAATATAATTTATTTAACATTACTGCATAAAATGTGTGTGAAAGTATATTTGTAATGCAGAATTCTATTCATTAAGTAAATGAATTACTTGATTATTTGAAGATGAAATTTAAAAAAATCTGAGTTATTCAATTAGAAATGTTAGACATATTCGAAAGTTATGAAGCTTTATAATTCCCCTTCCATCTTATGTAAAGTTAAAGAAATTGGATTGATCAATAACTTTAAAAGGAAAAACACCCAATGTAAATTTATTATTAGTATTGTATATTGTTTGGATTAATCATAACTGAATATTATCAGAATGATATGAAGAATTCATTGAGAGTTGTATATGCTTTTATATTATATTTATTTGTTTCTACAACACTTCTTGAGAGAATTTCAAGACACAGTGGCACCATAATCCATAACTTCAATAGCTGTTGAAATGTAACATAGATGGTAGAAAACTTTTAAAAAACAAATAATATTTACCAAGGCAATAAACCTTGAGAATGTGCACTTGAAAATGCGAAGGTAGGGACCTCTACAGGTCTTAACCACAAGCTTATGCCTTGGAAGAAATGTAATTTTTTGTGAATATGCCTGGAATAAGATTTATTATCCAATACAACTATTATTTTAACATGATCATCTATCAAATAATCTGTACTTGTATGTGTTTATGTAATTTGAATTTTTCTTGTATTCTGACTTCTAAATATAACATATCTATTAAATATTTTTGAGCAAGGATCCATTCATTATCCTTAATATTTTTTCTGCCTAAGCAAAGAGTTTGCATTGGAAAATCCATGTCCTGTGCAAAATTTGAATAAGAGCAGATTATGTGAGTTAACAGTTCTATTAATGTTATTTTCAACACTTTTGGGAAAATCTATTAACTATATTAATGCATGCATTAAAATACCTAAGAAGAAAAATCCGATCTCTAAATGGTATTACTGTAATAATAATATCCAGTCTTGAATAATAATTTTTAGTTTCTCTGTACCATTATACAAATCAAGTTTTAATACAATTATTTTTTTATTGATACATCAAAAAATTTCAAAAATAGAACATTACTTAATTAAACTTGACAGAAAATTCAACACCATGCAATTTTCTTACACTGGTTTATCTGCCCTTTAAAAAAATCTTAGCCCTCTATATTTTCAATAAACCTTTTTTCTTTTAAAAATGAATTTTTTAAAGAGAAGCTATATCAATAATAATATTTCTGTAATATAATTACATCATTTCACAAGGTGTTATATCTTTCCACAAGTTGTTAAAAGTAGATAGAAACCAGTCCCTGCCTTGTGTGAGAGTAATGTACTGAAATTTATACTACAAAAATAGTATTCATTGTTGGATAATTGATATTCTAATAAATGCCTGACAAAAATTATTAATATACATTCACTAAATGCTTTGTGTCAAGTTGTGAGGCCATAACATTGACACTTATCTTGTGTAAGAGATTGTTGTCTGTACCAACTGATGAGTACTGGTTCTGCATGAAATGTGCATATTGGGTGTCATAGATCTTTTTCACATGTTTTTGATCATATTTTATGATAAATGTGTTCAAAGTAGTTGGAAACCATTTCCTATCTAGGTTGAGACAGTTGTGGTGAAAATTATACTACAAAAATATTATTCATTATTGGATTATCTCTTATTCTAATATATGACTAACAAAAATTATTAAGGAGCTATATCAATATTAAATAATGACAGCTTTTTAAATACAAAGATTGTCTTCCATTCTGGTCTTGGAAGATTTTACCATATAATGTTGATACATTTCATGTTTCTAAATTTAGAAAAGATACACATTTGTAATACTTATTTTTAGTCCCAGCTTTACCACTATTACTGATATCAACATTTCTATTGCAATTATGAGGAATCTACTAGGTATGCTCACTTAGCCAGTTTGGGTAACTGGTCTTTTTTAGACCATAATTTTCAGGGCTCCTTCACTTCTTCAGTAGGCAGGAGAATCCCTAAATAGAATTTCCTGAACATATAATTTTTGACAGCTGAAAATCTTGTCTCAAATCCAGATTCAACATGACTTAATAATTACATTGCCTTGAGCAAAGATAAAACTAAAGACTGTCAGCCCACTAAGCTTGTTCTTGTCATGGCTTTTATAATTGTTGCAGTTTTAATAAAGTTAAAGTATATAAATGTAGTTGTACAAGTACTAAACCCCATTAGTTAGTGTAAAAAATGACCTGACCTGAAAAGCTCACGATGACTGGGTTCTATATCTTTCCCAATCAAGGAAAGGTAGCAATTAAAAGAGGAAGACAAAAAAGATATATCAGGCAATTACTAAACTAACATTCTATCCTCCTAGACAGCAACAAAGCATTCTTTGTTGGGCACAATTTATTTGTGATTATGGTTAATCCTTGTCTAAAAGTCATTCTATAATCTTCATGTGTGGATTCTATTCTTATCTCAAACATAATATTTGATTCCTTTTTAATGCTGATATATAATTTAAATGTCTGAATTTAATGGCATATTCACTCTATTAACTGTCATGATCCAAACAAAATCATTCAGATAATATTCTTTCATAATTTCAAATACTGAAAAGAGATCTCAAAATAAATTTTATTTGAATATTTATACATCTATAAAATATGCTATCTGATTTTAAGAATGTCTCTATTCTTACAATTTAAAAAATCAAAAATTCTAAAAAGACTATACATATTATGAAATATTGTTGCTAATCACTATATATAAAATACTTTCAATGATTTTATTGACTTATTTGCTTTCAATACTTGATGATTAGTTATCTTGTACTCACTGTAATTATTAAAAAATTTCCAATTGAGAGCCATAAAACACACCGTAATAGGAATCATTATCATCAACCATTATCAATTTACTTCAGGCTAAAGGTCTCTCCAAGTTTAATCCATCTTCTCTGATCCTTAGCCTCTCTTCTCCATATCACCTACACACTTTTTTATTTCAATCTTCCATCTTACACATAGTCTCTTTCTGGGTCTTTTACAATCTTTTGGTTCAATTTAATATTTCCAATTGTCCATCTATTATCATCTCTTCTAAGAATATGTCCAGTCCAACTCCACTTCAGTCTTTTAATACTTTCAATTATGTCAGTAACACCTGTTTGCCCTCTTACCCATGTATTGTATTTTTGATCTCTTCTAGTTATTCATAGCATGCATCTCTACATATTTCTTCTGCTCTTCCAAATCTCAGATCAATAAATAAGAATTGGGAAAACACATTTATTAAAAATCTTCATTTTCAAATGCATAGGCATATTTCCTTTTAATATTAAGTTATATTTACCAAAAACATTCCAAGTAAGTTTAATTCTATGATATAATTTCATCCATTATGTTTCCATCTGTAGTAATAATCTGACCAAGGTATTTATAGTTGTTAACTTTTTCTAACTCATTATAATCAATCTTTATTTCTATCTTTTGAAAAAAAATCATTGAACATTAGTCTTTTTAACATTTATTGTTAGTCCTACTTTCTTACCTCCATCTGATAACTCTTGCAACATTTCCTATAGCTCTGAATCATTATTTGCAAAAACAACTACATCATCTGCAAAATCTAAATGACTTAAATAATCTCCATTTACTTTTACTCCTTTAGCTTCCCATTTCAATTCACAAAATACTTCATTATAATCAATCTTTATTTCCATCTTTTGAAAAAAAATCATTGAACATTAGTCTTTTTAACATTTATTGTTAGTCCTACTTTCTTACCTCCATCTGATAACTCTTGCAACATTTCCTATAGCTCTGAATCATTATTTGCAAAAACAACTACATCATCTGCAAAATCTAAATGACTTAAATAATCTCCATTTACTTTTACTCCTTTAGCTTCCCATTTCAATTCACAAAATACTTCTTGCAGCACTGCTGCATAAAGTTTTGGACAAGATGGAGTCACCCTGTCTTACAACCTTCTCAATATTAATCTTCCTACTATTATTACATAATCTTAATGTTGTTATTGCATTTTTATATATATTCTTCAGAATATGACAATATTTTAGGTCTATATCTTGATGAACCAATGCTTTAATCACTGCATAAATGCTTATAGAATCAAATCTCTTTTCATAATCTACAAATCTAAAGTGTAATGGCAATGCATATTCATTGGTCCTTTATATAACTTCTCTTGTTACTTAGATATGATAATAGTACTAAAACCATTTTTAAATTCAACTTGTTCTTTTGGTTGGTTGAAATCCAATGTTTTCTGTAGATGAATGATAATTATCTTGGTAAACATCATGGTAAACATTTTGTGTAAAACTCATAAAAGACAAATAGGTTTATAATTTCTAATATCTTCTTTATCATTTTTTTACAAATTAATATTCATGTTGCATTTTCCAAATCATCTGCTATCTTTATCATTTAGACATTTGATATATATAACTTTGTCAAAAAAAAATTTCTATTTCATCACCTGATTCATTTAAAATATTAATTATAATTCCATCATTACCCAGAGCTTTTTCCTTTATCATAAATTTAATTGCATGTCTTATTTCTTCATTTAAAATTCTGGGCAATTCAGAAGATATAATAGTTGTTGGTAGTAGTTGTTCTTTATTACTATATAATTGTTGATAGAACTCTTCTACAGATTTCATGGTGTCATTTCTTTTTTATTCATAGTTTATCTTTATTTCTTATTGCATATATAAGTTCCCTACCAATACCAAATTGCTGTTTTATACTCTTGAGACTTTTATTCTTTTCTATAGTTTTCCTTGCTAGTTCACAATTATACTTTCTTATATCATTATCAACTCTTTTTCACACCATTTTACAAAATTTGAGACATTCAATCCTTCTAAATGCATAAGTTTTATATATTTTCATATTTCTTCTTCATAAATTCTGTAGTTTTAGTAGAAATTTTATTGGTCAAATGCTGATTTTTTCTACTACCTATCTTTATTGCAGATTTTAAAAATATATTAGTTGTTTTCATATTAATTTCATTCAAATCTGAATTATATTCAAAATCTGCTAATATTTGAAAATGATTTGCAAGTTTTAATTTAAATTCATTAGAGTGTTTCTGAAGATTAGGAATATCAACTGTGAATATTGTTTTTTTAATAAGTTTTGTCTCTAGTTTTGCATTATCATGTATCTTACATCTAACTAATTGATGTTCACTTCATGTGTTAAATTTATTAAGAACATTACAATCTTGAAATATGTATTTCCTGTTAGTCAAATATAATCCAATTCTGTTGTACCTTTATTTGGAAGCTATTGTGTCTATTTCATTTTAACATTTTTCTCAAAAAAAGTATTCATAATATAAAGTTTTTCTTGTTCCACAAATTCCACAAATCTATGTCCTCTCATTTCTATTACCATAACCAAATTTACCTACAACACTTTCATCTTTTCCAATTGTTTAACAATTGTAGCATTAAAGCCTTCCAAAACAATGTTAAAATGTAGTTTACTCTGATCAAAAGTCTTTTGTACATCCATATAAAAATCTTCTACTACTTCATCACTATGAAAACTTGAAACTGCATAAACCTGAATTATCTGCATTTGGTATCTGATATTAATTTGAATAACTAATCTTGTCACTCTTTCCAATACACTATCAATCTCCACAATGTTGTCATCCTCTTTTTATTTATAATGAATCCTACTCCATTTATTCTTCCAATATTTGTGCCTTTATGGTAGAGTACTCAATTGTCTCTTCGCCTTTTCTTCTAACTTCACAAAGTCTAATAATGTCCCATTTAATATGAGACAGGTCTTCCGATTCTTGCAATCTTCCTTCACTTGAAAGTGATCTACAGTTGTAAGTACCTAAAAAAAGCATATTATGTGAAGATATTTACACTATCTTAAAATAATACATTTTAAATGTTTGATGTTATCAATAACCATGATTGTTTATTCTTATATATATTCTAACCCAGTAAGTTTAGAAATATAGTTTATATATCATAGTCACACCATATATATATATATATATATATATATATATATATATGGTGTGTGACTATGATAATTATAGCTTTCTTCTTTATGTTGTCATAATGTTGAATACAGAATTTTTATATCAGTGAATACTAGTTTAGCATCAGAAAAATGAAATGTAATACTTCATGTGAGAAGATGCATTAAAACTATAAATCTGGATGCTCAAGACCTCATTTGAACTCAAAGTTTACAATATGGATGCAGTGTCAAATCAATCAAATAGCGACAAATGATCATTAAACTACCAAAATAAATGCCAGCCAAACTATTACTACAATTTTATCTACAAGTTTTAAATCTCTTTATACACACATTTTACACCATTCACTTTACATAAATATAATTATATATTATGTAGGTTTACCCTTCCTATACAACTGTAATGGAAATAAGCACTATGAATGCTGAGTAAGAAAATCTTAAGAACAAAAGTCATATTATAGTATGCTGGGCAGCTTTTGATATCTTAATTCTGATATCATGCTTATAGCAATGAATATGATAACAGGATTAAGATATTGAAAACTGCTCAGAATGCTATAATAAAACTTTTATTCTTAAGTTTTTCTTACTCAGTGTTCCTAGCACTTATATTAGTTATAATTAATTTATAAAGCTAATTATTATAATGTATCATTTATAGATTAGATATAACTTTAACTTAATTTAAGATTAATATACTTTTTTACATTAAGCATACACATAATACTCTTAATCCAATTCCATCCAACTTTTTTATGCATAATATATTGATATTACATATGAAACTTCATTCCAATCCATCTGATTGAAACAAAAAAATAAAGATGTAAAGATTTCAAAAAATTCCCAAAATATATTAACGGAGCATATTTTCTTTACTTAATCAAGATTACAACTTTCACACACGAATACATATATACAAAGTAGAACTATACATAGTGATTCAAAACAGCAAATCCAAAGATAAAATAATTAAGTATTAAATATACATCCCATAAAATAATATCTATTAATACCAATCTGTTTTTGAAACCTTTTATTCAACTTACTATATCTGCTTTAGTCCATTAAAGTCATATGTTCTTTAAAAAAATGTATCTCATTCTAATTTGCTAATATTTATAAATCTTTAAAATTTTTAGATATGTCCATTTATAATCAAAACAGGCAAAACTCTCCATACAGTATTGCCACTCAGTGCCAAATAGAGTAATCGGTGAAGGCCAGAAGGCCTGTGCATAAAATCCCTATCTAATGCCTACTCATCCAATATCCCCAGACTATAACAGTAATGTGCTAGCATAAGAAATAATGATCATGTGATGTTTAGTGGTTTAACACCAATCCTGCCTAATAGTATAGTGGTGGCTATGGTTGTTAAAAAGCCGAAGACCCCAAAAAGTATGGGTACTAAACTGGGTTCAAACCCATATGACTATATAAGCTATTGAGCTTAGATTGAAAATATTATTCTGTTTTCAATTTTATTCTCATACTTTTGTAGTAAGTAGAGATAAAAGGTAGCTGCTGGAGGGTTGCATTAGATCCTAAGTGCAGTACTCTCAAATCCAAAGCTCCTCACTGACAAAGGCCAGAAGCCAGAAACTAGTCTGGGGATATTGGATGAGTAAGAATTAGATAGAGATTTTATGCACAAACCTTCTGGCATCCATTTATTACTCTGGTTGGCACTGAATGGCACTACTGTATGGAGAGTTTTGCCTCTTAATAACAGTAATGTGCTAGCATAAGAAATAGTGATCATGTGATGTTTACATTTATAATCCAAACTAAAGTTAAGAATATCTTTTCTGTATACATATTTATATGTAAACAAATTCACTGAAGAATTAAAATTGAAATTATTACTATGATAATTCATAAGATTCTAAAAAAAATCAGGATGTTAAAATTGGTAAAATTTCATCTGAAATAATGTTTGATACTGCAAGTTGATTAATATAAAAATAAAAATCACCATTAATAAATAGTTTTGGTCTTTTTGAATATTATTATAAACAGAGCAAAACTCTCCATACAGTATTGCCACCTGTGCTAAACAGAGTAATCAATGGATGCCAGAAGGCTTGTGCATAAAATCCCTATCTAATGCCTACTCATCCAATATCCCCAGACTAGTTTCTGGGCTGTGGCCTTTGTCAGTGAGAAGCTTTAGATCTGAGAGCACTGCATCTAGATCTTAGGATCTAATGCAACCCTCTAGCAACCACCTTTTATCTCTACTTAACTACAAAACTATGAGAATGAAATTGAAAACACAAAAAATATTTCCAATCTAAGCTCAATAGCTTATATAGTATGGAGAGTTTTGCTCTGTTTATCAACAATTAATGTGCTAGTATAAGAAATGTGATCATGTGATATTATAAACAATTGAAAGTCAGATAAAATATGTTTTGTCTTACAAATAAATTAGTATTGATAATAAAAGGGCATTATTTAAAAGTTATTTTAAATGATTTTTTAAAAATCTATCTTGTGAATTATTGATAGTAACATTTTAAAACATGGTCCCATGATTAGCCTTACATTGTCAGCATTACATATTTGACAAAACCATAGTTCATTGAGCTTGTTAACACTTTATCATTTCAAAACTATACATTTCTTGCTTTAAAACTCACTTCATTTTTATGTGTATAGTTTAAAAACAGTTTTTTAATCCTTAACATTAAATAAAATAGCTTTAAGCATTTTTAAACACTTTGTTCTGTTTATTACAATATAAATATAATATGTTTACATAGTATAATATTTTATACACTATAACGTTTTATAATTTAACATTTAACTTACAAATAAACTTTTTTTAAAGTATAATATTGTATTTATTCATATTATTAGTATTTATTTACATACTTATAAATTTATTTAACGCTGATTACGTAAGTAATATTTACTAAGGCAATAAACCTAAAGCTTGTGTGGTTAAAAATGCATGCGAAGGTAGGGACTAATGCATAAGTTTGTGGTTAAGACCTGTAGATGTCCCTACCTTCACATTTTTAACTGCACAAGCTTTAGGTTTATTGCCTTAGTAAATATAACATACTTATATAAATAAGCATTTACTTTTATAGCGCTATGTCTTATAAATTGTACAATTTATAAGACATAGCGCTATAAAAATAAATGCTTATTTGCATATGTTTAAGTTTCATTTGAGAGTGACATTTAGTAAATTCTGGATAATTTCATCGACGTCATTCATTCAGACATCGTAAACAGTAATTTAAAGTGAGTGGTCTATCCTCATGCTTTCACTTCCAGTACTTAAGATTTGCCCATATTTGAGTTGGAAAGAATAAGTGTATTCATTTTATTCTTTCATAAATACTATATCTTGTGTTGGGAGTGAAAGTATTCATTTATTATTAACACTCATAAAAAGTGCGTGCACAATAGCTCGGAAAGGCTGATCGTTAATGTATTACATACTTATAGTAATTTTTTTAAATGTATTTCTAAATAAACTTATTTTTACATGCCTAGAATGGTCAGTGTAAGACGTATATGTAATTACAAACTTTTGCCTTTCCATATTTAATAACTGACTTATATCAATAAATCTATTTATAAAATTGATGCATTATTATATCTGTAGAGACAAAAATATTTGTCCATTAATCTGATTCATTGCAAATTTTATTTAAAAACAAAATATTGAAAATTTAAATTTTGTTTTTGTTTTTAGTGATGGTCTATACATAGTGATTTTAAAAAATATGTGTGTATGCTGTATGTTTTATTATTCAATTTGTTCCAGCTGGTATTATTAAATGAAAGTAAGTAAGTGATATGTTTTCCATAAGAATGGCAGCTGTTACTCCAGTTCAAGTTCGTTACGATATTCTTAATACAAAAATTTACTCTTGAAATAAATAGCATATTCTTTATATGTTTGTGATATGTATAGCTACCTAGACTTAATTTATGTAATAAAATGAACATTGACACAATCTAACAAATATACTGGATTATATTTTAGGCTCCACATTGCTGCCTTAACAATTATCTCAAAATAATTACAACTCTTGTGCTTGCACTGCCAAAAATTCATTAAAAAAATATGCCAGTATTTTTTGCCATAAATAATTCCACTACATTTAGTGAAGCTAGAATAAATCTAAATATTTAAATTGTAATTATTAAACAGTTTAATTTCAGTAGAAATCATATAAAAAGTACAGTCAGAAATTTTTATATAAAGTTATTATGCATAATATTATTGTAATATAAACTGGTGGCTGACTTCTAGAAAAATTGTAAAGTATTCATGATTTACAAAAAGAATAAAAATGTATTTAAAAATTAGTTATTCAAAATATTTTTTGAAATCAGAGGTATATTGCAATTTTAGACTCATGAAGAGATTGCATTTGATGATGTATTTATTCCAATGAATGTTTGACATGAATGTTTATAAGAACTAACAAAAATAGTTGTTTATATATAAAATGCCTAATGATGCAATAATTAAACATTGACTTTCAGTGCAAATGATCTTAATTTGAATCTAGGTCAAGTAAAATCTATTTTTTTCCAGTAAACTTGAGTATTTTTTCAATTAAGAAAAAATATTGATTTGTAAATAGATAGCTAATTGTTCTTAGTTAGAAAATAAATTAAAGATAAAACAAAAATTTCTCCACCTGAAAATTAACATTATCTTTATCTTCATTGTTCTCATTGGAAAATATTTTATCGTAAAGTGAACTATTAAAAGACGAAGAAAATTTTATTATGAAGTGGATTATTTAAAAGTGACTTTAATATATATATATATACACGTCAGAGTCAATATTCACTGTCTCTTTCATTTTGCTCCACCTTCAGATCAGCTGATTTCAAGCTGATTTGCTCTCATCAGTGAAGGAATAGGAGTTAGAAACTAGACCTAAATATTAACTCCAAGCGTTTATGCAAAACGTTTCTATCAGTTTGCAACCATGAATTTGTTAGACACCTAAATGTCTTCAAACTCACCTATCAAACTAGATAGCTATGTGGGTCAGATATCAGTTCAGTTTCTCCACATAATCAAAGCTTCTGCAATCTATATCATTGCAAGAAAACTTTAAAGGTACATTTATGAAAAACAAAACAAGTTTTATATACGTAAAAAACCTGCTATCGCTTGTATTAATGATCAATAGATGGAGCGTTACCAAGACCTCCAAACAAGCGTATTTGTTTACATAAACGTCAAGTCAATATTCACTGTCTCTTTCATTTTGCTCCACCCTCAGATCAGCTGATTTCAAGCTGATTTGCTCTCATCGGTGAAGGGATAGGAGTTAGAAACTAGACCTAAATATTAACTCCAAGCATTTATGCAAAACGTTTCTATCAGTTTGCAAGCATGAATTTTTTAGACACCTAAATGTCTTCAAACTCAGCCTATCAAACTAGATAGCTATGTGGGTCTGATATCAGTTTAGTTTTTCCCCATAATCAAAGCTTCTGCAATCTATATTGAAGCAGTCGGATCTGAGTTCGATCCTAGCTTCATGACATCTATCCATAAGCCCACTTCAAACACATAATACTAACCTTAAATTTCCAATGCAATGGGGCTTTATATGTTCAATCCACACTAATTTCCATAAAGGAAACTTATTTTATAAATGCATACTAAAATTAATTAGTTTCAGTTTACAATTAATCAATGGTATTAATAAATTCATGATAGAATTATTCATGAATTTATATATTATAACTGCGTGGATTGTGCATATATATTTGTAAATTTTAAATATATATAATTGTTTGAAAGTTTCATTGCGCCGGGAATGTTTTTTTTTACTTTTAAATAATTTGTTAAAATTTTATTGATTAAAAGCTACATTCTTTCGATGAGCTTTCAGATGTTCCCTTTCCAAAAACAACAGTTAAAGTTTATTAATTAGAAAAAAAGATAAGGATTCCCTAATTAAAATCATTTCTGATTTTAAGAATTCATTTTCTAATTAAAAAATGAATTCAAGTTAATGAGTTTGAAAGCCTTATCGAAGGAATGTATCTAAAAACAACCAGTAAATCTAAAAACATTGATAATGAAAGAAGTGCTAGCCTGAAGGCATCAGAGGACAGATATATAGCTCTGAAAAGTTTGGAGAAAAACATCTTTGTTGCAGAAAAGTGCCAGTAAACCATGTGCTGTTCCAAATCATGAATTCAAAAATTGTTCCTATCATGATAAGGGGCTAAACATCAGGAATCTGGCTATTGTTCCTGAAGTCCCCTAAAAATCTTCAGTGAAGCTGCTAAATTCTTTCCGGACAAATCAGACTGCCAAAATCAAATAAAATGCTGTTCAAGTAATCAATCAAATGGTGCCTACATTTTTTACCAACTCGGACGTGTAACCTAAGGATCCACCAGAAGAAATGGGTAATATATTTCCATAAATTTCTGGCCAGTTCCAAACTTTATTTTACACTCCCTTTTAGAGCTCTTTTATTCTTTAATGTAACAATCTTTATAAAACCTTTTATTCATGCTACTGTAAATTTATATCATAATTCTCTCAATCTCTCGTCTTTAAACTTTCTCTTTTCTTACTTGCGGTTCATTTATTATATTATATATATATATATATATTTGTGTAATTTATTAATATTGTTACTTTAATTATATGCCAATAATCTTTTGACTCGATGAGCTTCTTTGTTCTATTTGCCTCATGCAAATAATATAATATTAATTCTAAGAGTAGTTCTCGCCCATTAGAACTAGATTAATACAGTTCTATCAATCATCGAGTTGAAAGAAATTATTAACGATTGTTATTTTTATCATTGGCTAATAATAAATTATTAGCTCCATTTTTAATCTATGCCACCGCTATTTTCTCGTTTCACTAATATTTATTTATTATTCAAATATAATCTTAAAATGTTTTTTGCAAAAGGCCGATAAAGGAATCAAACAAATATATTCTAATTCAACTTTGTTATTTAAGATTCAGGAAGGGCACGATGATTGGGGCATAATTAATATGATTTACAAATACTTTAAAATAGTTTTCATTAAAAGCTCATTTGACCTTAATTAATTGATCAAGCCATCACGTAGAAAATTCTATATGGGTTTTAGTATTCAAACAATGACTATCAAGTCATCATCTTTAAACGTTGCTGACATAGGGCAATCTTCCACTCCGTTAGGCTGGTCGGTGATCATATTTCTGTAATTTTAAATTATCGAGGAAGAAAGCACTTCCTCTCCTGTTCATATTAGTCAAAGGGCATAAGACTTGTCAGATGCAAGCCACCATAGGACTTTGATTATTGACTAGCTATTATCTTTCATTTTCATTTTATAGCTCATAATTTGTCAGCACCGTTACCTCTCTGTTCCAGTAAAGCTTGCTATGATGCTCATAATTCATGATGAAGTGATTTCAATTAAAGTCGAACAAATTCTCAGTTATATTTAATTAAATAAGTTTTCCAATAAAGATTAAAGTTATGCCCTAAAATACGTATCTTGCTCTTCATGAATGGATTTGCGAATGTGAAAATAAATATCACATTCTTTTGTAAAAAAAATTAGAGTAATAATTTACCTTACTAATGAATACCTTTATCTGCCTTTATTTTCTTGTTGGGGGCATAGACATGGACTTTCAAATATTTAATACTCATTGGCATATAATAAAGACCGCCACTCGTATTATAATTATAAACTTGTTTAAGGACTAGAATTAATTAATTTAATCTTTACTTAAAATTCAAACAAAACAAATTATTATTATTAAATACTTTCTAAACACACTTGGTTTCTTAGTTCTTAATTCTTTTATAATCATTTAATGTTAATACTCGCTGTCTGTGTTGGCAACCCGAACATATACATATGATTCGATTTAAAATTATCTTTAGTTAATTAATTATCCGATATTAGTGTCAGTTCAGGGGTCTCTAATCCTCACCAACCATTGAGCTAGTTTCTTGGCGCATAGCACTGTGCCATCAATTTAGATTTCTACTAATCTGAGCTGGTGAGTTGGGTTTGAATTCAATTTGAGCCAACTGAGTTTGAATCCGACTTGCAGTTTAGGTGGTGGGTTTTTCGACTGGTACAATATCATTGCAAGAAAAGTTTTTTTGCAATGATATAGATTGCAGAAGCTTTGATTATGTGGAGAAACTGAACTGATATCAGACCCACATAGCTATCTAGTTTGATAGGCTGAGTTTGAAGACATTTAGGTGTCTAAAAAATTCATGCTTGCAAACTGATAGAAACGTTTTGCATAAATGCTTGGAGTTAATATTTAGGTCTAGTTTCTAACTCCTATCCCTTCACTGATGAGAGCAAATCAGCTTGAAATCTGCTGATCTGGGGGTGGGGAAAATGGAAGAAGAAAGGAAATATTAACTCTAATTTTTTTTAAAAAAATCCTGCTTTGTTGGTGGTTTTGGGTTCTTCTATTTATTCATCAATTTTATAAGAGAGTTTTTATATTTTTTAAATATAATTTGTTTTTTTTTTTATAAAATTTTAACTTTTTTTTTATTTTGAAATATATTGTAGTGGAGGTTTTTGATTGGGGGAGAAATTAATATAATATCAGATCCAATTAGTATTTTGTTGGTTAGGAGTTGAAGACATTTAGGTGTCTAAAAATTCAGCTGCAAACTGATAGAAACATGCAAAAGCTTGGAGATATTTAGGTCTAGTCTACCCTATCCCTTCACTGATGAGGGGAAAAACAAATACGCTTGTTTGGAGGTCTTGGTAAAGCTCCATCTATTGATCATTAATACAAGCGATAGCAGTTTTTTATGTATATAAAACTTGTTTTGTTTTCATAAATGTACCTTTAAAGTTTTCTTGCAATGATAAGATTGCAGAAGTTGAGACCCACATAGCTATCTAGTTTGATAGGTGAGTTTGAAGACATTTAGGTGTCTAAAAATTCATGTTGAAACTGATAGAAATGTTTTGATAAACGCTAGGAGTTAATATTTAGGTCTAGTTTCTAACTCCTATCCCTTCACTGATGAGAGCAAGTCAGCTTGAAATCAGCTGATCTGAGGGTGGAGCAAAATGAAAGAGACAGCGAATATTGATTCTGATGTTTATGTAAACAAATATGCTTGTTTGGAGGTCTTGGTAAAGCTCCATCTATTGATCATTAATACAAGCGATAGCAGGTTTTTTACGTATATAAAACTTGTTTTGTTTTTCATATATGTATATATATATTAGTAAATATCACATGGCCTATATAGCTTGAATTACCAATATGTAATATTTTAAAAGCCTGCTAATAACTCTAAACAAGCTTATTTATTTATTTTTAATGATAAATGCTACAAGAGAAAGTACGTGAAACCTTTATCTATGATGGTGCCCATTTCCAGACCAGTTTCAAGCTATGGTTCTCATCAGTAAGGAGCTAGGACATTAGATTCAAATTACTAACTCAAGCCAAGTATTCATCTAATTCATAAATATTAAGAAAAAGATCTAAATCTTCAGATACCTACATGTCTTTAAATTCAGCTCTTTAACTAAAGAAATTATATGGGCCTGAACTAAATTCAGTGATCCCATATATTAGTAGGCTTAGCAATTTAATATAGCCAAAGCCCTAATAGCAAAAATATAATATTAGTAAAAAATAGTCACATATCACATGACCTATATAGCTTGCATTACCAATATGTAATATTTTAAGAGCCTGCTAATAGCTCTAAACAAGCTTATTTATTTATTTTTTAATGATAAATGCTACAAGAGAAAGTACCTGAAGCCTTTAGCTATGATGGTCACCATCCCCAGACCGGTTTTAAGCTATGGCTCTTGTCAGTGAGGAGCTAGGGCATTAGATTCAAAATACTAACTCAAGCCAAGCATTTGTCTAATTTTTAAATATTAATTTGAAGACATGTAGGTGTCTGAAGATTTAGATCTTTTTCTTAATATTTAAGAATTAGATAAATGCTTGGCTTGAGTTAGTATTTTGAATCTAATGTCCTAGCTCCTCACTGACAAGAGCCATAGCTCGAAACTGGTCTGGGGATGGGGACCATCATAGATAAAGGCTTCAGGTACTTTCTTTTGTATCATTTATCATTAAAAAATAAATAAATACGCTTGTTTAGAGCTATTAGCAGACTCTTAATATATATATATATATATATATATATATATATATATATATATATATATATATATATATATATATATATATATATATATATTCTAACCTGTATTCCTGCATCTTCACTTCCAGATAATATATGATATAAAATATGATAGGGTTCTAGCTCAGTTATTAATTAATAAATAAAATATTTAACATTAAAATTAAAATGTTTCACTAGCTCAAATTTAAAATACAAATAAGGTTCAGTTTATAAAATAAATTAAATAAATATTTAATATTTTCATGAGACTTGAAGTGAAAATACAGATGACAAGATAGATTACATTGAGCAAATATCCCACAGGATACTACCTCAATGGCATAAGAACACTATCCCCCTTTATTACTATTTTAAATAACAAACTCATAGTATTCTTATGACTTTAATAACTTCTACTCACTAAGATTAAACTAATAATTAAGTCTTAATCTTCTATTTGTAATAATCTAGCTCAATAAAATAATCTCAGGTTCATAAAGTTTATTCTAAGTTAATTTAAAAAATATGGTAGTAAAATATGAGAAGGGATTTTATGTCATAATCTACTACACTGAAACTAATAATAATAAATAACAGTAATAATATTCTTCATTGTTTAACTAATTCTGGATATCTTTTCTTTTCGTTATATTTTATTTACCATAATAAAATAATAAAATAATTTTATATAATCTTTTATCTTCATGAATATAATAAATAAATACGTGGTAGCATTTTGATAATCTGACAAACAAAATATGTGTGGCAACTGATAGCATATAATTTAATATAATATTGTGATAACTGATTTATGACCAATAAATAATGTAAAATTATGACTATTTAAATATAATGATTACCAATAAAATATTTAAAATTCTTAAAATAATTCTCTATTTATCTTTTGTGCAAAATTATATATTTGTTTCGATTATTATGCATATATCGTGTTTTCACGCAGCAATGTGGAGAAATAAATAACTCGGACACAAAATTTTTGAAATAACAAAATTTAACAAAGTTTATTACTAACAACAAATAAATAAACAATTTATTTACATTATTTACAGTGGATATCCTTAACTTTTTTACTTTACAGTTTGATCTACCGGGTTATAAAAAAATAATTTATATTTCAATTATATCTTTATTTTAGATTTAGGAACAAAATTTTTAAAAAAATGTTACTATTTGGTTTCTCATTATGGTTAACTTATTACAAGTATATTTATCTACTTTATTAGCAACAGCATTTTATCCTTAATATTATTAAACTATCTTATTTTTAAAAATTCATACTTAAAAAACATTCTATAGAAAACAAAATTTTATAATGAGTATGGATTTCTCAAGATATTAAAAAAAAAATTTCATCTTGCAAAGTCAAAGATGTTACACAAAATATTATCCAAAATTCAGTACTAGATTTTAGTATTTATCACACAATGTTTACTAATCATAATATATTCTTCTTTAAGCCTTACTTTAGTATGATATAAGTGTAATCATTAATATATTTCTGTTAATCAATAAACAAAAAATATACTATGCATATTGTTTACATAATTTACTTTGTACTATTGTATTTTAAAATATGCAATACTTATTTTCTCTTAAAAAAAAATAATACTAAAGCATTTGAAATTATTATCACTTTAAAGAAAATATCTTTGTTTAGATACTTTATTTTTAAAAAGTTTATATTTCATTTTCGAAATAAAATTCAAAATATATTCTATGATTCTTTTCTTTCCTTAGGATACTTTGGATCTTCAATTTTAAGTTATAACATCCTATTCCTTCTAAGCAAATAAACCAATCTTATACAAAATGATAGCATAACCTAAGTTCTAAATTATTTACCATTTCTCTTAAACCTATCTTACTAAACGATGCAGTTACATGAAATAAAGATAGCGAAAACAGATGCATAGGATTAAGGAAGAAAGCTAGAGTATTACTCTTAACATATCTCAAAATCATGGCACAGTGCGAAGAGGTATGACATTTACCTGCCTAATATCATCTAGTACAGGGACAATGTTAAAGCTATTTCTTTAGCTTTATTAGAACATCAAATATTTAAAGAAATATAAACACTGTCCAAATAAAATGTGTATCAGTCATAGGGCTTTGTTAACTATGCTAATATTCACATAAAGACTAAATATTATTTCCATTCCTTATAACATCCTATTTCTTAAAACATCATCTTGGTTTCCTGTTCACTAAGTACCTCCAAGCCACTATCTCAACATTATTTCTCAAGATTTTCCACATCTTACATCGATAAATAACTATCTGCATTTACAAAACAATAAATAAAATTCATTAATAGTTAAACAATCTTACGATTCCATAAGAAAAGTTGCTTACTTCATTGCTCTGTATGTTTAATCATATACAATCTACTTAGACAATTTTTGAATATCCAATAACATGAAAATTTTAAAAGAATCACATAATTATTTGTTATGTTGGATTATATCACTAATAAAAAATAAAAAAAAAAAATTGCCATATGCATATTTTCAAATCAATCCTATCTCATAATGTTTTTTTAAAATGTTGTATAAAAATGTGGTACATATAAGTAAAAAACTTTTACACTTCATTCTTCCAATTTATGGATGATCTAAAGAAAACAAAAAAAAATATATATTATAAATTATCAATAGTTATTATTATTACCAATAACCTTTATCTAGTCATCGTGTTCAGTAGGCTTTTCTTTATCCACTTGAGCATTGCAGATATAAAAAATTCACACCATACACTTTATATTAAAATATTTTTAGCTAAATTATTAGATTGTTATATTATAAAATTTTAATATTAATAAATTAATGTTTTTATGTTTTTCCTAATCTTATATAAAAATTTTAGATTTAAACTAGGTTAACAAAATAAAAGGAATCAAAACTATAATTACATATTTTCTTGACGATAGTTCCTGATAAGTCCAAAATGTTTATTATTTTCTCTAGAGTTTTTCAAAAATGTTCTCCTCCAAGCGCGTTAAAGTTTAAAATAAAATAATTATTAATCCATTTAATAAAATTTATAGAAAATAATCCTTGGTTTTAGTATTTAGGATGATAATTATTAAATCATAATATTAATTAATCCTGTAAAGTTTTTTTTTTAAGTATTTTCTCTGCCGGCGTATCCATGCATATTCCATCTAATTTAGCTTTAGTTATCCGATAAACTTTTAAGTACTATTTGTATTTTTATGGATCCATCTTTTATTCAACTATATGTTGTACCGGTATAAATCCACTCACGCTTACTCATACACAGTACCCGAGTTCAAACCCAGCCCACGTTTAAGAATAAATTCCAAAACGCCAACTGAATTCAACCCAAACCCCGGTATGACTAACCGATGATGACTTTATAACAGCACGGGGTTATCCCTTTTCTAGCTCAGCATATAATATAGTGTTATACAGTACGGTAAGACTTCATAAATCCTCTTGTATTTGGCTACTAGTCTTTAGTGAACGTTTTATTTAATGAACAAACTCATGCCAATAGCTGTGTGATTGAAGGATTCACGGGTGGTTAAAAGAATCAGAGTATTAGAGCATTGGAAAAAATATTTATCTAAAGATTTTTGTTTACTTATTTTATTTGAATAGGCTCGAGCCGGAACGTAGACGAACAGTGGAGGTGGTTTTATATAAATACGACATAAGAGATAGATGTGCTGGTGGTTGCCTGGATTCAAGAGCCCTACAGTAATCAATTGCGGTGCATTAACGGAATACCGGGCGGCTTGTACTTTGACAAGGCTTAATGCCCCCAAGTAGCTCCGGGACACGACAACCAGCCGGGATCATTTCGAACCCCGGTGATCCAAGAGATTACCGGGAAAGAAAACTGCTTTCATTCCCCAATGGTAGAATGGCGAGACGCTAACTTCAGCGAAGGGAAGGCATTGCCACAGACATCATGGACGAGAACTTGAAGTGGATTTTTTAAGAGAAATTATACAAAACCTGGAAACTATTTGTCTGTTTCTACGCCACAGGCTGAGATCCTTATCCCAATAAAACGTAGCGGACTTAAACTGATGGTGAAAACAATAATTAGTTAATTTTACTCTGAAACTCTAACCCTCCGGGTTGACAGGCGGTAGCGATAGTATCAAATTATTCAGTGAATTATTTCTCATATTATACATAACATTAATGTAACACTTTGAAACCATTATATATATATTTTAAGATCGAACCTTAGATTGCAATTATAGGACAAATTAACATAGACTAATAAAGTGACTTAACATTTATCAACTCGGAATGTGAAAGAATATTTAATTCAGAAAATGAAATTACTTTTAAGATAACTTGATCATTATTGTGCACTAGTTTTACTATTGGCATCGTTTGCTCATGGAATAAGCAACACACAAAAAAAATATAAATGCATTCATTTAAATTATTATTACTATTAATTACAAATGTTATAAATTATTTCTAAAGACTAGAGCGGAGGATTTAAAAGAAAAGAAAATTTACTGACAGGTTAAACAAAAGCATTATAAATGATATAAAAACTTACATATGATTTACTTGATTGATAACATTAAGCACGGAAGAAAGTTAAAGTTCGTGTAACACAGTTACTCTTCTTTCTTCATCCTGCTTGGCTTGTGACGAATGTAGGCGCGCATTTTGAAAGTTATTTGCAAGGCATAGTTAATTTTGAGATTGGAAGTTGGAAATTGTGAGTTACGTGAAACATGATCAGACAGCGGCACGAAGATCCATATTGGCGGGGCAGAGACCAGCTCCTGGCACTTAGCCCATCAACATTTTGGCTTACCGGTGAACTTCTTAATAAGATATTTGAACTATTCTCAACTGCTGTGCTACCTCTCTCGAACACGACAAAAGTTAGAATGTAAGTTTTTTCTAGAATTTGCCACTGCTGACCTTTCCGACTTGTTTTTGTTTTAGGCTCCGCCTACTTTCTCTAGCCTCCAGCCATCAAGCTTGACCAACAATCAATTATCTGTTTTTAGCAATCTTTTAATTTAATACGCTATTTTTAAATTGACATAGTAATTACATATAAAAATTCCTTACTAATTTTGAATACAACTTAATTGCTCTGTACATTTGTGCAATTAGATTTTAATTAAAAACACTGATCAAAGGAATGTGACTTTTGATCAGTATTTTTAAACGACTTTATACAATTTAAAAAAACTATAATTTAAACAAATACGCCCGCAATGAAACTTTAAATTAACTGATACAAATCCACAAACCACGCACACACAAATATTATTTCATGGTTTGTGACATTTATATACGGCATCTTTACATATTGATTAATAAACTATAGCATATATAATTAATTTTTATTATAAATTAAAATAGACAAAATCTCACTGCGGGCGAACAATAGTTCGAATTACCGTACATAAAAACACCTGAAACGAAGATCGGTTCTCCGATCTGTCTGTTTCATTTCTTGTCACTTTATAAAAAAAAACAACAAAAAAAAAATGATTATACATAATTCTGGTTAACATTTTTCTTTCTCCTTTTCCACATAATTGATTGACCTTGGAGAACAGTCTGGGTGAGGGTTTGAACTTAACATTTATAAAGGCGGGTGTATTACCGTAATTCCTTTTCTCATCATCATATGCATGTCATAGTGGTCATTTTCCGGGTTATCATTTATTGTATATCTCTACCTTCTCCCTGGGTCGGGAGGTATATAAGGTTTTAAAGGCCTGGTCTTAAAACTATACTGCTCCCATTCCCCTTTTGTTGGATACAAGTCCCCATAGTCTCTTGCGGTCATTAATTCTATGGCCTTTTTTTGACCGAATGCACAAACAAACAATTCTTTAATATTATCTCGATGAGCGATGGGATTCTCTCCTGGGTCATCCTTGAAAATTTGAATCTGTATGAAGGATCCAGGCATTGGCGTCTGTAACTTCTTCATACTAATTTGAGGACTCATCATCTGTCCCATTTCCACTTTTAGTTTCATTGGACTAGTGGTCTCCACATCTTTTCCTTTTTCTGTCTCTATATCCGCTTCTTCCACTGCCTCGTAACTGGATTCATCCTCACCACTGTTACTTTCCTTGCTGTCCCCAACTTCTTTTGGGGTGGCCTGGTCATCTTCATTTTCTATTTTTGGGTCTTCAGAGGGATTTATTTCTTGCTGATGCTTTGCATTTTCTAGATTTGAGTTGGCTCGGATGCCTCGTGCTTCGTCGATCCTTACCAGCCTCTCCAACATCATCATCATAATCTTTCTGTCCTCTCTCATCTCTCTGAGGATCGCGTCAAACTTCGCATCACGATCGTGCTCCCTCTGTTTGTTTCCTTCTAGTTCTGCCATTTCTTCTTCGTCTTTACTTATAAATGTCTTCAACATAAGAATTCGCTTTGTACAATGCCTTAATTTGTATATATCATAAAAGGTACTGATCCCTGCTCCCTAGTGCCAAATCCTCCCCCGCTGCTGATACTGTTTGTGTGGCTTACTTCCTTTCTCCCTTTTTCTTTCTTCGCCTACGCTCTGTCTGGTTTCTGTTATCTACGTTTTCACTGTTAATCTCATTTTTTCTTTATTTCAGGTATATAATATGGCATGTTTAAATCATTACTAAAAATATACAGGGAAAAAAAAAAACTTTATTTCACCCAGTTCGTACTGTTCTCCTCAGTCCTATAATACAAACATATTAATAATGGGTACATAACATAGTATTTTTTTTTGTATTTCTGTCAGTAATTCTCTCTTTTTATATATGCCACCCTACTCTCTTTTAAAACAAACACTCGCCACTGCTGTATGGACAAACATGTTTGCTGACAAATTTATTTGATAGGCGCCAGCCAGCCACATGTGACCAATAGATATTTTAATCCACTGACCCCCAAATATATACTTTTATATGACCTAATAATCATTTTATATAAGCAAAAAAAAAAAATTTAATACTGACTCCGGTAAGGTTTTTTTTTATATTACAACATATATATGCACACACGTGTTTATTTCTAAAACACAAAAATAATCCTACTTCTTTATTCTTTTTTTCAAAAAAAATATTTTTCACAACAAACGAAAATATATATATACGTACACAAATATATATACGCGTACACGTTTTTATTTTTTTAGAACTGGACTTAATTCTACTTCTTTACTTTTCATATGATTTAAACAACAAGAATGAACTCGCAAAAAAATTATGGAATAACTCATTTATTTTAATTAATTACACGCACAAATCGCTTCCGCTCTCTTTTCAAAAAAAAATCTTCACTCTGTTTCTTAACAATATTTGGGAGTACTATACTGAACCTTTGTGTGAGGGAAAAAAAATTTTATACATTTGTTTTCTTACTATAGTTTTCACTTGCGCATTTTAATACGCCAAATACGTATCAATATTATGACAAACGACAAAAAAAAATTGAATATTTTTATCATTTAACTGTTTACTCTCGTTCACTCTGCAGGGTGTGGGAGATTTCTTCCTCGGAGCACCACGGAGGGCGACCAAAAATATATTAACTGTACCGGTATAAATCCACCACGCTTACTCATACACAGTACCCGAGTTCAAACCCAGCCCACGTTTAAGAATAAATTCCAAAACGCCAACTGAATTCCAACCCAAACCCCGGTATGACTAACCGATGATGACTTTATAACAGCACGGGGTTATCCCTTTTCTAGCTCAGCATATAATATAGTGTTATACAGTACGGTAAGACTTCATAAATCCTCTTGTATTTGGCTACTAGTCTTTAGTGAATGTTTTATTTAATGAACAAACTCATGCCAATAGCTGTGTGATTGAAGGATTGACGGGTGGTTAAAAGAATCAGAGTATTAGAGCATTGGAAAAAATATTTATCTAAAGATTTTTGTTTACTTATTTTATTTGAATAGGCTCGAGCCGGAACGTAGACGAACAGTGGAGGTGGTTTTATATAAATACGACATAAGAGATAGATGTGCTGGTGGTTGCCTGGATTCAAGAGCCCTACAGTAATCAATTGCGGTGCATTAACGGAATACCGGGCGGCTTGTACTTTGACAAGGCTTAATGCCCCCAAGTAGCTCCGGGACACGACAACCAGCCGGGATCATTTCGAACCCCGGTGATCCAAGAGATTACCGGGAAAGAAAACTGCTTTCATTCCCCAATGGTAGAATGGCGAGATGCTAACTTCAGCGAAGGGAAGGCATTGCCACAGACATCACGGACGAGAACTTGAAGTGGATTTTTTAAGAGAAATTATACAAAACCTGGAAACTATTTGTCTGTTTCTACGCCACAGGCTGAGATCCTTATCCCAATAAAACGTAGCGGACTTAAACTGACGGTGAAAACAATAATTAGTTAATTTTACTCTGAAACTCTAACCCTCCGGGTTGACAGGCGGTAGCGATAGTATCAAATTATTCAGTGAATTATTTCTCATATTATACATAACATTAATGTAACACTTTGAAACCATTATATATATATTTTAAGATCGAACCTTAGATTGCAATTATAGGACAAATTAACATAGACTAATAAAGTGACTTAACATTTATCAACTCGGAATGTGAAAGAATATTTAATTCAAAAAATGAAATTACTTTTAAGATAACTTGATCATTATTGTACACTAGTTTTACTATTGGCATCGTTTGCTCATGGAATAAGCAACACACAAAAAAAATATAAATGCATTCATTTAAATTATTATTACTATTAATTACAAATGTTATAAATTATTTCTAAAGACTAGAGCGGAGGATTTAAAAGAAAAGAAAATTTACTGACAGGTTAAACAAAAGCATTATAAATGATATAAAAACTTACATATGATTTACTTGATTGATAACATTAAGCACGGAAGAAAGTTAAAGTTCATGTAACACAGTTACTCTTCTTTCTTCATCCTGCTTGGCTTGTGACGAACGTAGGCGCGCATTTTGAAAGTTATTTGCAAGGCATAGTTAATTTTGAGATTGGAAGTTGGAAATTGTGAGTTACGTGAAACATGATCAGACAGCGGCACGAAGATCCATATTGGCGGGGCAGAGACCAGCTCCTGGCACTTAGCCCATCAACATTTTGGCTTACCGGTGAACTTCTTAATAAGATATTTGAACTATTCTCAACTGCTGTGCTACCTCTCTCGAACACAACAAAAGTTAGAATGTAAGTTTTTTCTAGAATTTGCCACTGCTGACCTTTCCGACTTGTTTTTGTTTTAGGCTCCGCCTACTTTCTCTAGCCTCCAGCTATCAAGCTTGACCAACAATCAATTATCTGTTTTTAGCAATCTTTTAATTTAATACGCTATTTTTAAATTGACATAGTAATTACATATAAAAATTCCTTACTAATTTTGAATACAACTTAATTGCTCTGTACATTTGTGCAATTAGATTTTAATTAAAAACACTGATCAAAGGAATGTGACTTTTGATCAGTATTTTTAAACGACTTTATACAATTTAAAAAAACTATAATTTAAACAAATACGCCCGCAATGAAACTTTAAATTAACTGATACAAATCCACAAACCACGCACACACAAATATTATTTCATGGTTTGTGACATTTATATACGGCATCTTTACATATTGATTAATAAACTATAGCATATATAATTAATTTTTATTATAAATTAAAATAGACAAAATCTCACTGCGGGCGAACAATAGTTCGAATTACCGTACATAAAAACACCTGAAACGAAGATCGGTTCTCCGATCTGTCTGTTTCAATGTTCACTTTTTTATATATGTTTCCTTCTTGATACATTTAAACTTTCATTTGGTATTTTTATAAATCTCTTTTAAAAAAGAAAAAAAAATGTTACCTTCAGAAAGGATATAACATTTTACTCCTTTGAATATCATATTATATAAAATAATTCATGAAATATAATTGTCTTATTAGTATTTAAAAATAAATCTTGGATAAACTTATAAATAATACGTTTCAATACATTTTTTAGACTCCATATAATGTCCGAGCTGTGGTTTTTTTTATGTACCAAAACAGTTCTTCGGTGAAATATTAATAAAGCTGTATCAATAAATATTCCAAACATTTTTTCAGCATTACAATTTATATCCATTTTATTCCACAGTATATCCATTTTTTATTGTGAAGCTTAGGTTAAATCTTTAGATAAAATACGACTGGCAAGTAACTTTTTAAAAATTAGAAAATCATTTCTACGAAGTTTTTAAATTATTATTTTTTAAACTTTCTTTTGCAAAACACTTTAAAATTATCAATTAGTTTTTTGCAGATAAAGTTATAAGAAAGTACTAAAAAAAATTGACTAAATTAAAAATTTTAAAATACTATCTTTTTGATAGTTATAATTTACCTTTCTGCGGTTTCAATACATTATTAATCTCCCCCTATACCCCCGTGCAATTCATATTTATAGTCTGTAAGAATACCTATTCCTATTGGTTAATTCTTACTTTAGCTTGAGAACAAATTTACATATTTTTAGTTTATAGTAGAATTAAATTTCAAAATTAGAAATTATGACGTAATGAATTTAAAATATTATTTAAAATATTACTTTTAAATAAATTATTATTTTATTAAAACTATTTAAACATTTAAAATAACTTTTAAAATAACATTTAATAACTTATTCCATTTCTTAATATTCAATTTATCTATTTTTATTTAAATAAACTATTTAATTTTTATATATCTGTATTCGTCTTTATTACATTACTTAAAACATTACATACGATAGTTAACTTAATGTTTAATAATATTTACTTTTATGATAGGCAATAATTCTATCCAATTCTATAATATAACTTTTAAAATATTTTAAACTTTGTTATTATTTCAAACAAGCATGTGTGTGAGAGTATACATTAAAAGTCACATGATTAATAACTTTGACAGACGATTTTTAATCTATTTCTCTGCCCAGATTTATAAAATTGATACACTTATTATATTATATAAAATAATTATAAAAAATTTGGAAGAATAATTTTAAAAATATAGAATTAGATATAATTTTCACCATCATAAAGTTTATTTTTAAAATATACTATATTAATTTTAACTATTAAATATGACTATAAATTTAAACATAGCATTTACTAAATTATCAGTTTTAAACTATTAAAATCGAATTTATTAAATATACTTTTAATTTTTATAGCTGTGTTATTTAATATGGCCAGCTTTTACAACCATATGAAACAATATTTTAAACTTTACTTAACTACTTTTTAAATAATTCGCCATAATTTTATATACTACATATTTGCTTTAGTTTTAAATTGTACTTTAAAAATATAATCGATAAACTATAATTAATGTATTAAAAGAACATATTCTAAAATTTAAAATATTTAGTAATTGACTTTATAAACTATTACTGACCTATAGAAAAGGGCACTATATATATATATATATATATATATATATATATATATATATATATATATATATATATATATATATATATATATATATATATATATATATATATATATATTATAATGACCAAATCTTTCTTCTCTGTCATCCCCAAAGCATCAGCCTTTCATCAAACTATCAGTTCATTGAAAATAAATCATTTATGCATACTAATTTCAAATTTTATAGAATTAGAATGATTTATGAATAATATTATCATAACTGAACTTTAAATCAAACTCAGATTAAACAAAAAAAATTTCAGTGGACCAAGCATTTTTGTCCACACAAGAAAGATAATTTTTATTCATTTTAAAACATTTGTAAATATATTTTTAATGCAAATGTGAAATAAACTAATTAATATTTAATGTAGCATGTTGAATGTAAATTACTGAAGTGACTAAATCTAATACCATTGCAGATTATAAATTATCTCTATTAAATTAACATAGATTAGATTTTGTTTATTTGTTAGCAATCTGATGGAATTTACTTCCAATCTCACTATATTGAGACCATCTGGTATAAGTTTAATTATTATTAGTTTCCAGGCAACAGTGCTCAATAAGATCTTACCCAGTGCTGTTCTAGCCAAATATTGATAGCTTATAGTTTTCATCAGTGAGGAGCTTTTTGAGCTGTGCACATAGATCTTTTGGAAGTAATGAACTTTTTTTTCTAGCAACCACATTTTACTTTTTTTATTAAACTATGAAGCTACTATTCCCAATTTAAAAAACCTGCAATTTTTTAAAATCAACATCATTTTGTTTGCATGAGTCTGATTTATTGTTCAACCGTGATAATATCACTGATCCAAACATTCTGATTCATGAGATCTGCAGGTAATATATGTAAAAACTTATTTTTCATATACTGTTAAAGAGCCTGGTGCTTTGGAAGTAGCAGTGGGTAAAGATTTGGTCATTTTAATAAATACTTTTAAATTTTCTGTCCTGTATACATGATGTATTTTATATTCAATTTCAAGATTTATTACTATGCAGCATTTTAAATAAATTTGATTCAGTTTACATAATTAAAAAAATCACTCACCATTTTCTTTGAAACCTTCCTTCATTGTATATTGAATTAATACATCAATATTACTAAAATTAAAACATCAACCATTTATTATAGCCTTTTTCAAAAATTCAATAATGCAAAACATCTGTACAAAATATACTATAGCAGTTGTGGGCATGCATGAGGTCAATGAAAACAACATGTCAGTTTTTCATATATTATAAAAAACCACACCATATTTTAAGTACACAAAAATAAATGCATATAGTCAAATTTTACTTAACTTAATTAATATGATATATTCTACACAGGTTTTAAGGGTTGTATAAAGTATATACAAAATATAATTAATGGAAATAAATAAATAACAAAATAGTTAAAAAAACAGGCAAAACTCTCAATATGGTAGTGCCACTCAGCCAGAGTAATCAATGGATGCCAGAAGTAGTGCCACTCAGTGCAAGCCAGAGTAATCAATGGATGCCAGAAGGCTTGTGCATAAAATTCCTATCATGTGATGTTTATTGGTTTAAAATAATTAGTTCAAAATTTTAATAAAAATAAAATATAATAATAAAAATTTAGTAATAAAAAGTATAACATTTAATGAAGACCTTTGGTTAAATCTTTGAAATTTGGCATATAATTTGTTAAAGCTGTTCACAGCAATTTTGCAAGATATTGTTTATAATATTTCAACTTCACGAACTTTATTATGGAGTACAACAATTCACAGCAATATGTTGCACCAAAAATTGAAATTAGATGGTCAACAGCTTTCTTTAAGTATGGATATTTTTATTCTGGTACAGTTTCCAAAATTCAATTAGAGAACTGGATTTGTGATTCATTTATAACATCTGTTACTCTTTCATTTCTAATAATGCCAATTTCTCAACTGCTTTTTCAACAACTATTACTTCAGATATTGTAAATCCATCTTCAATCACATCATGAATAAATGGGTTCACAAAATATGCAAATGATTTAAAATTATTCAAATCTTCAAGCCTACATTTTAAATCCACTTGCAATCCTTCAAATTTTTCTTTATGTTCATTTATTATTTTTTTTTTTGTGATATTAATTATGTTTTCTTTTATTCATGAAAAATGATTAAATATTCTAGGCATAAGATTATACACAAAAAGCCAAAGTTTAGCTTCAAAACTAAATAGAGTTTGTGACAAATCCCTAATCTTTTTTCTCTTTCCTTGTAAACCAAATTAAGTGTTTGCAAATTTTCCATAATATCTGTAAGGAACATTAATTCAAAAAGTTCAAATTTCATTTTCTAATTCTGGGAATTTTTTTCTTTTAATAGGATTTGGGATTTTCAAAAAATGGCTCAAAATGTTGTAAGTTGACAGTCCCTTTATAAGAGACCATAAGAAAAGATTACTGAGCAAGTTTCATCTGTAACTCTTCTAAAAAGTTTTAAATTGATGGTGTGTTTTGGCATTTGTTCTAATTAAATTTACAATTTGTAAAACAATCTTTCACACATTTTCATATTTTAAGTACTTTTTTATGAGATGTTCATGGTAAATTATGCAGTTTTTCATGTCACTGCAGGGTTTCAGTCAATCACAACACTCACAAGTTTATCATGAGGCAGTTCAAACAATTTTATAAATCTCATTAAATGCATTATACTGTGAGTTGTTTTGGTAAGAGCTTTAACATTTCTTTTTTCATATCTACATCTGCAGATCACATAGCACACAAAAACAGCCAATTGTGGAATATCTTGAATATTTGTAAACTTGTCAAGAGTTAAATTAAATTCTGTACAATTTTTTAAATCACACAACAAACTTTAATATTTTTACTAATTTCACTAATATGATGCTCGCTTGTAGGGTGTGATGTACGAATTTGTACAACCAATTTATGCAGTTTTGTATTATCTGGATATAAACCTTTAACCACTTCTTCCAAGTTTCTTTTAATAAATTCTTCTCCATATGAATGCTTGACACTAGCAATATTCCAATTTACCAAAAAATTAGTTTTGTTGTCTCTGTCATCTTCATGGCTAAAAAAAGACTACAGTCCTTATTGCTTATGAATACCTGATTGCAATGACTTATGTTTCATTGCAATATTGAATTGTGTGAATTTTAAGTTGAAAAATGGGAATGACTTACTTTTTAATGTTGACATAAACTGCTTACGGTATAGTTTGCAATAGTAACTTTACAAATAAGAAACAACTTTATGTCATTCTTAATAAAAGCACTTTTTTCTACCCATTCTTTTTGAAAGCTTCTATTTTCTTGTTTGTATTTTTGTTAGTTAATATTTTCTGAGGTCATGTTAACAAAAAATGCTAAAATTCAAACAAAATACATAAATAAATAATTACTTAAAATAAAAAATGTCTATATATTAATTCGTTTTAAAAGATTTGTAAATGACACAACAAATTGTCAAAGAAACGGGGTTTCTTAAAATAAATAAGAATCAAAACAATTTAGAATAATTAAAAGCTATTTTAGACTTTTTTTTTTTTTTTTTGATATCTCCTGATAATTCTTAAACGTCTGTTTTATTATAATTTACTACTGAAAATAAAAACAACATAACCAAAATCAAGCAAATGTTTTTCAGTTTTATTTTCAATATTTTTTATATAATTGATTAAAAAAACATGTAACTCTAAGTACACTAATTATAAACAATATAAACAAAATAATTTTCTTAATTTGAACACAAGTCTTTAAAAATCTTTGGCTAATACTACAGGAAAATTACACATCATAAACAAGTTTAAATCGCTTAATAAAAGTCTACTTACCAGATTTGTTGAAAATATATAAAATTGAACACTTAGCTTATAGGAAAACTATCATTGAAATATACAAGCACAAAATTGCACAAACCTAAATAAACATGTGTGAACACTCCATAGATGCATAGTAACTTTTATAAGATTCAGTAGATGTCATTCATTTAAAGTTTTGGCAATATATTTGAAAATAATATGCAAATACATGCATGATGTAATTTGTAATAAAATAAGCAATAAAAATGTTTGATAAAAATTTCTGTCATATTACAAACATTGGGGTAATTTAAAAAAAGATCTGAAATAGTAAAATATAGTCAGATTTTAATGGGAGATGTATTTAATACTATTTAGAGCTGCATGCAATTCTGAGAGCCACATTTGCCTACTGTTATACAAAAAGCACGGCTGAAAAAGTAGGAAAATAGTTTAGATATTTCATATTAGTAACACTTATAGAAAATTATAAACAATACACAGTTTAACCAATGACTACTGAAAATGGCATATAGATCTTTTTTAGTCATCTGGTAAAGATGCAACTTTTACCATAACTTAATGCTGTATTATAAAAAATTAAAATATTTAATATTTCATAAAGGTAACATAACAGTAAAAAACTGTACAATTAATAAAATATAGTTATTATAAAACAAAAATAAAAAATTGAAAAATGAAAACTACTTTAAAATTAATAATTTCAAATTTATTCATAAATTATAGATTTTGATATATAAGTTTTAGAATTAGAACATTTTAAATATTCTAAGCATATTGTACATAAAAATTACAAAAATATTATACTTACTGACCATTATTAATAACATTTTTTTTCAAAGATTGAAATCCTTCATAATCTTAACAGGATCTAAGACCAAACTCTTCTTAAATATATTTAGGATTTTTTTTTCCTGATAAAATAAATATTGATTATGTAATAATTTGTTTCCAAATATTTATTTTAATAATTACATTTATAAAGATGGAAAAACAAAATATATTTATCTGAAATTGATCAATTCATACACACATGCATTTATATATATTGCATAAAATTATTTGACCTTTTTTACAAACTAATATTAAAATATATTATGAATATTGATGAGACAATTTTATCTTTTTTATAATGAAAAGTAGTTTTGCATCAAAATAATGCATTTCATTATAATATAAAATTATAATAGTTAAAATTATGTAATATTTAATTTTGTTTACTAGTTCAGAGGTCACCCTAAGCACTGCGCTGTAAACTTATAATAGTTCAATGATGATTTGTTGAATACTGAGGATATTATCAAACCAAAGCACAAGTTAGTAAATAAAGTTAAATATTACATAAGTTTCTAATAGTTCATAATATTAACACATGGTAAATTGAAAATTTTCACAAACATTAATATTTATTATAACTCTAGTAGCCAGCAATCTAATGGCTACATAACAAGATGTAAAGAATAATGCATATGTGTGCCGCACTTGTACACATGTATATATGATACACATGAATAAAACACATACTAAATAAATAAGAATGGTATTTGGAGATTATTAATTTGACCAGTTCCCAAATTGTTTTCAAAAAGAAAAAAATTAATTAACAATATTTTTTTACTATTAATAAAAATAAGAAATCTTCTGAAGAAATGCAAAGAAGGTATTTTGCATAATGGTATGCATGACATGTAATTAAATAGTCTACAATCAACTGCAGTCTAAAAAAGATCAACTGTTTTTATTTTAAATAATACAGGATAAAGGAATTTAAGTGTGCAGTATAAAGAAGAGTGGGTTTTTTTTTGCCAATTACACTTAAGATATACATATATTAGGGGGAAATCTTTTATTATGTGAGGCTAAGTAAAAATATATAGCATATCAGTTGAATAACCTAAGCATACCACCTTATCTCATAAATGAAAGTTATACAGAATTATAACTCCAACTGTTATAATCTTCAAAGAAAAAGGAAAGACCAGTTGAATTACCAAAATCTTTTATTTTTGAAAGTGTAATACACTAATGCAAAACTAATCTATTTGTCTAATGTTTGATTCAATTAATAAGCGACTGAATGTCAGTCATTATGAGTGACAAAACTGATTGGTGGAAGATAAGATATTAGAAAACTAAACTATTTCTTTCTATCATATGAAAAAAAGACTTTAAATTTATGAAGACAAAAAAATTATAATTAAATATTCAGCAAGAGTATATTTTATTTTATATATAATTAGAATTATTAAGGTTAAATGAAAACAATTCCAAAGGATGTATTATTATGTTTTATTTTATATTTATCTATATGTGAGGAGTTAATAAGAAGAAAATTCTGGAAAAGTTGAACTGTTTAGAAGGAAATATATAACTGATTTTTTTTATATTAATATATGCGATAAATAACCAGGAGAGAGGATAAAAAATATATGAACCCTTTACCATCAATAATCCACTTTAATAATTCTGTACAAGACATAAATTTGCATTGAAATTTAAATTGTCAAATGCGTTGATTGGAAAGCGAACCCGGGCCAACCACTAGGCCACCAACGCTTGACTACAACCAGCTTATTTGTACTTTGTTGAGTTAATAAATTATTTTATTCATTTATCTAGTTGTTCATTTGGTTTTATATACGTGATAAAAATAATAACTTTAACATTTCTATGTAAGTTGGGGGGAAAATGATCACAACTCTGACAACATGCGAACAACTGAGTGGTATACGGGCGTGTTATTGTAAAAAAGAAAATTAATATATGATGAGGTTATTATCTGAAGCAATTCCAAATAATCATTCTTTTTTGAAAAAGTTTGGCACCTGTTATAAAAAATAAAATACTTGAGGATAAAGCCAATAATATAACTCATCATCATCATTTTTATGGTTGAAAGAAATAATTTTAGTTGTTAAATCGTATTTATATGCATGTTTACTATTACATAAGACTACATATTGATACATAATTATTGCCACTGTTGAAGGTTAATATATATATATATAATGCCTATACTGAGGTAACAATTGAGAATATGCATATTGGCCTCATTTTATTTGTGCTACCATTGTGATAATGGCCTGCACATTTCTTTTCCTTTTCTGATAACAAAGACTAGCATATGATTGCGTATAATATATATATATATTGAAGTGGTGTATATCTGCAGGCAGATACACTTGCTTCATGTTATTTGAATTAATCTATCTTCTATCATATATATATATATATATTCGCACACATTAGGAATATATGTGTGTGTGTACAAACTTGGAGCATTTTCTAAAGTTAAAGGCTGATTGTTTAAATCATGTGATTTTATTTTAAGAAAAAGTATATCTTGTTAAAAGTAGAATCAATTTAGGATAAAATGTTAAAATATTTTATATAATCGGAGAAAAATAAGTAGCCATTAAGGAAGAGAGCATAAATGTCGTATTTTTCTATCTATACATACCATTATCTATAATAGTTACAGTTATACATCTTTAAATGCTTTAAGGTGTTAAATGAAAATAAAGGACAAAAGAGAGGAAACCTATGTGGTGGCACAAAGGACTGCGGAAGTAAAGGTAAGACGAACAGCAATTACAAAAATTGGATTGAAATCCATTAAGAAAACTCATGAGATACAACCCCAGGCATAAAATAATATATATATAAGCATGGAAAGGGGCATTGTATAAAAAAGTTTGGTATTATTCTAAAACCTTTGGGTATTATTTTAAAAGTTTCTGTATTATTCTGTATAATCTGTATTATTCTGCTTTGTTTTATTTCTGATTATCAAATAATAATCAAAAATATAATAATATATAAGACATATTTGTTATACTGCTTTAAATTCTAACTAGTGCTTGTGAAAAAGTAATTGAAATGTTAGAAGTATCTACCACCATGAATGAGTAGTCGGCTTCTTCACGGTCATTGTTGGGGTTGGCGTCCTGAGAAATTCCATCAAAAATGCAGAAGATTCATCCATGTCCATATGGGCCTCCCAAAAATTTAGACAATTTCTTGTGGGATCTGCGGTTATTGTCATAACAGAGCACAAGAGCCTTAAATTTTCAAATCATAGATATCTAACCAATAGTCAGTTATGTGCAGTAAAGCCTCTATCATCCAGAATATCAATACTCTGTTCAATACTGTAAGGAGTAGAAAATATTGTAGCTGATATTCTCAGCCAAAATCCAGTTCATCATACAGCAGCAATATCAACTTTTAATTTAGCAATAGATGAATCAATGGAGGATAGCTTAAAGATTTTGCCCCAAATACAAGGTAAGTTAAAAGAGGTAATTGAACACTGGAAAGTGGGATCAGATTCAGGAAAAGATTATTATCAAAAAGAAATGAAATCATCTAAATACCAGATTATGAACAAACTTTTGGAGTACTAAATGAAAGAAAACATATGGTGAATTACAATCCCACGTGGCATTAGAAAATATTTAATAAATTACGTGCACAGATTATATGGATACTTTGGCCCTCGCAAGGTAGAATAATTATGTAAAATATTTCTTTGTAAAGCATGCTTTCAAACCAAACATTGTAATCAATGTTATGCAAGGGTGTTATGTCCAATTATACTTAAAAAGCCTAAAGAAATTCTGGCTACCGATTATTATGGCCATTGTAAGCATGTTGAAGAATAAAGTACTTGGTAGTTTTTTATAATATCTTTTCAAAATATGTGGCTGCATATTCTATTATTCAAGTCAATGCAAACAACACTATTAAGGCAATGGAAAAGAAATATATCCTTATAATTGGAAAGCCTGAAAGTATCTTAACAGATCATAGAACACCATTTATATCCACAGATGGCAATGATGGATAGTAAGGAATAATGATAAACATATATTATCTTTCATCCTGAATCCTCAGCCTAATACACATGAGAGGGTTATGAGAGAACTGGATATATTACTTAGAGTTTGTGTCCATAAAAACCATTGTGGTTGGGTTAATTAAATAAAAACAATAGTAAACTATATTAATTGGACCTGGAATGAATTCACAGGATTTGGACTCATCCACCTTCATTTTGGCAAAGCATCACCAAATCCTATAAAAACTCCATTAAATGTAATACTGGAAAATATTGATATGGAAATGGATCAAGAAAAAGTATGCAAGTAAATGTGTAATTAAAGAGAAAAGAGGAAGCTTAGACAACATTAAATCCCTCCTCTTTTAAAATAGATGATTGAATGTTTGTGAATGTCTCTAATGTCATTCTTTCTGAACAACACATCTTTAAAAAATTTATAATTTTGTCTGATGAAACCTATTAAATTGTAAAGAAGCATGGTAAAAACACTTTTAATTTGGGATGTAAAAAATATAAAAGGGTCATATAATGCTCACATCCTAAAACCATATTGAGGGGGAAATGAATATTCAAGTCACTTATATAATAAAAATAGAAATTATTAGCTTGTGAAAAAGCAAGAGAGACATTTGAAAATAAATATTATTTAATATGAGTGAAATTACCAACTTATGAAAGAATAAGAGGGTTATGCATTTAAAAATTTTATCTAGAGATATACTATGAAAATAAATGTGCTTAAATGAGTATTAATATCTAAATGAGAAATGGAATGTTTCACAATCCCATTGTCTCCTTTTAAAGGGAAAGGATATATATCTCTAGTAGTCAGCAATCTAAATGCTGCATAACAAGATGTAAAGAATAACATATGTGTGCACTTTCACACATGTATATATGAAGCACATAAATAAAATATGTTTTCTGAAAGTTTGTGATGATGATGTTTTAATTAAATTTTTATATTGGACTATTTCCATCATCTAATATGAGTATTGAATGTCTTTAGAAAAATTTAACTTTATTTAAATATTCCATACTCATATTAGATTGGTGGAAATAGTCCAATACATAAATACAACACGAATAAAATGCATACTAAATAAATAAAAACTATATTTGGAGATTGTTAATTTGACCAACTCCCAAATCCTTTTGAAAAAGAAAATAAATAAATAACAATAAATTTTTATTATTAATAAAAATGCAAATGTGTTAAACAAAATCAAGAAGGTAATTTGCATAATGGTATATGCGTATATAATTAAATAGTCTACTGTCAACTGCAGTCTAAGGAGGATCAATTGTTATTTAACCTGAAGAATATAGAATAAAAGAATTTAAGTGTACAGTAAGAAGAAGAGTTAGTTTTTCTGCCAATTAAAATTATAAATTTATAAAATAAACTATACACATGTTTTAAAATAGAGAAAAACCTTTTATCATATGAAGCTAAGTAAAAAGAAATACCATATCAGTTGAATATCCAAAGCACACCCACAGTCTCATAAAGGAAATTTATAAAGTTATAATTCAGCCAATCTACTTGTCTAATGTTAGTTTCAATTAATAGAAGGCTGAATGTCATTATGAGTGACAGAAGGATTGGTGAAAGGTAAGATGTTAGAAAACTAAACTATTTCTTACTATCACGGGAAAAAAAAGACATTAAATTTATAAAGACAAAAATAATTAAAATTAAATATTGAGCAGAAGTATGTTCTATCTATAATTAGAATTATAAACTTAAATGAAAATAATTCCAAAGGATATGTTATGTTTCTATTGGAGTTAATAATAAGGAAATTCTGAAAAAGTTAAACTTTTTAGGGAAAAAAACATAATTGATATTTTTTATATTAATATACGAGATAAATAACCAGGAGAGAGGATAAAGTATACATGAACTCTTTACTATCATTAATCAGTTAATAATTTTATGCAAGATGTAAATCTGCATTGAAATTTGCATAATACAACTACAACCAACTTATATACATTTTGAAAATATAAATAAAACAAACTAACTCCTTTTTTTAAAACTTGTTTTTTATATGACTATAAGCATGAAAAAAAAATCCAACAGTTTCGACTATTTTATATAGTATTTTTCAAGGCACACTAAACTAAAATAAAATATATGTATAACAAATAACACATATTCCAAAAAAAATAAAATAAAATAAATAAATAAAAAATTACAAAATATATCCATAACCAAAAATTTACCTTATATCACTCCCCTTTCCTATTACCAACAAACACAACTCAAAGAGAAACAATTTCCTTTTAAAAAAAAAATCTATATATATATACTTTAAATCATTTAATGAAAACCTATTATTTTATTTTCTGTTTATCTATTAACATCCTATTTAATTATGGTTTTATTTCATTAATGAATACACTTTCTTTTATCATCCTTTCATTATATGACTTAATACATTCCAAAGGCTTTATATCAAAATCCCCATGCTTAAATTTATTCATGTGAATGTAAACAACAGAATTTTTATCACCTAAATGCTGTTTTAATCTAGTTTTTAATTTATTTTTACTAGTCCCAACATATGTCATTTCTACATTCTTTCTAAAACAATTCAAACATTTTATCAAATAAACAGAATTCATAATGTTTAACCTATTGTAGTCCCCATTATTATTAATTAAAAGATTTAAACTTGCTTTCTGTTTATAAACTGGACAAAATTGAAACATTATATTTTCTATTAATCATTTTAACTAATTTCTTAACTTTAATAAATAAATCCTTAGATATATTAAAACCAACATAAATAATCTTTTCTCTATTCCTACTCCTATCTAATCCCATTCTATTTCTTATTTTATTTATATTTTTATTAGAAAACAAATGTTTTATGAATGTTTTACGAATGATTATCCTAGGAGTGTAGTTGAACATTTGTTTTCTAATAAAAATATAAATAAAATAAGAAATAGAATGGGATTAGATAGAAATAGAGAAAAGATTATTTATGTTGGTTTTAATATATCTAAAGATTTATTTACTAAAGTTAAGAAATTAGTTAAAATGATTAATAGGAAATATAATGTTTCAATTTGTCCAGTTTATAAAAAGAAAGCAAGTTTAAATCTTTTAATTAATAATAATGGGGACTATAATAGGTTAGACATTATGAATTCTGTTTATTTGATAAAATGTTTGAATTGTTTTAGAAAGAATGTAGAAATGACATATGTTGGGACTAGTAAGAATAAATTAAAAACTAGATTAAAACAGCATTTAGGTGATAAAAATTCTGCTGTTTACATTCACATGAATAAATTTAAGCATGGGGATTTTGATATAAAGCCTTTGGAATGTATTAAGTCATATAATGAAAGGATGATAAAAGAAAGTGTATACATTAATGAAATAAAACCAGAATTAAATAGGATGTTAATAGATAAACAGAAAAGAAAATAGGTTTTTAATTAAATGTTTTAAAGGATATATATAGAGATTTTTTTTTTTTAAAAAAAAAAGAAAATTGTTTCTCTTTGAGTTGTGTTTGTTGGTAATAGGAAAGGGGAGTGAGATAAGATAAATTTTTGGTTATGAATATATTTTGTAATTATTTATTTATTTATTTATTTTTGGAATATGTATTATTTGTTATATATATATACTATTTTATCTTAGTGTGCCTTGAAAAAGACTATATAAAATAGTTGAAACATTGGATTTTTTTTTCATGCTTATAGTCATATAAAAAACAAGTTTTAAAAAAAAGGAGTTAGTTTGTTTTATTTCTATTTTGGATATTTATGAACTATTTTGAAACGATTTTGGATATTTATGAACTATTTTGAAACGAACTCTGTTCTTGATATATTAAATTATTTGATTTATCATTTACTTGGATGTTTTATTTTTTTTTAGTATATATATGTATGGATGCAGATATTCCAATTAAATTGATTTTATAAGGATTTTAAGTATAACATTAAGAATTACAATTATAACATGAAAAAATTTATTGGATATTTAAAAGGAAGATTTTTGGAAACATGTATGGATAATTTGGATTTAAAGAAGTGTATTGCTGTCATTAATAAACGAATGAAGAATAAGTTGAAAGTTGTCAAGATAACATTGGTCATTAAATTTTTAAGAAAGTGTTTGTTAAATAATGCAATACCTAAATTTATTTCTTTAAAGAGATTTGTGAAGATTTTTGGGTATAAGTATGTATTAAAATGGGAGAAGATAATGTTGGAAAATGTTTTAAAATTGGCATATAAAAAAAGGCTGAATTGTTAAATTTTGTTAGAGATATTTATGATAATTTAAAAAGATTAATTACAATTAAAGAGGAAGAGGAATTAAAAGATATTTTTATTAAAAATGTATATTTTTTAAAAAATAAGATCTTAGAAAGGCATTGTAAAAAATTTAATGATTTGATGGTTAAAAGTTGTGATAACAAAAATAAAGATAATAATTATTATGTATTTGGATGTAATAATAGAATGGAAAAAAAGAATTTTGTTATTAATTTAACTAATAATATTTTTAGTGATGAAGAGATGAATGTTTTAAAAAGGGGGTTGAATTATGTACCATTAAATAATTGTAATATTAAAAAGCAGATTATTGAAATTATGGCCAAAATGCAATTAATTGAATATAAATGTAACAAGATTAATGATAATAATATGAATAAGGATTTTTTTATTTAATGAATTGAAATTCGGATTTAAAAATTTGGTATTTGAATTAAAAAATAAATATAATAGTAAAGAAAAGAGGAATAATTGTAAGTTTAATGAATGGTATATTATTAAAAATATGCAGGATAAATATAAGGATTTATTATTTTTAAAAGGTGATAAAACATCGAGTATGATTATTTTAAACAAGAGTGAATATAATACAAAAATGTTAAAATTATTAAAGGAAGAATGTTTTTTAAAAATTAATAAAGATGAAAGTATGTTAATGAATAAAAAGATTAATAATATGTTAACTGTGTTGTATGAAAAAGGTTGTATGAAAAAATTAGTCATGCTTAAATTAAAAATAATGGATATAAAATATGCAAAAATCTATGGTTTACCTAAAATACATAAGCTTGGTATTCCAATGAGGCCAATTATTAGTAGTTGTTATACTTATTATGAGAAAATTTCAAAGTGGGTGTATAATAATATTTTAAAAATATATATTACATTATTTGAAAGAAATTGTGCTAATAATTCTACACAGTTTATTAGTAAATTAAAAGTTTTTTTTGAAGGTAAGGTTTTTAAAAATTTGTTTTTTGTAAAGTTGGATATAGTTAGTATGTATACTAACATTGATCTGGAGGCTGCTATTTGTTGTTTTATGGATTTATATAATAAAGATAAAGGGGTAAAATTAAAAATTGAGGGTTTTCTTTTATATGAATATTAGTGATTTGTTGTAGGGACCTTATTTTTAAATATGGGGATGAATTTTATAAGCAAAAAGAGGGTTTAAGTATGGGTAATAGTCTGAGTGGTTTTTTGGCAGGAATATATATGTATAAGTTTGAAGAGCAATTTTTAAATTATAATAGAAATAAACCAATTTTTTATGTTAGATATGTTGATGACTATTTTATGGTTTTCAATGGTAATAAAAGAAAGGCAGATAATTTTTTGAGTTATATTAATGGTAGAGTTGAAAAAATAAAATTTACTATGGAAAAAGAATATATTAATGTTATTGAATATATGGATGTTAGAATTTTAAAAAAAATTGATAGGTATGGTAGTGTTAGTATAGAAACCTCTGTGTTCAGAAAAAAAACATTTTTTGGATTATCAAATAATTGTTTTTCAGATATTGATAATCATAGTAAAATTAATATTGTTAATAATAAAATTATTAGGGCAATTAAGTTATGTTCAAATAGTAATTTGTTTGGGAATGAGATTGATATTATTAGAAATGAATGTTTTATGACTGATTATCCTAGGGGTGTAGTTGAACATTTGTTTTCTAATAAAAATATAAATAAAATAAGAAATAAAATGGGATTAGATAGGAGTAGGAATAGAGAAAAGATTATTTATGTTGGTTTTAATATATCTAAAGATTTAGTTATTAAAGTTAAGAAATTAGTTAAAATGATTAATAGGAAATATAATGTTTCAATTTGTCCAGTTTATAAAAAGAAAGCAAGTTTAAATCTTTTAATTAATAATAATGGGGACTATAATAGGTTAGACATTATGAATTCAGTTTATTTGATAAAATGTTTGAATTGTTTTAGAAAGAATGTAGAAATGACATATGTTGGGACTAGTAAGAATAAATTAAAAACTAGATTAAAACAGCATTTAGGTGATAAAAATTCTGCTGTTTACATTCACATGAATAAATTTAAGCATGGGGATTTTGATATAAAGCCTTTGGAATGTATTAAGTCATATAATGAAAGGATGATAAAAGAAAGTGTATACATTAATGAAATAAAACCAGAATTAAATAGGATGTTAATAGATAAACAGAAAAGAAAATAATAGGTTTTTAATTAAATGTTTTAAAGGATATATATATAGATTTTTTTTTTAAAAAAAAAAGGAAATTGTTTCTCTTTGAGTTATGTTTGTTGGTAATAGGAAAGGGGGGTGAGATAAGGTAAATTTTTGGTTATGAATATATTTTGTAATTTTTTATTTATTTTTTTTATTATTATTTTTTTTTGGAATATGTGTTATTTTATATATATATATTTTATTTTAGTATGCCTTGAAAAAGACTATATAAAATAGTCGAAACGTTGGATTTTTTTTTCATGCTTATAGTCATATAAAAAACAAGTTTTTAAAAAAGGAGTTAGTTTGTTTTATTTCTATTTTGGATATTTATGAACTATTTTGAAAAGAACTATGTGCTTGATATATTAAATTATATACATTTTTCTGAATTAATACATTATTTTTGTTATTTATTAATCTAATTGTTCATTTGGTTTTATACATATGATAAAATAATAATTTTAACATTCGTATATTATTTAAGAAAAAATCACCACAACTCTGAGATCATGTGAACTAGTGAGTGATATATACTAGCATGTTATGGTAAAAAAAAGAAAATTTATCTGAACCAACTCCAAGTTTGGCACCTGATTAAAATAAGTAAAATTATTGAGGGTAAAGATGATAATATAACTCATTATTGTAATTATCATTTCTATTATTGAAGAAATTAATTTTACTTAAGTTAAATAGTATTTATATGCATGCTAACTATTATGTAATACTCTATATATTGATATGTAATTAATTCCACAGTCAAATGTTGATTAATAATTATATATAAAAAAGTTGCCTATACAGAGATAACAACTGATAATATGCATGTTGACCTCATTTATTGGTACAATATAAAGAAAATAACTGATGTAAAGTGAATAAAAACATCTTTACATTCTCAAACCAAAATGCTTTTGATTGGCTTATATAATTAAATTTAGATACAAATGATAAAACCACTGCTGGTCTCCATCTTGTACTTTGGTTAAACAGTATTCTCAGTTTCAGCAACACATTATTGAGCCATTATAGTGCATCTATTTCGGGTGCAAATTGCAAACATTTATTAATTTCTAAAAAAAACATTTAGTGTATGAACTCTTGATTTTTTATTCCATATAAAAAAAAGTTTTTTAAAAAAAAATATAACTTTTATGGGAAAAAAATGGTGAAAAAATAAATAATTTATATGTTGCTTTTAAACAGAAAGTTGCAAAAGTACAATAAAATGTGTACAATATAATATATGCACGTTATAACATTTCATATTTTATACCTTCTGACAAAATAGTTGCAGTGTTGTGGGTAAGAGAAATATTAAAATATATATTTATTTATTTCTTAAAAACTAATAAAAATCGTAAAAATTCTACCTTTATCTATATTCTTAAAAAAATCAATTTATCTTTTAAATTCAATGCCTATTACTAATTTTTTTAATCAATTAAAAATTTTATCTTCTACAAAAAATCCAGTTTATTTTTCATAAATATTTAATTAAATCTTAAAAATATTTTAATTAATTAACTTATAAACTGTAAATTAAGTATTTATTAAAAATATAATAATTAAACTTTTTTCTCCATTTTTTCAGATATAGTGATTTTGCACTAATATTTTGTATTGTTTAAGTCTTTAAAAAACATCTTAATAAATGCTAGAAGCATTGGAAATAAAAAATTTAATATTTTAATTTTCATGATATTGATTATTTGATTCAATAAATTATACTTTGAATGAGCGATTTTAAAGAAACAATGGTTAATATTTTATTTTATATATTGTACTGGTATAAAATGAGGGCAATGAGAAAGACGTCATTAGATATTCAAATTGAGGCAACAAATCTATCATGGGATAAAAATGAACAAAATGTAAGAGAGAGATTATTTGTTATGCCCCATAAATTAAGGTGCCAAAAACTGTAACAGTATGGAATAAACAAGAAGAAGAGACTCTTTAAAGGCCCAAATTGAGGATGCCAAAATCTATAGCAGTATAAAAAATGAGACAAAAGAAATAAAAGACTTTATTAATATGCCTTAGGTTTAAGTACCAATTTTATACTGGTACAATCAAGAACATATGAATGCTAGCTCTTATTAATACTCCGAGTCTTAGAACAAGTTTAATATAGTGCAAAATAAAAAAAGATTTAACTAATCTGCTATTATAATAATGTATTAATTTCATAATTATTACAATTTATAATAGAATAAATTGATCATGTGGACTGTTTGCTTTATATGCCTAATCAATTGTAAAGTTGAAATTTAAAATAATACCAATTGGTAATGTTGTAATTATTTATTAAGTGCACAGTAAGTGAAGTAAATACTTTTAAGACAGGCTATAACCTGTATCAAATGCACCTTAAAATTTATACTAGTCAAACAATATCTTTATTTTCCAATAGAGGGACCTCTCAAACCATGACACAAGATAATGACTTTTATAAAGATAAGAGCAGTGATCTTATCTTTAACCTAACTTTTCACTTATATAGGCCAAAGCCTATATAAGTATTTAATAATTGGTAATATAAATATGTAATGAAATTAATATACAAGCTAAAATTAGTAATGCTATACTAGTTAAATAAATCAAATCTGCAGTAGATTAAATGAGTGAAGATTAATCAGACTTTATTAATAAAATAAACCAAAATCTGTATTGGAATAATATTTAAAATTTCTTAATATAATAACATTGGTATTTATACATAAATAGCCCGTTCTGTTACTATGTGGTAGGTTTATATTTTATTTAAGAATGGATGAAGTTATTAAGTTCAATAATTACATAAAATTATATTACATAATTTATCGAGTCATCCGCATACCAATGAGTGTTCATAAAAATATTAGATTAACTGTTAATCATTACTGGACTCTGTTATAATTATAAAATTTACATTGTTAATTAAATCTTATATGTTAATGTTTATAATAAAACTATAAATTATAATTGCTATGCCTTGTATTTATTAATTTAAATGAGACTCATACTTTGGATTTAATGAATAATAATAATATTTTTTTACAAAACGAACAATAAAGAATTAATTAATTAAACAATTTATAAAAATTTAGATTAAGATGGCATATAATATTGTACTTATTTAAACTATCAAAGTCATGCTAAATATAGACATTCTTTTATAAACCATAAGAAATATCATTTATATATTAATTTCAAATAGAAAGTAGGTTGAAGTAAAGAAGGGGTTCCCCTCTTTTCTTTCATAGTGTAAGCTTATGGTTAAAACACCTGTAGAGGTCCCTACTATCGCATTTTTACACGCATATTATCGAGGTTATAGCCTCAGTAAATATTACTTACATAATCAATGTGCATTTAATAAATTTATAATTACAACTTTAAATATACAAAATTATGAAATAAAATACTAACTTGTTATAGTTTGCCTAATGGATATTCACTGAATAGACCAAAATAAGTTATTAAGTAAAATATATTACAATTACTAATTATAAAATTTAGAACTATTATAATTTTATTTTGGTTAAGTCAAGTGCACATTTAAATGTTCACTCACACATAAATATATATCAAATAGCTTTTTTCAAATAATAGTAATATTAAATCAAAAAAGTACATAAATAAATTATAAATAAACCAAACAACTTGTATTAATAGTGATTAATGCTCATCACCAAGAGTTCTACTGCTCATTAAGTTCCTTTGTTTTGATTAAGTTTAAAATTCAATGAAAGAATACAATACTTTTGAAGTATAGTAATGCAATAAAAGAGGGATATGTTTTTTAGAATATTTGAAGTTTTATTATTAAATTTGTTATTAATAATTTCTGGTAAAGTAATAATGCATATTATTATTTTTTAAATGATTAATATCACATTTGAAATTGTCATATATCTTTATACATTATTAATTCACTGGGACAATGTATATAAATACAGATTCAAGTAAGTATTAATATCCATGGTAAAACTTTATTAACATTTTTATAACTCTTATTTATTCCACTAGTTGTCATAAATTGTATTATATGAAAACAAATAATAGGTCAAATATTTCTTGAACATTCTTCAAAAATAATAATTCCATTAGTTGATTAATATTATTTTAAATCCTTCTCAGATTATTAATTTCTTTTATGAACCCTCATATATATATATATTGTAACCCTCTAAAGTGTGGTCAACTACATAATATCACCAAAACATCAGTGCACTGAGAATCGTAACCTCGATCACTAATCAATTCCCGCTACACATTGTCAGCTATTAAGAGCTGTATCCAAAAGCATATTATGCTATCTATTTTATGCACCAAGGACCACAACCAACATCTAGAGCAACTTACCACAGACCAAACTAATGATCTAACATAAACTTTTATGATTTAATTTGATCGCAGCCAGGGTGTACCGCGATGACCTATCATAGTAGTGTGATAAAATACATTAAACAAATTATAAGTGCAATGTGATTATGTTACAAACCTTAATTTGCGATTTTTATTGTATGAGACCCGATGGCCGACCATGTACAAGATGGCGTAATTTGTGAAACTATATAATATTATGAAATTTTAAACCATCTATATGATTTTAATACAAATGCTAGTCTAGGTAAAGCTTTGCAATAAATAAACATAAATAATTGGGTTCTTTTTATAGTTTACTATATCACTGAGACTCTTTTTATACTGACAAATGACAATTTAAAATGTTAAGTAAATATATTCAATCATATCATTATTTGGTAAATCTGTTTGCAGGTTTACCAATCAATTTGTATTGTATACTAGAATCAACTACGCAAAGCCAAAATGATGGAAAAGGTAAATGGGATTTTATTGTACCTTACACATCATAAACTACCAAAGACGAAAAGCATCCAAATGTTTTCTCAAATATTACTAAACTCTTATATCATGTTGACGATAGTATGTACTTTAATGTATGCTCTATCCAAGGTTTATGATTTCTGATTTTAAGAATGACACATAGCAACGGCACAGTAAGTTTAATTATAAATCAACTTTTATTTACAAATTTATGAATAATAAGTAATTAATTCCAATGGTATAATTAAAACATAAATAAACAAATAAAATAAATAAATTATAATTCCATTGACTTTCTTCAATAACATATCATAGGTACGGTTTTAAGAACCTAATCATACCTTATTTCAATTTGATATAATGAATCTTGAGCAAATTATACTAAATTCAACATCAACTCATGAAATATTTAACGTCATTTCCAGATTCAATAAATCCACACCGTAAACTTATAATAATATAATAAATAATATTATATCTATAGGATTTAGCTATAATGTAATCATTAAATAAAATGAAAATTTAAACTTACACTCCGGTAAATAATAATCAACCGACAGTTAATTATTATGAAGTAACTTGAATAGAATGTCATGCTACAATTTGACGATCTAACTTATGAATTATACTTACAAATGGAAGAAGATGATTTAGCAGATTAACTAAAATACTTTGCCCAACTTATATCTATGAAGTAAAACATATTCCTGTGGATGCGTTCATCTACACATAGGAATTAAATAATACTAAACACTTTGTGGATTGATACACCATCATAAAGTAATACGTATAATTACACAATTCCGCGGATTAACCACAAGCGCTGGAATGAGTGTAAAATACAAAAAATGGCAATTAAATAATCTGCGGATTAACCACCAGCACATATTAATGCCTTTTAACATTCTAAAACAACATTACTATTTACTTCACATTAAAGTGCAAAATCATCCTCCTCAGTTACTCTGATCATTCGGAAAACACTAACACTTTAGCAAATGTGGGTTCTTGCATAATAAAATGTTACACTAATCAGAACAACTAATGTACTAACTTATCTTGCTTAAAATAAAACATGTGTAATATAATATAAGTAATATTGGTATCGGAATAGAAATCTGGAAAGACTCACAAAATACCTCACAAAGATTGATACACCTCATGAATTCATTTAGTACTTTTCAAACTTTTCGCAAGCGCTATTTTCTTGAATAAGTATTTTATTCAACCCCTATTAATTTAAATTTAATAAAATATAACTTATGAACTTCACATGCAAGTTCATATAACGATAAAATTAAAGTAATGAATTATTCATCAAATACATAAAATCTAACAGGTATGTGTGTGATATAAATTAAATGTATAGCATTTTATAGTTCAATACATGGATTTTAGCAGGTGTGTGTGTCACAAATTAGATTGTATAGCATTTTATAACTACAAATACGATCCGTGAAATCCATGTACGATGTGTCGAACAATAAATGTACAAAGTAATAGCTATAATTATCGTTGAATTTACTACATGTAATTTTATCCATTTGCGTTAGTTATTATAATCACTATTAGATTAACGATTTTACGTGGCTCACCAAACATGAAACAATTCCAAAACATGACAAGCAGAATTTAAATGAAAATGTTTTTCAAAAGTTATTAATTTCTACATTTCTCTATTAAAATGTTCCAAGTTTATTACATCCATGCTAATATTTATTTATCCACGCTTAAATCTAGGAATAATAATTACAGCAATTAATTTAATCATTCCAAACTGACGATAAAATTAGAAAATAGCTTTGATCAATTATTTGAAGACTGTTTATTATCCAAATGGCAAACAAATTAACTAGCAAATATATTCCTGGCATTATAAAGTTAAATATCAATCAATGCTATATTTTTATTAGAATTAGAAATGGAAATATTAAACTATATTGATAACTTTAACATTTTACTTTAATTTAAACTTCTTCTTTTTTAAAAAGCAAATTTTCATATTTATAAAACTTCTGTAATTAAAATACTTATTTAAATTTTCCAAATTGTAGAACAATAAACATTTTAAAACATACCAAACTCTTGCAATTAATTCTTTTAAACTGGGAAGCTCCGACATTTTAAATGTAATATTGGGAAATTATTACCGGTGATTTGATCCACTTGGCCAGCCGACTTGAACAGACTTTTAAATTTAGCAATTCATCTTATAATTAAATACCACAATGTTATTTTTACATTTATAGAAAATTTTTGGTAATCCATTTACTTGTTAAATATTTTAAAATAGGCTTATCAAATTTACACCATTTGCCTTTTTTACCATTCTCTTTTCTTTTTTTCTCCCTCCAAAAGCAAACTAACAGGCGATCTTCTCTTAAATTCGCGCTCTTTTCTTTTTTTACATTGAGACGCTTACGTAATTACTGTATTTATTTTTAATAATTTATTTTAATTGAACAAATGGTTTTGTTAATTCAAACAAAATAATTTTTAAGATCATTTTAAACAAATAAAACAAAATATTATATTTTAATACTATTTTACCAAATTTAATGTGTTGTCAAAATTTTTAAAAAGTTAAACATTATGATATGAATTAGTATATGGAACGAAGCAAATTCAAATTTATTAAAATAATGTAAGAGAGTAGTCTGTTCAAAGTGCAATCAAGCCAATCAAATCACCAAAGAAGACAGAGAAATTTTTTATACTAGTTACATCAATGATTATATTTTATGCTAAAATATATGGTTACAATATATATATATATATATATTATATATATAAATATATATATATATATATATATATATATATATATATATATATATATATATACACTAGATGCAGGCATATATATTCTCACTATAATTTTTAATTAAACATTCGAATGCTATCAAACTTTACATTTTTGTCCTTCAGAATAGATGTCAAATCTTTCTGTTCAGTTAAGCATATTGTTTTTCTTTGATATATATATATATATCATTTTTAAATAATATATTTAAAGCTTAATACAGCATATTAATTGAACTGTTACAAATACATCATACGTAGAAAACAATAAGTAAAAAAGAGTCAACTTAAAATCACAGGCCCATTTATACACTTTGTTTTGTTGATGTAGTTTTACTGTTACCTTAGACCCTGTTATTATTAATGCACTCAAAATCTATTCTTTAATTTTATTAAGCAATTAATTATTCAGTTCACTGGAACACAGGCTAACATTTCTGAAAATATGTCTTTTTTAAACTCCAAGTTTTTAAAACAAAAACATTTTAGAAACAATATAATAACAATAACTTTAAATTTCTTCTTTTTTAAAAAATAAAAGAAATACATCATGTTTATTATTTTAAAAATATTGTTATAAACATTATACTTCTGAATAGTAAATATCATCTTTTAAATATTTATAATTTTAAAATCATACATGCACATAAATGTATACACACAATATCATTCAAAATCTTATTTAAATGTATGTCTTTAAATTTAAGTAACTTTATAGTGAGATTGTAATTTTACCAATTTTTTTAAAAACAGAATGCTAAGTTTTATCATCTATAATTTTTAAAAGATAAAATAAAAGACAATTTATCATAAATTATTTGTCTATTTCAATAATAATTATTTAATTAATAATTACTATATGGTGAAAATGAATATTTTACTCATGACGTGTAATTTTTTTATTATAATTATATGTTGGTAATGACGATAATGACATTGGCAATAAATCTTAAGTCTGAAATATGATACTATATTTTAACCAAAATATAAAAGAAACTTATATACATATGTAGATTAAGATACAAATGATAAAAAAATGAGATGTATTTTTCCAATAAGTTGTCATAGAGTAATAGGTGAGTGTATTGCAGTGTTACTGATAAGGAATTTATAATGTAAAGAAGTTATAGAATTTTATAAAGATTTTTTTAATATTGTCAGTTTATGATAGAATTCTAGAAAAAATTTTGAACATGAAAATGTCCTTCCCAATAGAAGAATCTAGTGTTAAAGAAGTTAGTAAAGATGAAGAAAAAGAGGAGTGAAAATATCAACCCTTAAAGATATTATTAATGATCCTAATATGGTGTACATGATCCAAATTTTAAGGGATATAAATGAGACAATTGAATCTCTTAACGAAACTAATAAATCAATGAATAGTAAATTTGAATCTATAAGAGAAGATAGTAAACAATTATTTGAATTAATACACAACAAACTACAAGATAATAAGCAATCACTTGGATTGATTAGTAATAGATTAAAAGAATATAAAGAATCAATTGAATTAATCAGTAAAGATTTAAAAAATAATAAACAATCTGTTGAATTAATCAATAATAAATTAGAATAAAATAAGCAATATGTTGAATTAATCAGCAAAAATGTTGAATTAATCAGTAAAAAATTGAAAGATATTAAGCAATCTGTGGAATTAATTACTAATAGGTTAGAGGGAAATGAGCAATCAGTTGAATTAATCAGAGAGGAGATGAAAGATAAATTTGAAAATCTTAATATAAGATTTAATAAAAATGAAGTTATTAAATCCTTAAGGATAAAGTTAATTCATTCTGATAGAAAGCATCAAGAGATAAGATAATAAATTGCAAGAATTCACTGATAGTACCATTCAAGAATTTAAAAGTCAAGTAGAATAGGCAGTTAATTAGTATAAGATTAGTATCAAGAATATTAATCAGAAAATAAATATTTTTAATGTAAAGTTATCTGGAGATATTAAAGATTTGAAATCTAATGTACATTTTATCAGAGGAAAAATTGATTATAATAGAGACATTAAAAAGTCTAAGTGAAGCTTAAAATTATGGATGAAAAGAGATTAGAGGATTTATAACTTCTTCTTTGCATCAAGCCAGTGATTAAATAACAATTGGTCTCCACAAAGTTATCATGGTTTTGTTAAGTTTTGATATGAAAATTTACTGACAGGGAATTAACATGTTTACCCAATTATGGGATACATTATACTACATTATTCAAAATTATACTTTCAACTTTACTAATAAAATAAAATAAATATTTTATAAAAAATTAAAACTTTACTTGATTAATTCAATTAAAAACCTAGGTTTAGATTGAGACTTAAATTAAAATAGATTTTAAAGACAGACTAGAATGACTAAACACCTGTATTTATATTTTTCTTATGTAGATATTTCAATGGCTGATTTACAGTTAATCCTAGACAATAATTTGCATAGAAATTACATCAATGTCTACAACTTATTTTCTAGAATAATCTAATTTAATTATATTTTATATTTATTACTTTAATTAATATTTTATAAAATAACATTAATTTATTTAAACATTAGAAACATTATTAATAACTTTAATAATAACTTTAGAAGATAAAATGACTTAAATATTACAATAAAATTTATTAAACAATTCAAAACAAAACAACACTCTCCATATAGTAGTGCTATCTTGTGCTTACAAGAGCAATCAATGGATGCCAGAAGGCTTGTGCATAAAATCCCTATCTAGTGCCTACTCATCCAATATCCCCAGACTAGTTTCTGGCTTGTGGCCTTCATCAGTGAGGAGCCTTGGATCTGAGAGCACTGCACCTAGATCTTAGGATCTAATGCAACCCTCCAGCACCCACCTTTTAACTCTATTTAACTACAAAACTATGAGAATGAAATTGAAAACACTATTAATATTTTCAATCCAAGCTCAATAGCTTATATAGTCATATGGGTCTGAACTCAATTCAGTACCCATACATTTTGGTGTCTTTGGCTCTTTAACAACCATAGCCACCACTATCCTATTAGGCAGGATTGGTGTTAAACCACTAAACATCACATGATCACTATCTCATACTAGCACAATAATTGTTATTAAACAATTCAAAACAAAACAACACTCTCCATATAGTAGTGCCATCTTGTGCTAACAAGAGCAATCAATGGATGCCAGAAGGCTTGTGCATAAAATCCCTATCAATGGATGCCTTCTGGCATCCATTGATTGCTCTTGTTAGCACAAGATGGCACTAATATATGGAGAGTGTTGTTTTGTTTTGAATTGTTTAATAACAATTATTGTGCTAGTATGAGATAGTGATCATGTGATGTTTAGTGGTTTAACACCAATCCTGCCTAATAGGATAGTGGTGGCTATGGTTGTTAAAGAGCCAAAGACACCAAAATGTATGGGTACTGAATTGAGTTCAGACCCATATGACTATATAAGCTATTGAGCTTGGATTGAAAATATTAATAGTGTTTTCAAGTTCATTCTCATAGTTTTGTAGTTAAATAGAGTTAAAAGGTGGGTGCTGGAGGGTTGCATTAGATCCTAAGATCTAGGTGCAGTGCTCTCAGATCCAAGGCTCCTCACTGATGAAGGCCACAAGCCAGAAACTAGTCTGGGGATATTGGATGAGTAGGCACTAGATAGGGATTTTATGCACAAGCCTTCTGGCATCCATTGATTGCTCTTGTTAGCACAAGATGGCACTACTATATGGAGAGTGTTGTTTTGTTTTGAATTGTTTAATAACAATTATTGTGCTAGTATGAGATAGTGATCATGTGATGTTTAGTGGTTTAACACCAATCCTGCCTAATAGGATAGTGGTGGCTATGGTTGTTAAAGAGCCAAAGACACCAAAATGTATGGGTACTGAATTGAGTTCAGACCCATATGACTATATAAGCTATTGAGCTTGGATTGAAAATATTAATAGTGTTTTCAATTTCATTCTCATAGTTTTGTAGTTAAATAGAGTTAAAAGGTGGGTGCTGGAGGGTTGCATTAGATCCTAAGATCTAGGTGCAGTGCTCTCAGATCCAAGGCTCCTCACTGATGAAGGCCACAAGCCAGAAACTAGTCTGGGGATATTGGATGAGTAGGCACTAGATAGGGATTTTATGCACAAGCCTTCTGGCATCCATTGATTGCTCTTGTTAGCACAAGATGGCACTACTATATGGAGAGTGTTGTTTTGTTTTGAATTGTTTAATAACAATTATTGTGCTAGTATGAGATAGTGATCATGTGATGTTTAGTGGTTTAAAATAAAATTTATTATTATACTTTTCAAATAAAAATATTATTTGCAACATTTTATTGTATCTAGTTTTTATTAACAAGGAACTAAAATTAATATTTCTGACCAAAACATGTAAGCTCAAGGACAAAAACACACACTTTAAAGACATGTGACACTAATTTAGAATATTCTAGAATAATTACAACACTGATTATTTGAAATAATAACCTAAATAAAGAAAATTATTTAAAATATATTAGAAATATTATATATTTAATTTTACAGTTAAACTATTGCTTTAGAAATATATCCTCTAAAATTTTAGACATTAAGTAATTATATATCTCAAATAATAAATTATATATTACTTTTATCTCAAAATTATACTTATTTAACTTTAAAATACTTTGAGTAGCTTTATTAACATTTTGTCTAACATGTTTGGGCTTATTTTACACATAATATTAAGAGAAGATATTATTGACTAAGATAAATTTAAATTTTTTCCAAACTAGCTATTTTTAAATCTTTCTTAAAATGACAGTTATGTATACATTAATATCTAAACTAAACAATACAGTAAACAATAAGCACCAGTTCATAATTAAATTATTATCCAAAATAAAATTACAAATCCAATATCAATGTGTTCTCTGCTAGATCAAACTTATCAAGAGCAAACACAATACAAAATAGTAATAATATCAAAAGCTAAATCAGTCAGTAATAATAAATAAATTATACCAAAATCAGAATTAAAAATCTAGCCAACAATTAAAAACTAAAATTTCACAACCAATTTGTTTTACTGTGAAGACAAATTTCTCAAGTGCAAAGAAACATAAACATATCATAAATATATTTTTAATAAATTTTCCATAATTCTTGATTACATTTTAATTATTTTTAATATCAAAAGAACTCTTTAACAAGGTAATAGTCTAACTATTGTAATTTTTTACTAGTAAAATTTTTTTAATTTTTTTTATTTATTTCATTTTTTTCAACACAACAATCTTAGCACTCAAAGACACTTTTATGGTTTGCATTTTTATGCATATATAATGCAGAACTAAAATATTTATTTTTCACTATACTTATATGAATTTTCCATTTAAACTCATATTACTTTAATCTATACAGTTTCTTACAAAAACATAGAATAATATAAATTACTCCAAAATATTACATGATCACCATTTCCCATGCTTTCACAAGCTGTTATCAGCAGTATAAAACACCCCATGCCACCCAGTGCAAGCTTTAGTAATCAATGTACACAGGAAGGTGTGTGTATAAAATTTCCATCTAGTCCTATTCATTCAATTTCCCAGACTAGTTTCTAGCATAGGCTTTCATCAGTGAGGAGCTTTGGATTTGAAAGCACTGCATCTAGATCTAAAGATCTAATGCAACCTTCTAACAGCCACCTTTTATCTAATTAGTTAACTATTAAGCTAGAAACTCAAGAAAAAAGCACATTAATATTTTCAATCTTAGCTCATTCACTTGCAGAGTCATATCAATTTAAATTCGATTCAGCATTCATAAATTTTGGTGTCTGTGATTTATCAAAACCATAGTCACCATATTGCTATAGGCAGGAATAATTCAAAACCACAAAAAACATTATGCGATCACCATCTCCTATGCTTACATAAGCTGTTATTAGCAGTACCAAACACTACATGCAGTAGTGCCAATCCAGTGCAAACCTTAGTAATCAATAGATGAAATATTTTTGCATAAAATTCCCATATAGTGCCTACTGGTTCAACATCCCCAGGCTAGTTTGTAACTTGTAGCTTTCATTAGTGAGGAGCTTTGGATTTCAGAGCACTGCATCTAGATCTAAGATTTTAAAGTAATCCTTCAGTATCCACCTTCTACCTAATTAGTTAACTGTAAAGCTAGGAGTTCAAGATAAAAACACATTGTTTTCAATGCAAGCTTGATGGTTTTATATCATCCCTGACTATGGGATAATGATGTCTGTTGTTTTGATAAGCCAAGGATACCAAAATGTATAGATGCAGAACTGGATTTAGAACTATATAACTATACAAACAAATGAGCTTGGATTGAAAATATTAATGTGTTTTTATTTTGAGCTTTTTGCTTTATAGAACTAATGAGGTGAAAGATGGATGCTGGATGGTTGCATTAGATCCATAGATCTAGATGAAGGGCCCTCAGATCCAATGATTCTTACTGATGACAGATACTATCTAGAAACTAGTCTTAGTATTTTAAATGAGTGAGGGTTAGAAGGAGATTTTATGACCAAATTTCCTGCATCTATTAATTACTAAGGTTTGCACTGGGTGACATTACTGTATGGAATGTTTGCTACTGCTGATAAACTATCCAAGAAGGATACTCTTATTCATTATCTTTTTTTTACTATTAAAAAAATTAATTAACCTGTTCAGGACAAAACTTCACCTCTGTCTTTTAAATAGGACCTAACAAGTATTTTGTTAATATTCCTTTGTACTTGGAAATTTTATTTTTAAAATTAAATGTTTTTAATATAATTTATTGATAATGTTAACATTATTTATTACAAATATAAGCTTTCAATTAATTGGCATTTTAAAAGTTATTATTTGTTGTTTTGAAAACATAAAAAAATATGTAAATGAATTTTGTTTCTTAAACAATAATATTTCACATCATTGGATGTAATTTATTAATGAAAAAGTAAATAGAAGGAAATATTAGATATTCAAATTTTATGTTATTAAAAAAAGATAAATTTAGAGTTAGTTAGAATAAAAAAAAAGAAAAACCATATTAAAAGTAAAAATATTATTTGTTATTAATATTTTTAAACAAATTTTTGATTACCCAGTAGAAACTGTTTTCACTTGCCATAAAAAACGTTTTTTAAAAATAAGTTATAATCTCTTTATAACATAAATTTTGGTTTAAAAATAAGTTTTTTATTAAAATATTGCATCATAACCATTAATTTGTAAACAAATTACTGAAAATTATAATTTTTTTTTAGAAATTTAGATTATTCCATTATTTTCCCTGAGACTAAATTACTTGGCAATCAAAAATGTTTACTTCTATTGACTTCTAGGCTACCTCTCTAATAGCATTATCATGCTAATAGGGTGGTATATTATACAAAATATCCATATAATACTGATGTCTTTAGATTTTTTCCAATTAATGCATTAAAATTATAGCTTCATCAAAATGAGATGTTACACATGATATTATAAGATTTTAGATATGCTTAAAACAATGTTGAAAAAATATAGTGATTGGAGTGCCATTGTAATGCCTAAAATTACAAAATCTGAATAAGATTATAGGCATTAACATTAAACCCATTAAAGTAATACATTTACTTCTTTATATTTTTTTTTGTTCCAAAACAAATTAAAATCCTGTTTTAAAACATTATAAAAAGACAACTTTAGAGGCAAAGAAATAAACTGGGGTTTTTTTAAAAAAAAAATTATTTTTAGAAGTCCTTTACTTTCTGTTAAATAAAATATTCTTAATAAATTTATCAGCACAGCCAATACTAAAATAATCTTTAATTTAAAATTGTTTTTTTAGAGAAAATTATTTTTTACTATTATTTAGTCTCTGATTTTAATACAACAATTTCTATAGGAGCTATATATAGAAGAAAAATTGGTAACTGTAAGGTCTGCTTATGGGTATTAAATCACAGAGGCAAACCTCTCCATACAGTAGCACCACTCAGTACAAGCCAAGGTAATCAATTGATGCAAGAAAGTTTGCACATAAAATTCCCATCTTGTGCCTACTCATCCAATATCCCCAGACTAGTTTTTTACTTGTGGCTTTTATCAGTGAGTAGCCTTGGATCTGAGAGCTCTGCACATGTGATGTTTGATGTTTGATGGTTTAATAGGTATTAAGTCATTATGTTTAACATAATGACTACACACTAAACAATTATTTTTTTTATATCTCATCACCAATAAATTATTTTTTTTTAACAGAATACATTCTTTCTAAAATATATTTTATTAAAGGATCAAAATTATTAAATTTATTTAATAATTCTTCTAATTTATTACTTTCAACTACAAACAACCACCAATATATCTAACAAACAATTTTAAATGTACACAACCATAATTAATAATTTTCTGTTCCAAATAATTAATATAAAGTAAATAAATTTTAAAGAAATACCCATTCTTCTTTAATTTTATAAAATTTAACATTGAAAATAATAATCTTGTTTTTATTTATAGATAAACACATTACTAACTAAAACAGAAAAAAAAAACATTAATACAGCATAATATATTAACAGACTGATACATATTTTCTGTATCTAAACTGCCATTTACCTAATTATTTTTATTTTCAATTCCTAAATCTTAACAAAAGCTTCAAAAGAAGATAAATCGATTTAATTACCAAATTTGACAAAGAATTTAGAAATTCTCTCAACAACACTACAGTAAAATAAAAAATAAATCTTTAAGAAAATCTTTGTTTGTGAGTTGTAATATTTCACAAACATCTTAGCTGGAATAAAATCACTCAGAAATAATATATTCTAAAATTCTTTGTAGCTTCATTATAAAGAATTTTGTGAATAATATGCAAATTTTATCATTTTTTAATTAAGTAGAATATTTATAATGCATTCAAAGTGATTTCACATCAAGTAAGATGTTTATGTTCAATCTTATTAAGAAAGTCATTTTTAATGATTTATTTTATATTTTATTGGTATTGTAGTTGATGCAATTTCTAGATTCTTCAATAATTTTTTAAAAGAATTTGTCACTTTTAGGTGTTTTCATTTTTTTTGCGACTTTGATAAAATTAATAATTTTAAAATAAAAAATAATTGTGTATATGGTAAAAATATATAAAACGTAAACTAATTGTGTAGATTTTCTTTTTAAATTTTGTTTAATTTTTTGTAAACCATTTTTCATTTTATTTTTTCCTTCCTATGTTTTGACCATATTTCATAGTCATTTTCAAGGATTTTTTCTGTAAAATAAATGCATTTATTTATAATATTTTTATATAGAATACAAATATATGTTTATAATCACTACACAATAAAATATAAGAAAATATTTGCATATAAATCATAATTTTATTATTTTTATTTTATAGTTATCTTTGAATTTTATATTATATTTTTTCTTTTAAAATCTTTAAATTAATTATAATTTTTGTTTCATAATTGATTAATTCTTATTATTATTCCTATTCAAAACTGGTTTTAATTTTTATTATATATAAGATTTAACATTTTCAAGCATTTTTATTCTCAAAATTTAAATGCTTACATTCTTTCATATGCAGGTAAATATTAAAATTTCTGTCTTTCAGAAGTTGTTTCAACATGGTTTTTAATTTTTTTCTCTGCATATGAAGCACTTTTATTGTTATTTTTAAATCAAAAGCAATTTATAATATAAATGCCATTTATATTTTTCAATCCCTCTCTTTTTTTTAACAAAATAAAATGAAAAATAGTTCATAAAAGAAGATTTAGAAAGAAAAAGATGTATGCAATTGGTTTATTTTTTATATATTGAAATTAATGCACTATATTTAAAAAGAAATAAAGCCATTAATGAAGTTTTAATTGATTAAACAATAGAAAATTTGTATCAATTGTTAGTAGATTAAGCAGTATTGAGGTTTTTATTTCTGTCTTAATTAATAATGGATCTTTGCAAAAAAATAAAATTATTAAAAAATTGTTTTTACTGCTGGAAGATTATATGTATTTTAGTTATAATATTAAGTTGTATAAGAATAAAGAAGAATTGATAATAAGTTATGTTATTTAGGCATTAGTTTAGTCAGTTTATATTAAAACTTCATATTAATGAAAAAAAATGTTATAAAACCTTATATATTCAAGAAAATTTAAACATAAAGGCCTGATACAATTAGACAGGAAATATTACATTGTTGGATTATTGGAGTCTTTAGACTTATAATTAAAATATTTGTTTTGTAATTTAAAAGAAATTGGATTCTAGTAAGTTTCTATTGGTATTCATTTATATGTGGATATATACATACATATGTATTTTTCTATTTATCTGTTTATTAAGCAAATGCACATGCGCTTAAGATTTGCCCATATATAAACGTTTGGGTAGAAATGATAGATAAATTCATTCTATCTTTTCACAAAGACTTTATCTTGTATTTGGAAGTGAGAGTATTCATTTATAGTTAAAAATCCACAAAGCACGTGTGCATTAGCTTAATGGCTGATTATTACTACTACAGTTTATAGAACATCACACTATATAAAATAAATATCTCATTTATCTGTTTATTATAATTTAAATAATGTCTATTGGGTGTAGTTGCTATAGATTAATTGGTCATGTGATTGCAAAAGAGAAAACATCTTGTTATGGTTCCTATAAGGAATGAAAACCTGGTTTAATGTAGTAAACAAATTTTTATGTATTTTTAGTTGTCAATTTCAATTTTGCTTAAGATTAATTACTAGTTTAAATTTTATAAAAAAGACAATATTATGGACAATTTTTAAGATTGAAATTTGAAATTTAAAATATTATATATATATTTCAGTTAGCATTATGTGTTGTTTATATATATATATATGAAAAACAAAAACAAGTTAATCATATATATCATTACAATATATATATATATATATATATATATATATATATATATTGTAATGATTATGTGGCCATTTTTTCTAATAAACTTGTGCCCACTGTGACTGCTAGGTGGTTAAAATTGAGCAAATTGGGGCCACAAGTGTAAATATTGTGTTAAGGTAATTATTCTTCATACAGTAGGATCTCATAGAGTTTTACAAAAACTTGGGAGATGATTTATTTTCATTCAACATTATTGCATTAATTAATAATTGACTACAATAAATTATGTCCAGCATAGATCAGAAGTTCATGACACTCACTAATCTTAGGAAAGATCAACAAAATATGAGTGTTTTACAATTAAGTTTAATCATACTATAACTTTCAAAAAAAGTAACTATCAATCAATAATTGAACACATAACAGTAATATTATTAGTATTAAAATAAACTGATGTGATATGTCTGAAATTGTTTTCACTAGATGTTGGATCCAGTTGGCCACCTCACTAATGCTATAAGCTTAGTACATAGATGATGATTTTATCTGATATTTGTTTGTAAGTGTGTGTATGTTTGAAACAACTCTTCTGGTTGCAATTTTTTTCATGCTTAATTTTAAATATCAAAAAATATATATACTGAATGTTTTTCTAAAACAACATCACTATTTCTGATATTGTCCCATACTACATAATCACTGATAGGTATTAAAATAGGATTACTACAGGCAATTAATTAACAAAATTTGAAATAACACTGCAAATGTGTACAACACTATATTTTACACAAAATCACACACATATATAAGAAAATGTAAGTTATACCTCTTAACCATAAAAACAGCCATCCCATAAAAAAAAAAACAGATAAAACTTTCCATATCTTAGAGAAGCATATATAACAGAGGAGATAGCTGTATATGATTAATAAGCTTATCTTTAAAAAGATAGATATAATGTTATAATCCAGACATGTACATAGAATTAAAATCTTTGATTCTTATTTTATAAGTCATAAAAGTGAGCATAGCCCTAAGTGAATAACTTTTCAAATTATGAATGTCAATAATAATGTATTAATTCATATGGATATATGACATAAATGCATATACAACCTTAAATTTAGTTCTCCACATCATTCAGAAAGTGCTCAATAATATCCTATTTCCAAGCAAACTACCATTAAAAATAAACTGTTATTTATTAAAATGACTATTATTATTTAATGCCTTCTCTTCTTTAATGTTTATTAATATTAAATTATTAAAATAATAATTTGATCTACTTCCTATAACATGTACCTAATATTTACTAAGGCTGTAACCTCAAGAATATGTACATAAAATGCTATAGTAGGGACCTTTACAGGATTTAACCACAAGCTTACATTTTGGAAAAAAAGAGGAGAACTCTTCTTTACTTCAACCTACTTTCTATATAAATAGGTGAAGCTGAAGTGGTTAGATCTGAGAGTGTGAAGCTATTCAATACTTCACTGATTAAGTCCATATTTCTTATTACACATCAATACTTGCGAAGGTCCCTACTATCATGTTTTTATGTGCATATTCTTAAGGTTACAGCCTTAGTAAATATTACTTACATAATCAATGTGTGTTTAAATAAATTTATAATAACATGTACCACAAAACATTTAATACATTTGGTTAACCATATTTTCTCTCACACCCATGGATATTCATATACATTTATTAAAGCAAATTTATCTATATAGAAAGCTCACTCCAAATTTACAGTAACATATTTTAGTATACTTATTACTAGTTTTTTTTCCTCTTCTTATTTATTTAGATTGATGTTAATTCTGGAGAAAATAATTAGCTTTGCCAAGTAGGTTATTAATAAAAGATAGTACCTTTGCAGAAATAGCATATAATTGATAAAAGACCAGTTCAAGTTCTTTTTTTCTTATATTATTCTTAGATCATTTGACCATTACTTTATTATGGTAGCTAGCAGAAGAACTATTCATCTTTTTTTTAAATTCTTTTTTTTTATCAATGCATACTCTTAAAGGTCTAGCAATGTCTTTTAAACATAGAACACCAAAATATAATATAATATAAAACAACAAAATTATTATATCAATTGAAATGCATAAAATTAAGTATATGATGTCATTTTGTTAAATCAAGAAGTTAAAGTCAAATGTAATAAATGTATATGTGACCTTTTTAATCAGTCTTTAAATGTGTAATCTTTTTTTAAAAGTTTTTTTTCATGCAAAAGTCAGAATGGCATTAAATATATAAAAGAAAATTAGCTTAGAGTATTTTTTCTCTTTCTTTCTTTTTCTGTGAATGAGTGTATTCTAAGTTGATTTACTAGATGTATTATCAAAACAGGCAAAACTCACTATGCCTATTGCCACACACAGCAAGCTAGAGTAATCAATGGATGCCAGAAGGCTTGTGCATAAAATGCCTATTTAGTGCCTACTCATCCAATATCCCAAACCAGTTTCTGGCTTGTGGCCTTCATCAGTGAAAAACCTTGGATCTGAGAGCACTGCACCTAGATCAGTATTGTAGTACCAGGAGTAATATTTATACAAAACACAGTTATATGTATTTGGAAGAAACTCAGATATGACAGGAATGAAATGGAAAATCATTTATACTTTAACTGATCCAGATAATCATAGACAGTGAGAGAGATATCCTATAGGGTTTTGTTTACTCTTTCATGGAAAAATAATCTTTGGTTAGCACATTATTTAAATTTTCTTTTTTCTTCTTCAAATTTCTCATCTAAGCTCTCTACTGGGTGGAAAGTAAGCTCAGAAAACTAATGGATCTTAGTAAGATCTGTCAAAAGCATACAAAGCAGATTGAATAAAAATTATTTTTTAATTTGTACATAATTATTTTCTTATATCTAATTGGTCTGTGTTTGTCATTTTGGATGGAATTTTTACAAATAGGTAAAGGTTGTTTGTTAAGTACACTCATTCTGATAAGGATTAAATAAAATTAAAATAATTATATTGTCCACATATAAAAAAGCTCTAGTTACCAAGATAATTAATTAATAAAAATAAAGATCTCTAATCAATACGATTTAACAAAACCTTGGAATTTGAAATTTAAATAAATTATTCCGTTTTTCAAAAACCTATCAATTAATGAATGAAACCTTGATTTTAAATTTTCCTTAATTGTCTGTTTAACAAAAACAAAATACAAAAGAAAACAGATGTAACTAAAAGAAAATAGTCTATTTTAAAATTTTATTTATAATTTTGAAATATTATTTAAATTACTATTTTAATTTTTAACTTTCGAATACACACTAATATGTATACAGAAATAAGTATATAGATGCATACTAACACTCCACAGATTGACAGTTTTTTAATTTTTCTAATGTCTTTATGCTATATTTAAGACCAATACTCTATACTAGTCTATCTGTTACAGCCTAACTCCTGTTCATCTCTTGCTACTGCAAATAAAGCAACAATTTATATATATATGAATTTCTATTTATTTTGTTTTGTATTATCACTGTATATGAGAGCCTGTCTTGACAAAAATAGCATTAGTAATGAATTTGTTCTTTAATTTTGACTTGTGATTTAATTGTGATTTGATGTAGTTTGTTTAAAATCAATATAAACTGTAAATAATATATGTAATAACTACATATATAAGTCATGGTAACTTCTACTTTTAAAACATTAAATAATTAATAACTTTCTAAAGCATTTTCATCTATAGCCACAAAATCTTTTTCAACTGCTTTCATACGCAAAACTGAAAGCAAAGGATTATGCAACCATAATTAAAAATATACTTTTGTGTTGTTTATAAGTATCTTAAAATAAAAATTTACCATGATTTATGGAATCACCTACAAAGATTAATAAAGTATATATGAATTATTTAAATATAGGAAGGAAAGATTAGCAACAGGGAACTGAGTACATAGTGGAGTGAGTAATAGCCACAAATAATGATCAGACTGGAGCTTACATTAAATAAAAGCTTTTATACTGATCTAGCCATATTTCCTGATCATCATCTCCTCCAAATTGATAGCATTATTCTGATGTAATATAAAACATTGTGCTCTTAATTTGGATGAGAAAAATTATGAAACACAAACTTTTAATAATAACAATAAATTTATTTAATACAATAGAATAAAAATAATAAACTTTTATATTTATATAGTTACATCATTATCATAATGAAATATGGAATATACATGACAGAAAATATTTTAAATTATTATTTATTCAATAAAAATCATTGTAAAAGTTTTACCCAATTACCTGTTGAGTTCAGCTTTTTTTAAACAGTAATCTCCAAACACAATGAAAGTATCTTCATAGTTTCATATTGAAATTTTGTAAATTATTTAACTTGAATATGTTTCCTAAATACAATCCTTTTTAGATATAGTGGCATTACAATTTAGGACAATAGATATGATGAATATGTGTACATTCTTTCTTTTCTTTGGTAATTTCTTCTTATAACATTTAATTAATTGGTAAATTTCTTTATAATATTAAATTATTGAGTGTGTTATGGCACCCACAATAAGATCCAATATTGGAAAATCCACTGGGTATTATTTAGTATTAAGGCATTATCATCACTCCATGAATACAACTACAATTCCAGAAAGATGAGATTGAGCACTCTGATTAAAGTTATATTTCATCATCACAAATATTTACGAATATGTGAAAATCCAAATCATTTTCCTAGCTTTAATTTATAAAGCAGCACATAGAAAAACTTAACTGAACTCTTCCAATCTCTTGAAAGCGGACGATGATCTGGGTTTTTTTTTTAAACTTTATTTTCTGGAAATCCCATAGCAACTTAATATTTTGAAAATAATTAACTTTATTTTAGAATTATTATTTTAAAATACCAAGAAATCATTTTTTTTGACAAATTATTTTTTTTCACCTTGATTTAAAATAAATAAATAACATTTACAAAATTTTAAAAAACATAATATTTTTTTGCATTCACTCTTTTTTTTTAAAGCTATATGTATAACCTCTGGCATGAGGTTACAATATATATATATATATAAAGAGAGCGAGAGAGAGCGCTCACAAAATAAGCTCTTAGCAAGCTTTGCAGAATATCCCCATCCCCTGACCAGTTTCCGCTACTCGCATTTTCAGTGAGGTGCTAGGATATTCAAGCATTAGATTAAAAATCCCAGGACAATCCCAGCACTTTATCTAATGTATAACTATTTGTGTAAATAAAGGTCTGAGATAAAGTACTGAATAGTTTATTGCTTAGAAGATCATACACCCGAATTGACAAGAATGAGCATTAATCCAGAGAACAATAATTCTACTCTAAATTATAAAACATATGGTACAATTAATATGCATAATCTTTCTAGAATCATAAAGAGAAAAGTGATAATAAAAACTTTGTCAAGTAAAAGTGAAATAAAAGAATTTGATTAAATTTGTATGTGCATAATATGCTGTAACTGAAAATAAAACCTATTCCGAATTCCAAAGAGTGCAATGACTTATTAGTTGAAATTATATAATTAAATAAAAACCTTCCTTCAACCTGAATGTCAGTGACATCAGAACACCAAAGTAAACGATTAAGCATAAGTTAAACTTGAGATTTAAAACAATAATTAATCACCTGGAAATGTGTCCACAAATCTTTAATAATGGTAGTGAAAAATTTATTCATTTTTGAGCATCAACAAAAATTTTTAATATAAAACATTTTTTCTTTCTCAAAAAAAAAAAAAAGACAAAACAATTTTAAAATTTTAATTATAATAGATTAGAGATTGTATTTGTTTTGTCAATTCTGTAAAGCACATAGTAATAAAATACTTGGGAAATTGATATCAAAAGTAATTTGTATGACATTACTATCAGTGGCCATTTATTAATGGTTCTAAGTAGTAATGCATTTCACTTTTAAATGAAATAGTTTAACATAATAAAGTGGCAGTTTTTTAAACGTAAGTATTCCTCTTCTATTTATATTAAAAAGATTTTTCAATTTAAAAATTTAACTAGTTTTATCTTAGAGCTATTCCTAATATAACAAAAATAAATTAAAAAAGAATAGAATGGTTTCTTAGTCACTCATGCATAAAACGATTGCAGCACCAGAAATGACTAAATTATGCCATAATCCATGAATATTGAAATCCAAAATTTATAGCAAACAACAAAGAAATTATAATTTTTATGAAATAGTAATAATACAAACAATAATTGTTGATATACTAGAGTAATAAATTTTAAAACTTTTTATTATAATTATTATTATTATGGCATCAATATAGAACTTATTACTAGTGGTATGCATATTCAATATTCATTAAAATATACACAATAGCATTAGATGCATTTTGTGGAATAAAATAGTCTGCATACTTTGAATAAATCAATAAAAATGTGACATGTTTATGTGATGTTATTGGATTTAAGAATATTAAAAATTTTGATCGCAAACTACCACTGATATTTTTAAATTGTAATTAGATAGATGTTATGCATAGTATCATCTACTGTTATAACCTATGCCATTAATTATGAGGCAAACAATAATTTAGTAATTTTATCTGTATATATTAAAAATTGTCTTACATACAAAGATTAATTTGCATATATTAGCATACATCAACAACAACACAATGTTTCTAACTCTTTGGCTATGAATATGAGGATAAAAGACCTCGAAAGTGCTAAGCCTCCTATTTAATTTTGATAGTTCTAACTTCACCAATGAGCGTTTGAAACATGGTATAATTACCAATTTGTATTAATTATATAATGCAGTTGGCATCAATGTTTTTTGATTACTTGATTATATTATTTTTAATCAAACATTTTTTTTGGAATTAATAAAAGTGATTTAGTAAAGATTGTATCACAGAGAATAGTAAGATAAAAAATACTGTTCAAAAAGTATAAACAAAATTGAAAAAATAGTTTTGCCAAAACATATAAGACTGCATGCAAAAGATGTAATCATGCAAATTAAATATTAAATTATATAATGATAACTAATATTAAGATATATAAACATCAAATGGCTTTCTCACTTTACTCTTAATATGCTTCCAAGAGCAGTTCTCTTTGCACTATTACAGAAACTATTGTAATCTTTGAATAATAAATAAATCCTTGTAATAATGGTACATTATAATATATACTCTTAATCTTCTCCTTTACTTTCTTTGCATTTCTTTATATATTTATATATATTGCTTATAATAACTTCTGTCATATACACTTTAATGCAAAAAATTTTTTTAATAAAACTTCTTTATTTTCCTGACAGTTTCAACTATCCAGCAGTCTTCATCGGAGCTTTCTGAATCTTCCTTTGCTTCTTTTTTTTCAGAAAGCTCTGAAGACTGCTGGACAGCTGAAACTGTCAGGAAAATAAAGAAGTTTTATTTTAAAAAATTTTTGCATTAAAGTATATATGAAAAAAGTTATTATAAGCAATATATATGAATAATGGTACATCCATATTCTCAGAATGAATTTCTGCATTTTGCTTTTGTCAGTAAGAAGTTAGGATCCAAAACTGTAACAAATGTTTTAGGCAGGCACTTAACACCACATTTCAGTCTTGATACCATTAAGATATCTCGAAATTATAAAAAAACATGTTAGTTTGATAAAAAGTGAAGAAGTTAAAAAGTATTGTTAAATACATGTGTACATTAACTTAAACCTTGGGTAAAAATATGAAGAGAATTGGTTTTGAAATATTATATGTTTATTTTATTTCAAAACTTTGAATAAATTATGCAATAATGAATATGGGAAGTTTAATAGAAAAAATTGAACTGCAAAAACTGCATTTAAAACAGGCAAAACACACTATACACCACACACAGCAAGCTAGAGTAATCAATGGATGCCAGAAGGCTTGTGCATAAAATCCCCATCTAGTGCCTACTCATCCAATATCCCCAGACTAGTTTCTGGCTTGTGGCCTTCATCAGTGAAGAGCCTTGAATCTGAGAGCACTGCACCTAGTACAAGCTTACTGCCATGTGTGGCAATACGTATAGTGTGTTTTGCCTGTTTTACCCACAGTTATACACAAGCATAACAAGTGGTGGTCATGTGATGTTTATTGGTTAGAAACTGCATTTGTTTTTTATAGTTTAGAATAGTGGTAACATCGCAGAGGTAAAAGTAAACAACTTCTGAAATGAGAAAAAGTAATTCAACCTACCATTCTTCTGTTTCATCTAATTATATAAAGCAAAAATAGTCCAATAATTAATCACTCAGTCTCAGGGCATAACAAAATGTCTTTAATGATAGGTTGAGCTTCTATTTATTAGAGCACCACTCCATAATCAGTGACAAAGAGTATTTAGGTAAAATTTATATTAGAGATTGAATAAAATCATAAAACCTTTTGTTAATTTTGACTAGACTGGCCAAAGTAGTTTTTAGTACTTTTTAAAGAGATGTTGGAGAATAATTTGTTCTGCACTAATTTACTTGCTTTCTTTATTCTATGTATATTAATTCGTATTTAAATAACATTTTTAAAAGGCATTATTTTAAAAATATTTTGATAAAGATATTCGAACCAAAGGACCACTCTCCTGTTTTTTTAATCTAATATATATATATAGTTTTCGCCGTAAAACTTTAAATAAACCTTGATAACGTTTCCATTAACTTTTAGTTTTCTTTGACTTGGTTGCAATTATTGTAGACTAAAAATAGAAAGAAAAAATTAGAATGAAAAGAAGCTCGTTCACTCTTCTTTTTAAAAGCAGCAAATTAGTAATAAAGAAATGTCATTCATCTGACATCTCGTTACAAGAATTAATAATCTACAGAAATAGAAATTGTAAAATGTTTGAAGTTAAATAATAAAAAAAAAAAAAAGAACTTTACATTGAAATAAAAAATATCTTTCAACAGTACATTTAAAAACAAAGTAAAAAAAAAAAAACGTGAATAATTTTAATATTAAAATCGACATTATTATTATATGCTTGCGATAAAATAAAACAATATTGTCATTTTCTGAGACTTTAATCATCAAGATGTTTGCTTTTAGTGCTGAACAGTGCATGGGTTGTCAGTTTTTGAGAACAATAGTGTATATATATATATCTTGTAGTACCAGAAAGGAAAAAACCTTTTCATAAAAACGCGACCAAATAAACCGACCGGCATAGCTTTTAATCTAGTATACCATTGTTGAAAATAATATTTTTTTCTCTACAATTTTTATGCTGTTCTTTTTAATTTTAAATAACTGGAATCATCTTTAAATCATGTAATAACTGAAATATAGGCTTATTATACCTGTATGAATATATGTAATATTTAGGGTATATGAGCACAGACTTTCACACGACCCACCACTCTCCACTCTATCTCTAATACTGATACCCTCGAACCTATCATTGTTGAAAAGATAAATAATCACCAATATACGTATTTCATGCCAAACCAGCAATCATCTGTTTGTCCAGATTATCATCTCTACATATATATGCAATAATATAGCCAATATTCATACTTTAATGGACAGGCTTCAATCAACTCCACACTCCAACTCTTCAACCGTCCATCCAATTGAAAATCTGATGATGGAACGCTCAAAAGCCACTCTGAGGCCGAGATTCTTGTCACACCCATGTTGACCTAAAGTCAATCTGACCCCTCATGTACAGGACCCAATCCATTTACTACATACACAAGGGATGGGCAGACATACCTGTATCAATATATTAAATATATAGGGTATATGAGAACAGGCTTTCACATGACCCACCACTATCCATTCTATCTCATAACACTGATTCATTCAAACACATATATGTTGAAAATGATAAATAATCACCAATATACGAATTTCATGCTAAACCAGAAATTATCAGTTGTGCCAGATTATCATCTCTACACATATATGCAGTAAGTATTCAGATATATATTAAGATAACCAATCTTCATACTTTAATGGATAGGCTTCAATCCACTCCACACTCCAATTCTCCAATTGTCCATCCAATTGATCACAAAGCATCTTAATTTAATGATTTTTGTTATAAATTTTTTTGGAACCAATCTAGTCAGTCACATTTTTATTTTTATGTATTCTTTAAACACTGCTTTGACATCATGAAATAATATTGATATGATTAATTGATTATTTGAATATTTCTTTAAAAAAATGGCAAAATTGTAGTAGTATTTCTTTTTTTTTTTTTTAGACTCTAAAGATCAATTGATTCATTTAGAATTTTAAACAACTTTTGATTTGTAATTGGTATATTTGTTTTGAATATTTTTATGTTCTGTTTAAACATTTGTAAATTTCTTCTTTTTTATTGGCTTTTTAAGAAATGAGAGGAAAGAGGGAGGGGTGAAATGCATTGTGGACTTTGATGAAAACAAAATTGTCATCTACATTTAATACAAAATAATCAAATCAAACACTCCAAATAAAAATGAATACGCTGGCTTTGAAACAAACACAAATTAACCAAAAATATATAAAAACTGAAAAACTTTTTTATAGATTTGAATTTTACTTTTTTTTAATTAAAAACTAAAAAATAATACAATAATTTAAATGGACATCTTTTTAAATAAAAACATTTTAATTCAACACAAAGTTTATTCTGAAAAGTAATTTCTAACAAGTTTAATAAATGGTACTTTGGTATTAGAGCTGCAACATCGAGCATGTATTAGACCTACTGCACCTGTTCACATTCATATCAATCCACTGATAACTTTGTAATTTTGGAATCTGACCAAAATAACATGTACACAAATCTTGTACATGATACTTTGGCAAGGTTTACAAAGTTATTGAGAGGTTGATATGAATGTAAACAGGTGTAGTACGTCTAATACATGCTCCATGTTGCAGGACTAAAAATAAATAAAAGTAAAAACATAATAAACATATTTATCATTTTCATAAGAAATGTACAATTTTGAACAAGACATTCAAATATGTATGACTTGGATACTAACAACTTTTAAGAATGACATTTGAAATATTAAAAAAAATGTGATTTGTGATCTTAATGAAATGACAGCATTATACAAAAAAACTATTAGTTTGAATACACACTAAACAAACAGTAAATGATTTTAAAGTTTTTAAATAATATTTATAAAAAGACATTAACTATATGTATAACTTTCACACTTAACAACTTTTAAAAATGACATTCCCAATCAGAAAAAAAAAATGTGATTTGCGATCTTAATGAAATAATGGCATTACACAAAAAAATTGTTACTAAACAAACAGTAAATGATTTTGGTTTTTAAATAATATTTATAAAAACACATTAGGTATACTTATATGATATTTACTGTGTAATATATAACAGGAATTGTCACCTTGAAACAAAACATTTAATATTATCATAGAAAATGGAGATCTCTGCAAAAAACTTTCTCTCCAAAAATATAAACACATGATTGCAGAGTATGCTAAGATTTTCAACAGAAATGCTAATAAACATATTTTTTTATATTAAACCCCTCAAAAAAAAGAACAAAAACCACACAAAAAATACATATTAATTATAAGACTTTTATTAGGTTTTTATCCTGGCAGAACTATTTCTTTTATATTGTTAAGTATGGCAGAAAAACAATAACTGAAAATGTTGAAGTATTACAAAAAAAGATTGCATTGATAAAGATAAAACATGTTTCCACACATATACTCATGGGAATTATTTCCTTTTGATGTCATCATAACATTACACATTTCTTTCTGATAAAAGCCAGGATAAATAAAAATGTAATAAAAGTCTAATAATTAATATGTATTTTATTTATTTATTTATTGTACTTTTGGTTTAATTTCTTTATGAAAAAATGTTTATTAGCACTTCTCTGCAAATCCCAACATACTATGCAATGATGTGGTACATTTTTGGAGGGAAATTTTTTACTGTAGATCTCCATTTTCTGTGGTAATGGTATATGTGAAAACTTTAGTTTTAACTCATAAGTTCCTATTATATCTTACATGGTAAGTGGCTTAGGAATATAGTTAATGTATTTTTATCCAAATTACTTAAAAATCAAAATCATTTATTGTTTGTTTGGGGTATATTTAAACTAACTATTTTTTTGATTAATGGCATCATTATTGTAATATCGCAAATCACATTTTATTTTTTATTTTAAATGTTGTTCTTAAAAGTAGTTAGTGTTGAAAGTCACTTTTTTTTAATCTTGTTAATGTTGAAAGTTGTACATATTTATGAAAGTCACATTTTTTTTGGAAAGTTGCTAATGTTGAAAGCCATACATATTTGTGAAAGTCGACTTGTTAATATTGAAAGTCGTACATATTTGTGAAAGTCACATTTTTTTTGGAAAGTTGTTAATATTGAAAGTCATAGATATTTGAATACCTTTGTTATTGAAAATTATCTATCTATTTATTATGTTTTACTGTTTTTTACTTTTACTTATTTTTAGTCCTGCAACACAAACATGTATTAGACCTACCACATCTGTTCACATTTATATCAATCTCCTGATAACTTTGTAATTCTTGCCAAAATACCATGTACAAGATCCATGTACACATTCTTTTTTTTTCCAAAAATAAAGCATGTACAAGATCCATGTACACATTATTTTGGTCAGATCACAAGATTACAAAGTTATCAGTGGATTGATATGAATGTGAACAGTCACAGAAGGTCTAATACATACTCTGTGCTGCAGCTTTAATACTGAAGTAGCAAAAACAAATATATTAATCTTTAACTGAAGTTTAAAGTTTATATTTAGGATAGAGATAATTATAGTTTAATAAATTATTAATAATCATTAATGTGATTGTTTGAATGATTATTAATAGATATTAATGTATTTATCTAAAGTAATTATGTCAAAGTTGAATGCAGAAGATGTAAATTAAATTGTAATAACATATATATATAATAATTAATTAAAATTGAAATACAGTGTAATAGAAAAGGATAGCAGGTAAATAATTATTTTGTGTTTTATCACAAAGTGTTTGTTTTATAAGATTTTGTGAAACAACAAGTGTTATTGTAAAATGCAAACTGATTATTGTATTTTATAGAATATCCTTTATTTAATGTTATGAATTAACTGCAAAAACAATAATAATTCATCATCACACCTGCTTTCTTGACAACTTTCCATGGTGATTAAGTAAGAGATTTAACCAATTGAATGATCTCTGAATAATGTGGCAGAGCACATTCTCATGAATATCTTGAAATAAATATATAATATAGATAGTTAAAAAGAATTTTAAAAGGGCCATCGTAGTTCAAAAAGCTATCTAACATCTAATCACAAAATAAATAAATAAGCAAAAGATATTACACAGATTTAGTTAACTTTAAGAAAGTGAAAATTTTTATTATGGTTTTGGATTATTCTCTAACTAAAATAAATGGATGTCATTTACCAGGAAATAATCATATAGTTATCTGAGTTAACTATCTTAAAACATTTCTAAACTTACTTAAAAATTTTCAGCCACATAAACAAATTTCAAATTCCATTTGACTTTGAATTAACATTATTAGCATAGTATGCAAATGCATTAAGTTATATACCAAGGGAATCTCTCTGAAGTTTATATATGTACACACACATATGCGTATATATAAAATATATGCGCGCACACACAAACACGACATGTTCTAAGTACCACTCTAATTAAATTTAATATAAAAGCATGTAGATTAAACGCGTTCTGATTATTACTTTCTTAACTTATTAAAAATACAAATTAATAACCTGTGACACGATGAACGTTTACAATTGTGCTTAATTATACCATAAACAATATTAAACTTAAAGTTTTTAATTTTCTAATCTAAATAAAGTGTAAAGTAAATCAAATTATTGATCGTAAAATAAATATTCTTTCTCCTTGATTTCCGTCTGATTTAAATATTCATGCTTGAACTAATTTTAATTTGCTAGTAAATTGAATAATACAAGTATGCTAGGAAAATGTAATTAGAAAATCTTCTAATGTTTTCTTCTAAATTAATGCAATATTGTATTAAATTATAGTAAATGATAAGTTAGATATTAACAAACGTATTTGCAAACTTACTTAAAATTGCTCGTTAGTATCTGCTTGAAATTTGTCTTAGTAGCTGTATTCGGACGTGATTGTTCCGTGAAGTACTTTTATGAGCAGTCTTGCGTTGTTAGCCGAGAGGTATCGCAGCTGCCATGCAAGCAAGTAGTTGGTTGCAGACGGTTGTGGGTTCGCGTCCCGGCCGATGCTATGACACATGGGAAAAAAAGTACTTTTATGAGCAAATATTTAATGTAATAAATAAGTTCTCTGCAATTACACACAAATTTATCTTGCTTTCTGTTAGACGGTAAATTTTATAATTAAGTATCTTATTAAAACATGTTAATCACTTCCAGTGATAGTTTATCACTGTTTTTTTACGAAAATATAATATCATGCTTAAGTAAATAAAGGGATTTAAACATAGGATTTTTTGGTCTATACAAAGACAGATGATCCCTAATATACATATTTTGTGCCAGAACTCATCAGTTGGGACAGATCATAATCTCACACACATATATACAATCAGTGTTTGGCTTCTATTAAGAGAGCAATTCCCTTCAACTATTTAATCATCCATTGAACAACCTTTAATCTTCGCACCCTTCAACTATTTAATCATCCATTTTATTGAAAAACCAATAATGGAATGCCCAATGCCCTTGGTGGATTTGATATTGCAATCATGCTCATGTAGACATGATGTCACTCTAATCCCTCATATTATTGGACAATTACATATCCATATATTATAGGAGAGGGATAGGCTAAACTTACAGATGTTACCCTATTTCTAAGGCAATATGTAATTAGCCTTGGAATAAGTTACATCTATAAGTTCATCCCATCCCTCTCTCATTAATACATGGATATGTAATAGTCCGATAATATTAGAAGTTAGATTGACATAATATCTACATGGGTTTGACAGTGATATTAAATCCGTCAAGGGTGTTGAGCATTCCATCATTGGTTTTTCAATGAAATGGATGGTTGAATATTTGGAAGAGTGAGTAGATTGAAACTTGTCCCTAAAGTTTAAGGCATTTCTATCTAAATATAAGCTGAGCACTGATTGTATATATGTGTGAGAGATTATGATTTCACCCAACTGATGGGTACTGACTGGTTCTTCTGAATGCAATATGTATATTGATGATCATCCATTTTTTTCATATGCATGTGGTCTTGTGGGTCAGTTGTTTGAGATGGAGTGGGGGATGAATATAGATTAAAAAATCCTAAGTTCCAATCCCTTTGTTTATTTGTATAAGGAACATTTATTGTACACTGTATTAATGCACACACATATATAGTTTAATAGTGTATTAATGCATTTACATATATATAAGTTTAAAAAAGCCATGTAAATTACCCACCATTTTGCCAAACCTTTTTTAAACAGCTCTCCCAAACATTTTAAAGTTATATTTTCATGTTTTTCCTCTAGATGAGAATAATTAAATACTTAATTGTTAATTAATAGTTGATTGTCTATGTTATATATATATATATATATATAACATAGACAATCATCTATATATATATATATATATATATATATATATGCTAGACCTTGAAAACATATATTCTAAGTTTTTCCATATCTTGAAAAGATGTTATTGTTTCACAGGGTTCAGATTAAAATTTGAGGTGCTATGTATGGAAATTGAATGTTGTAATTATTACAACCTGAGACCTACAGGTGTATATAATTTTATTCATAAAAATATACTACAGTATATGTAATACACAATGAGCATTTTCCAATTTCTCACTAAGCTTTGTGATAAATGCTTGGCCAGAAAAAGCATTTAAAATATCTCTGTCAGAAACTCCCCCCCCAACCTCTGACCATGGTTTTGTGCTTTGGTACTCCTCAGAGGCGCTAGTTAGCTTCAGACACTAGATCTAAAAATACCAACCCAAAACCAGCATTTATATAAAAGTTATCTATTGAGTGGAAAATCTGAAATTTTCAGACACCTATATATCTTCAAACCCAGCTATCCAACTGAAATAGCTATATGGGGCTGAGAGATCTTCAGCCATACCATATATATATATATATATATATATATATATATATATATATATATATAATAGTTTGAAAATTATGATAATCATAAAAAATAAACAGTAATAATATAGAATTTATACAGGAAGTATTTTTGATTACTTGTAATAAACTGAATTTACAGACTAGATTAATATTAGCAATGTTTTGATATAATTGGTCAGAAAATAAAGGACACTGAACTCATTCTAGAAATTGAATGTGCCTGATATTTAAAATTTTGCAAAAAGAAAAATATAAATTATTATGCTAATTCACAGAGAAGCAATAATGTAATTAACTGTGCAAAATAAAAATAAATGAAGACTTCTGAATGCATGCAAAGTATAAGTTGTGAACAAGACAGAAAAGCTAAATGTGTTGGTAAGCATGCACAGCTCCAGTAGGTATAAGAATTAATGGTGAAGAATCAACAGAGCTTAAAATGTGCAGTGAAATATAATACTGCATTGTATGTGCATAGATTTATTTTGAGCAAGGAACTGGTTATCAAAATTGTCAAAGAATGCAAAAAAAATCCTTGTTTATAGTTTCAAATTTATTTGTAAAGATAACCAGCAAGTGCTAGTTGAGGTCACTAATACTTTAGTATTATTATATTCAGAGTAATAAACACTTTTTTTTTCAGTTGAAATTTAGTGTGTATTTATTTTTTAAAAATACATTTATGAATGTACAGTTGGCTTAGATGAGTTTAGTTTGGCATACAACAGTTGGCATAGTTGAGAATTTAAAACCTATGTAAAGCATCAATTTGAGTAAGAATATATAAAAGTATTATGGAAATTAGTGGTCAAGATTCCTGAAGATCAGCATGAACTACTTAGTGATAACATGAATAGAAATCATAGTAATTCAGAACAATACAATAACACCTTTTGACAATAGCAACCCAAATAAATGGCAAATACATGTAACACATAATGAGAGATATGTGATAATAAACAGGATGTAGATAATAAGCTAAAAATCACTAATGTGAATTGCTTTTGAAGTTAAACTTACACTGTAAACCAATGACTTTGAAATATATAGTGCAACTTCATTTCTGAAATGGACTACAATCACAAAGTGAAAGCATTCAGAAGTACAATATATTACTGTGTAAGCTACAAAGGAATGCCAGTTTAAGGTTCTGGAAGATGTGATGTTAGACCAGCTGCTATGGAATATGAGAAATGTAAAACTTAGACAAAGTAAGACTACACTTACAAAGACTGGTAATCTTGAAAAAGACAGCATATGAGGCATTTCTGGAACATTTCATTTGATAGAATTTAGAAATACGGCAGAAGCTACCAAATCAACTACATTGGTAACCAAAGCAAAAACACAGATGACTAATAAAAACATTAAAGAGGATGTTTATACTCATTATTGTTGTGGCACTAAATGATATATAAAGAAAATGTGTAAATTTAAAAATGAGAATGTCATAAATTGTCTAAAGTTTGTAAAAACAAACAAAATTGCTAAAGCAGATTTACTAGTGAATAGCAAATCTAGGGGAGAAGGGGGGAGCTTACAAAAACTTAGAAAACATGAAACAATAATAGAGTTAGGTATGAAAATCTGCCACCGAATTAGTAAAATGGAAATTGACTGGTGTAGCATGCCTCTCATTACTCAGAAAGACTGGGTAGCCATTAAAATGAAATAAAAATATATCAATCAATAAGACAAACTTGGTTGCTATAGATGTAAATAATAACGTAAAAGGGATAGTAACAGCACTGTTAAAAGTTAATAGATGAATAAAAAATTTACTGCTATATGTTGTATCTAAGAATTTGAGTCTTATATTGGTCACAACTGGATCAAGACCTTGAGAATTAAAGATTAAAATTATTAAGAGTATAACTTTAATCTAAAGAGAGAAATTCTGTCAATTTTTAAATCCAGCCCAACAAACTTAAAGATGCAATAAGGCAATATAGGCCTAATGTCAAGTGCGCAAACAATCATTTGTAGATAGTGAAGAATTCCATTCACTCTAAAGTCTAAAGTGGAAGAAGCATTAAATGAATTGGTCAAAAAATGCATTATTTCACTAATGAAAGAATTCATCTGGGCTAGACCCATTGAAATTATTTTAAAATACAAAGGCATTGTAAAAATATGCAGTGAGTAATAGTGAATAAGACCATTAACAAAATATCTTATCTGGTGGAAAACATTAGAGAGGTATTAACTTAACTACAGAAAGTTTCTTTTTTTTTTTTCGAAATTGAATTTGCAGTCAGCATTATTTAACATTTCCCAAGTCAAAATGGAAAGTCTGTTAAGTAATAGAGAAGAAGTTATATGCTATCTTGATGATATTTTAATACTTACTGAAACTATAAAGAAGTTAAGAATGTGAATAAATATCATGTGTGTAAAGCTTAACAAAATAGGAGCTACATTAAATGCTTCTAAATATATATGATCTGTCAGAGAAAATTCTGAGATATGTTATAATGAATAAGGGCAAATACCTCAACCTGGAGAAAGTCAGAGAAGTTAGAAACGCACTGAAGCTGAAAGAAGTCAGAGAATTGTAAACCTTTTTGGGTCTACTCATTTTTTGAAAGCTTCCTGAAAGAAAAATCATATAAACTAACTAGTGTCTATCAATTATTAAAGAAGAACTAGGATGAGGGAAGTTTAACAGGACATGGCCTTTAGAAATGTTAAACATTTGCTAGCTTCTAGCCAACTCTTAATCACTATTGCAATGAACAAAAAGGTATTACAACAGACACATGAAACTTCAAAATAGATACTATAATTTCTCACAGAGAATATCTATATGAATCCCCTATATGTATTTTCAAAACACTATCTACTACTAAGAAAAACTGTTGGAAACTAGGTGAAGAGGCATTAGCGATTATATTCATGGTATAAAAAGTTCAATCATTACTTATATGGATATGCCTTCAAAAAATCTACAGACTATAGACCTCTACTGTGGATATTACAAAACAATAAAGTGGCCCCAGATTTATCAGGGAACATCATGGCTTCATATGATTTTGAATTATTATAAAATCCAGGAAAGCAGCAAGCATGCAGAAGCTCCCAGAAATACACATGTTTCCCATATGACTGAAATAAATTATATAGATAGTGTGAATGATCAAAAAGGATGCTAGATACCAGTTAGTTATGAAATGAATGAAGCAAAGCTTGTCAAATAAATGATCAAATAATATATTTCAGCAAATTAGGAATACCTGAGAGAGCTTATCTATGTGTACCAACTGGATCTTTATGACAACCAAGTTTTAATTTCATCTCAGAAAAGAATGTTGTCAAATGTATGATTATAAACATCAAAGCTACCAAGAATAGATGGATTCGTTCTAGTTTAATTTTAATAATAATTTATTATTTCTAATGTATACAGTGATGTCTAACCAAACATATGAGGTTTACATTGTTGTTCTAACTATCTTGTTATTTCCATTTGGAGTTCTGTTGAGTCTATGTTATGCAAGATGGTGTGAACATTAAATCTTTCACATATTTTTTATCTGATTGTTACCCCCCTTTTTCTCCTTGTTGTTAGTTTGGCATATTATTTAATGTCCAAGTGTCCTCAAATGCTTTTTATGATGCTAGGAGTTGATCTCTCTTCTGGATTTTAATCATTGTTTTGGAAAAAAGCTGTGTTATAAGAGGTTGTGGGTGTTCCATGATTATTTTACAACATGAAACCCATATGACGTAGTTCAAAAATATTGAGAGATGTATTATTGGGTAGGTTTTAGTATTGATACTATCCTTTAGAAATGAGATCAGTTGGAAATCTATCTTGGTGTTAGAGAGTATGATTTCGGATCACTCTGAGTCCTGTACATTGTGAGAAGAGGTGATCCAATGTCTCATTGCCATTCATGCAAATGCTGCAAATAGGGTCTATGTTGTTGTAACTTCATTTGTAAAAGATGAAATGATTTGTAGGTAGTCTGTTAATGTTGTATTTAATGAGGAAATCTAGGTATTTGGCCTCTAGACTCCATCTTTTAAAGTTGGATACCAGTTTCTGATTATTGGAATAAAGTGTGTTGGTTATAGGATGTAAGATTGGATGGAGGATTGTGTGTGCTTGCCATAATGAGATTTTAGAATTGAATGTGGGGTCTGTTATTGGGCAGTGCTATTTGATAATACTTGTAAGTCTAGTGATCCATGTTTGTCTGCCTGGTAGAGGTCAGTTGGTGGGTGTTACCTTTTGAAGCAGAGCTTTTTGGAGAATTGTGTTAAAACTTTATGATGCTACCAAGTTGTGTATGATGTTGATTCCTAACATTTAGAGTGCTTTTAAGTCATAGCCTGGGGAAGGGTGATTTACTCCCTTTGTTTACATATACCTTGAGCTATGTATTAAATTACAATCAAGGTGTTAAAAGTGAGATGCTGTCTCCAGTCTTGTATAATTAAGTATGAGTTTAATAACTTTTAAGTGACACATTCCATAAAATTGATAAATTAATTTCACTCAGAATTACCAACAATGTTGACAAAGGTATGATTATAAACATCAGAGCTACCAAGAATAGGTGGATTCATTCTATTCTTCATTGCTTTGTTCAATATTTAGAGTGCTTTTAATTCATAGCCTGTGGAAGAATGATAGGGTAAATATATTTTATCTGTTTAGTAAATTATTAAATAATCTTAATTTAACCTTTAAAAAATAAGGAAAGGTTTTTTTTAAAAAAAGAAACTGATATCCCCTGTTGATATATATATATATATATATATATATATATATGTATATATGTTATACATTATACTATATATATATATATATATATATATATACTTTGAATGTATAACATATAACATTATACATGTTGTTAGAAAGAGCAAATATAAAGGAATGTAATAAAACTAAATAATCACTACCTTAAAAAAATTAGAAAAAAAAAAGATTTTTAATACTTTTAAAAATGTTTATTTTTACATAGTTTCACAAAAATGTTAGTCACATTTTTATAGATAACCCATCACAAGCTTCATAAAATTATGAAAATTTGAGATATAACATGACTTACAGAGATAATTCTTCATTCTCAAACTTTCAAAAATTGATTCACTGGCGACATTTCTTTTTCACTAGTTGATGCAGACTTTATCTTTCCATACAAGGTATTTGCTGAAAATATATTCCTTTCTAAGGAAACAATAAAATTTAACAATAACCATTAAGTATATCATATTCATAGCAAAGATTTGTGGACAAGAGTGTGGTAGGTATAAGTATGATGTAAAATTATTTAAATGTATACAAATGAGTTAAATAGCCCACTTTTAAGAGAGAAGAAGCTGGATTTATTTTTCTTATAGAGTTTGAATTATTAGCAATGTAAGGCTAACATTAAAATTACATGAATGAGATATGCTTCGTTTGGTTCAAACATAGGATGCTCACTAACATTATCATCAAATATGATAAAAAGATAAGAGCTAGATGTATACCATCTGATATCAAACTTTGGATATTGCTTCCCTACATCCTTAAAATCTCTAGAAATATAAATAAAATATGCTCAGATTTATATAGGATTAGCCTTTACACTCCACCCCAGTGTTGACTTTAGATATAAGTTAAATAATCTACAGCTTAAGGCCTCACAATTTGCCATGGCCTCAAAAACTTTTTATTTTTTCACAAATGCAATTATCTCTTAATATATTTAAACATTTTTCCCCAAATTTTTTTTAAATTTTATTAATATTATTTTGGGTATATTATCTCAAGCTTTTATTTATTATAACTTGTTGTAGCCTATTTAAATGGAATAAAATAATCATCTTGATATATGTCAACTTCCACCTTTTATTAACTTGGTCATTTCAATCACTCTTAGTGTAAACTGTAATGTAAATATATATTACATATCTTTTGTCATTACCTGTTAAGAATAAAATATAGATATTAAAATGATATTTTCCCTTTCTTTTCACAAAGTTTATATTCAAGGGTGGCATGTTATTTTATGTTATCTATAATATATGAGAAATTTTATATATACTTTTTAATGTTTACAATCTTTCATTTTCTAAATTTTTACTATTCTGTTTCCAGTCATACACTGAAGTGAATATTTGCAAGCCAATAACTGAAAAGAAATGTTTAATTCAAAAGATTTCCAAAACTTGACAGATATTTCACCTCAGAAACAGTAGATGGTGCACAAACACAAGGAGATCAGCAAATTCCTAGACAACAACAGCCTATTGGCTCTGATACTGGGATTATAGAGTCTGGAATATCAGTTTATGAGAATATTGAAATTGATCTTAGTGTGAGTGTAGATGCTGTTGCAAAATTGACATCTACAGTTGAAACAATAAGATTTACCAAATTATGTGATACTGGTCAATGGGGTGTTCTCCCAGAGGATGAACAAAATTATGTGATACTGGTCAATGGGGTGTTCTCACAGAGGATGAACAAAATTATGTGATACTGGTCAATGGGGTGTTCTCACAGAGGATGAACCCTCATACTGGATCTTAAAAGATTCATCTAGTATCAGCACTTAAATGATACATTTGAAAACTGTAAGCATTCATTCAAACATCAAGTTAAATATTGTACAAAAGTCTTTCTCAGAAAAGAAAAGACAATGATGAAGCATACAACTGGGAATGGTTTGTGTACTCTCTATAACCTGCTTGTGTTTACTGTTTTGTCTGTAAACTGTTTTCAGCATCAACTGTAGCATTAGCTTTTGCTGAATTTTCTGATTGGTGAAATCCCACAGTTATTCAAAGTCATGAAAACTCTGAATCTCATAAAAGAGCTTTGCATACATACTTGACTAGAAAGTCTGGTTCGACCTCAGACTCAGGATTAGTAAAATAAATAAAAGAACAGTTTTACTAGAGTAATGTGCTTGAGTACATTGTTGCACTGATATGTACATTTGTAGAATGTGATCTGGCTTTTTGGGAACACAGTGAAACTTTTGAATCACCAAATTATGGCAACTAACTTGGTTTTTTAGAATTGATTGCTATGTTTGATCTATTTCTTTTCAACCACATATAACACTATGAAAACAAAGGATCTGGGTCACCTTCTTATTTCTCAAATACAATATGTGATGAACTTGTGCAGCTTATAGCTAATAAAGTAAGAGAATCAATTTTAGGTGATCTGAGAAAAGTAGGTTACTTCAGCTTGTCTGTGGACTCTATGCCAGATCTTTCCCACATGGATCAACTAACTTATAGTAAGGTATGTATCATCTGGTGATTGTTTATCTGATGAACACATTCTAACTTTACTAGAGTTGAAAAATAACAGTGATGAAAGTATGGCAAGTATGGTGGAGGATTATCTAAGTAAGGAGTCCAAAATTGACTTCAATAAATGCCCAGAAAATTCATATGATAGTGCAGCAAATATGACTGGTAAATATAATGGAATGCAACAAAAATTCTTAAACAGGCATGTTACCTTAAACATGCATGTTATATGTATTACCTGTCCCAGACATTCACTAAATCTTGTCAGCTCTGTTGCTGTAGATTGCTGTTTAGATGCCATAAAACTTTTTTGCTGTTGTTCAAGAGCTGCAAACTTTCTTTTTATCTTCTATGAAGAGGTGGTCTGTGATGTTATTCTCCTGGAAAACAGACTCAGCTATTAGAGTACTAAAGAGACAGTCTGACACTAGGTGGGAAGCACTTGTCAAAGAATGTCTGCCATGTATGTGAGTTATAAGCTAATCATAGATGTTCTAAGGCACATTTATGCTAATGAGAATAAAAATGAACTACAAGCTAATAGCTTTCTGGAAAAAATGGAGGAATTTGGGATTCGTTTCTATGCTATATTTATGTAATCACTTGCTGAAAGAATTTCACAAAACCAATGACTCTCTGGGATCTACAGATTGCAGTTGCCACATATGTTAATCTGTATACATCACTTTCTCACTATGCTAAAAATATTTGAGAAAATTGTGATGATATTGAAGAAGAAGCTAAATCTAGTTTTCTTGATATAGAATAATAATTCTACTGGAAAAAGAAAGAGGGTGATAAAAAACAAGCCAATGATGGAGCTGCACATGATGCCGATAAGAAGCTTTATCCAAGAGGCTTTTATTCTAGTAAAATCCTTTATTCATATTATAAACAGCCTTGAGCCAAATTTAACAAGCAGAGCAACAGTCTATGTTGCAAATAAATTTTCATTTTAGAGTTGATTTAGAAGTTTCAGAGGGACAGCTAAATAAAGCAATCGATATCTTAATGAAAGAGTATCCACACGATGTTGATATTAACCTTATGAGTAAACTGAGATGCATGATTATGTCAAGCAGAATTATCCTGAAAAAAAAACAAATTCAACACAAATATCTGCATCAAATCATCATTCAAGATAAGATTCTGTTTGTTTTCCCTAATGTTGAAGCAATATTATGAGTGTTCATGTGTCTAATGTTAGCAAATTGTTCAGGAGAAAGAATCATTTTCACAGATCAATAGAATAAAAAATAAACTAAGAGCAACTATCTCTCAAGAAAAATTGTTTAGATGTAGCATCATGAGTACACAAATCAACATGATATGCAGCATATCTTTTGATGACACAATCAATGAATTTGCATTTGGGAAATCAAGAGAAAAAGTTGTTTTTAAGTTGGAACATGGAGCCTTTTAGAGGATTACGTAATATAAGTTCAGTGATTTTTGCAAACACACTTTTTTTTAATAAAAATTAAATGACATTATATTTCCCTTATTTATGTACATATTTTAAAGTATTTCTGTGATTGGTTGTTGTAATTTAAAATGGTAGGGGTCTCAGGGCTTTATATAGCTTAGAGCCTCATCAAGTCTAAATTCAGCACTGCTCCATCCTCTATAAATAGGTTGTTCAATAACTCCAAAAATAAGTTTTCCAGTGAACCTACTCCTCACACTGTGTATAAAATTGCTTGCACTTAAATTGGATTCTATGTAGCCTACCTTGGAGAATCACATACTAGCTTCACAACAAGATTGTCATAACATCAATACCTTTACAGAAGAGCTAAAAACAGTTCACTTTTCTGGAGCACCAAAACAAACTTGCCATACATTTGAATCTATATCAGTGAGCATCTTGTGCATTAAAAGAAATGATTCTAATGCAAAATAAAGGTTGCATGATGCACCAGTATTAATTCAAACTCTATAAACAAAAAGTAATTCTGTTTTTTTTAAAAAGTGGGCTATTTAACTCATTTCTTTAAACTTACATAAATTTACATTATATTTATACCCACTACCTTCTTGTCCTTCAATCATTGCTATTCAAGATGAAGTTATCAAAAGTGGCTTACTGTACATTTAAGCTTTTTTTTATTTAGTGTATTTAGAAAAAATTAACCAACATATCTACAATAACTATAAGTATTTGTATATCAGATATTATGCACTAGATGTCAGATATTATGAAAAGAGTACTTTATTAAATTGTAATTCTTCCAAGGCATAAGCTTGTGGTTAAGACCTGTAGAGGTCCCTACCTTCGCATTTTCACATGCATATTCTTGAGGTTTACAGCCTTAGTAAATATTACAAAACAATAAAATTAAATTTGAAATAATTGCAAAAAATTTAATATCTAATATAAAAGAACAAAGATAAAAAGTGAGAGAATGAAAGACTACAAATTTTTTTCAGGATGTAGGAAAATTAGGATCAGTTGTTATAATAAATATAATTACAAGCACAACATGCAAAAACTATAATATTTGTATACAAAAATGAAATATAATTGTTTATGTGTTTATGAGAAAATTATATGATTTAAATACATGCTAAACAGATATATGAGATACTGCTTGCAGCAACAGATATGATAATGAAATATATTTGATTTTTCATTATAATCATTTCTTACAAAAATATAATATTTTTTTAAACAAGTAGAGAATAAACTAGACTGACGAAATAGAGATAAAATTGCTTACTGAGTAGATGAAGATGTATACTACAGTATAAAACAACATTATTTTACAGCTTTATAAATTATTTGTATAAAAAAAAGATAAAAATATTATATACTTATAGTTGATATAAAATATCTCTGGAATTTCATGTTTGGAGATGGTTACATTCCAAATACAAGGAGTTACATTTTATGCATCAGATCACAAAACAGATTCTTACTGTAAAATATGAAACAAATCATTATTTTACAGTACTATAAATTATTTATAATAAAAAATATGACAAATATTATATTATTAGCTTTTTATAAGGTTACAATTATTTTAGGTTCTAAGCCCTGACTTACATATATTTTCAAAGAGAATAAAATAGTCTTATTCTACAATATCAAACAAATAAATATTGTACAACATTATAATTATTTTTACCAAATATATATAATATATATTTACAGTTGGTAAGTAATATTATCACTATTTTATACTCTAAGTCTTCAGGCTTACACGCAGTATGCATTGGATTTATGGGTTTTTAATTTTATTTTAGGAAGTATAAAAATCATTATTCATTCTTTTTCATGACATTTTTTTAAAAAAAAAGGAAAAACCTTTTACTAAAATGTACATAAAAAATACAATTTTCATCCTACATAAACACTGTTGGAAAGCTGATTCAATAGTGAAGAAAGTAATACATGCATAAAGTCTTTATCCATCATTCACTATAGTGATTTAAGTTAGAGTAATTAACTAATTATCATGGTTTTGTTTTGGCATAAAAAATAACTATAGAGGAATTTTTTTATGAGCAAAATTTATGTATTTTTATCTTTGACATAGAATGAAGGAATAATGTTTTGTAAAAATAAACTCAATTGTGATTGGATGGATATAGGATTGTTGTGAGAACTCAATATCCTGAGAAGATAAATTATTCTTGAATCAGCTATTGTAAAAAACAAAAGCAGAAGTTCAGCTGTGAAAAAAACTTTTTAAAACAGAGTTAAAGAAGATCATATATTAAATTTTAGCAAGAAACTGAACATCACCAAAGCACAATCATCTAACTTTCTCACTATGAAAATGTTAGAAGGAAAGTAGCCCTGACATAATCTGCAACAAGCCTTGTCTCTTTATCAAGAACATAAATGTCTCTGTCTTTATGTTATAGTCGGACCTGAAAAATTAGTATATTTTAAAAAATGGATAAAATTCATTCTAACATGTAGAAGTTTGAAAATATTCTATAGCAAATATGGAAAAAAATTGACTGTGTGCATTACCTTAGTGGTTAATGACCTGTAGAGCGTCCCTAATACTTACATGAATTTTACATGCATTATTAAACTACTAACGTTGATACCCTTAGTAACATCTTATATACTTAACAAGTGCTAGTTTTTACACCAAAACTTTACCCTTACAGTTCAACTGTCCTGCAATCATCATCGGAGCTACAATATCTAAATATACAATCATACAATTAATACATTATATAAACTCAACCAAGGAAGTCAACAGGAGTTAAAAATAAAAATTGCAACTATCAAAGAAATACTCAAAACAAAAATAAAATCATGGTAAATTTATTTTAATGTGTACAATATATCTTCATTTATAAATAATTTTTTAGAGAAATAATATTTGGTAATAATGAATAATTTTATTAATTTAACATTTTGTTTTGAAATGTTTGTTTTTCATTCATTTGATTTTACCTTCAAAATTATAAAAAGAGTTTTTAATTCAATTTGTATAATTAATTATGAGTTAAAGTGCCACATTTCATCTAGTGATAAATTGTTAAATTAATTTTTACCAACACAATGTTGACAAAGATATACTACTCATAAACATCAGTGCTACCAAAAATAGGTGGATTCATTCTAGATTCCTTTGTTCAACTTTTAGGGAGCTTTTTTTTCATAACCTGGAGAAGGTGATGTCCTCCCTTTGTTGCATAAACATTGAGCTCTATGCTAAATTCAAAATTTATGTTTTAAATCTTGTTTAATTATTGCAATCAAGGTGTTAAAAGGGTGATGCAGTCTCCAGCTTTGTATGATTAATTATGAGTTTAATAATGTTTAAGTGTCATATGCCATCTGTTTAATAAATTAATTTTCACTCCGAATTATTAACAATTTTAACAAAGGTATGTTTATAAGCATCAGAGCTACCAAGAATAGGTGGATTCATTCTATTCTTGAATGCTTTATTGAGCAATTACGGTGTTTTTAAGTCATAGCCTGCGGAAAATGAATTATTCCCTTTGTTTACATACACATTGGGCTATGTCTAATTTAACGTTTATCCTATTCTTGTTTTTTCTTTAAACTTGTAAGTAATTACTAAAGAGAGAGAGAGAGAAAGATGATAATAAAACAATTGTATACAATATTTTATAATTTCTTTTCCCTTTTACAACTATTTGTAGCTCATTAAGATAATAGTCTTATTCAACTATCAAAATATCACATGATCACCATTTCATATCATCACACATGCTGTTCATAAGAGTACCAAACTCTCCATATAGTAGTGCCATCAAGTGTAAACCTTTGTAATCAATTATGCAGGAATGTTTGGGCATAAAATTCCTATCTAGTGTCTGCTCATTCAACATCCCCAGACTAGTTTATAACTTGTGGCTTTCATCATTGAAAAACCTTGTATTTGAGAGTACTGCATTTAGACCTTAGAATCTAATGCAATTCTTCAGGAGCCACCTTTTATCTATGTGGTTAACTAGAAAGCTAGGATTCCAAGTTGAAAACACCATATTTCCAATCCAAGCTCATTCACATTTATAATCATATAGATCTGAACTTAGTTCAGCATCTATATATTTTGATGTTATTAGTTTTTCAAAAACTAGTCACCATTATTTTATGGGCAGGATAAGTATAAAACCATCAAAACATGATCACCACTTCTCACTATTGAAAGCATTAAGCTAGAAACTAGTTTGCAGATGTTTGATGAGTAGGCACTAGATAGTGATTTTGTGCACTAATCTTTTTGCATCCACTGATTGTAAAGGCATGCATTTGATAGCACTGCTGTATATATAGTTTGGTACTCTTATTAATGACATGTGTAAACATATGAAATGGTGACCACATAATGTTTTGATGGTTATATATATATATATCCCATAAATAGGATAATGGTGACTGTGGATTTTGAAAAACCAAAACACCAAAATATATGAATGCTGAAGTGAGTCCAGGTATATATGACTATATAAGTGAATGATTTTGGCTTGGAAACATTATGGTGTTTTCATTTTAGGCTTCTGACTTTACAGTTAACCAAATAGGTAAAAGGTGGTGTCTGGAGAGTTGCATTAGATCCTAAGGTTTAGATGTAGTACTTTCTAAACCAAGGCTCCTGACTGATAAAAGTCACAAGCTAGAAATTAGTCTGGGTATGTTGAATAAGTGACACTATACAGGGATTTTATGCACAAGCCTTCCTACATACATTGATTACAAGGACTTGCACTTGATGGTACTACTGTGTAAATAGTTTGGTACTCTTATTATTATTATTATTATTATTATTATTATTATTATTATTATTATTATTATTATTATTATTATTATTATTATTATTATTATTATTATTATTATTATTATTATTATTATTATTATTATTATTACGTTTCAATAAAGGCTTTATTGATCTCAATGGTTTACATAAGTTTACATCTAGAAAATTTGAAATTTAACATACAATGAATAATATTAGGGTAAACATATATAAATGAATTTAGTGGTTACACTTTGTGGTTAATGGACTATAACAATATAAAAAAAGCAAAAATAATCAGAGTTCTAAAGTTTGAGGAGCTTATTTAGTTTTGTCCGCGTGTCACTTTGAATGCTAGTTGTATGATAGTTTTCTTTGCAGCATTCACAGCATTGAGGGATGTTTTAACAATGATCATGTTGCTGCATATAAGTGGGGGTTGGTTATTATTTAATCTCTATTTCGAATGTGTAGCAGTTTGTTACTAAATGTAGCTGGGTGTCATTTGGTGTTATTGCCAATTAAGAAAGTACATCAGGTGCACCAGTATGCATATAGAACAAATATGGCTGCCCTAATGCTAGGTATTGATCTTCCCTGAAAAGCAGCTATTATGTGATTAATGATTGTACCTGGTTTTCTGTAGGTGTTATACATCATCTGTTGATATAAAAAATAAAAAACAAAAATAATCAGAGTTCTAAAGTTTGTTGAGCTTATTTAGTTTTGTGGGCATCTTTTCAGCATTCACAGCATTGATGGTTGTCTTAACAATGACCATGTTGCTGCATATAAGTGGGGGGTTGGTTATTATTCTGTCTCTATTTCTTATGTGTAACAGTTTGTTGTGAAATGTAGCTGGGTGTCATCTGGTATTATTGCCAATTAAGAAAGTACATCTGGTGCACCAGTATGCGTATAGTACAAAAGTGGCCGCCCTAATGCTAAGTATTGATCTTCCCTAAAAAGCTACCATTATGTGATTAATGATTGTACCTGGTTTTCTGTAGGTGTTACACATCATCTGTCATGTTTGGTTAAGTGCTATACATTGAAAATAATGTGGTCCAGTGTCTCTTCTGTTCGATGGTAGAGTCCACAGAAAGGGTCAGTAGATCTATACATTCTTTTATGATAAAGAAAGTGGGTTGTTGACAAGGCAATGAGATTCATTTTAATGATAAAATCAAAGTATTTGGGCTCTAGAGCCCATTTTTTATATTCCTTGAGTAGTCTCTTGTTGTTAATTCCTAGCATAGGTTGTATAACCTTAATATCTGTTTCTCTGTTCATTTAACCATAAATATCCCAGTATGAATATTTATGCAAATACTGTTCTGGAATCTTGTCTGTGGTTTTGCATTGGTATATAATGTTAGTGAAGAAAGAACCTTTTGGAGGTGGTCTACCTGTTGGAGTAACTTCTAGCAAGTGGTTAATTTTTGGATATTTGGCAAGGATTGTAATTATTGAGTTCCTTAACTTTTGTAGATGAAAAATGTTAACGTTGTGCAAGCCAAAAAATTATTATTATTATTATTATTATTATTATTATTATTATTATTATTATTATTATTATTATTATTATTATTACTATTATTATTATTATTATTATTATTATTATTATTATTATTATTATTATTATTATTATTATTATTATTATTATTATTATTATTATTATTATTATTATTATTATTATTATTATTATTATTATTATTATATAGTTTACTTGAGAAACTTGTGAATGAAGATTTATTTAAAATTACACAATGGATGAACAGTAATAGATTACTGCTAAATATTAATAAATGTAATTACATAATGTATTCTCTTAAAAATATTCCAGCAAAAGACTTGTTAATTCAATTGCCTTAAGTTAATAAAACGTCTTGTCAGAAAATTACCAGGACTTCAACAATTTCTTACCTTGGCTTGGTTTTGGATGAGTATTTACATTGGGATAAACATATTCTTTGGCTTCAAGTAAAATTAAGAAAACTTAATTTTTTTTTTTATAGATTAAGAGATTGTTTGAATAAATCTGTCCTATTAAGTATATATAAACAAATTTTCTTAAGCAGACTTTCTTATGGTATAACATTATGGGGTGGCACTGCAGCATATTTTTTGAAGTCATTGCAAACACTACAAAATTTTACGTTAAGAATTATTTTGTTTAAACCTTTGGATTTGCCAAGACTTGAATTATTTAAGTGTGCTGGAGTTTTAACTATTCATCAATTATTTTTAGTGAATATTTTGTGTTATTATTTTAAATACAAAAAAATGAATAAATATAATTCTTCATCAATAATGGTGACTAGATCAAGTGATTTTGATTTATTATTTGAACCAGTGTACTTTAAAACTCATTGCAGATATCAGAAATGTTATCTTGGTCCAAGATTTTATAATATTTTTATAAGAAACATTGGATTTAATGTTAATGACTTATCAAGGAAAACTTTGAGAAAATTAATTATGAACTGGATTGTAATTGATGATAATCAAAAACTTTTTATTTCTATTTCATTATTTTATTGTATATTAATGTTTTTTATTTTATTGCACATGTATTTTTGTTAAGCTCCATGCGTGATTTATTTATCACAAGGAGATTATATGTTTAATAAATTAAATTAAAATTAAAATTATTATTATTATTATTATTATTATTATTATTATTATTATTATTATTATTATTATTATTATTATTATTATTATTATTATTATTATTATTATTATTATTATTATTATTATTATTATTATTATTATTATTATTATTATTATTATTATTATTATTATTATTATTATTATTATTATTATTATTATTATTATTATTATTATTATTATTATTATTATTATTATTATTATTATTATTATTATTATTATTATTATTATTATTATTATTATTATTTTATTATTATTATTATTATTATTAGAAAAATGTCTAAAAGTTGTATATTAATATTTGGCAAAGAAAATATTGAATCAAATCATTTTTTCTTATTATTAAACAAAACAAATATTAAACATTATTCCTCCATTCTAACTTAACTTATTTACAAACTTGTACTATTTGTCATGGTCAGAGTTAGCCACTGGTTAAAATATTACAATGTATACAAGTATTGGGTATTAAAGCAAGAAACATTTTCTAATTTTAAATAACCATGACTATAAGAAATGGCCACCATATATATTGGAGGTATGAGGGTTTGACCTCTAATTTTATTTTTATTTTGTTGCTGAAATATGATTGCAGTTTTGTTTTTTGAGATTGGGTTGAAGTAGAAATAGTATCCATGAAACCAGAGAATGGATAGAATAAAAATAGTTGCTCTAATATTGTGGAGCACCCTCTCTTTGTGCTATTTATAAATATGGTGATGGAAGCTGATTAAATAGCTCCATTTTAAAACTCACTATCATATTTTAACACCTCTAGAAATCTCAATACAATCCAAAGTTTTTATATTTTTAAAACTACAATAACTCCATCTAGCAGGATATTCTTGTTTGAATTTAAATGATTAGGTAAGGAAAGATATATACATATATTATTGAATGAAAAACTACTAAATTACTATATTGAATGATATTCAAAATAATTTCTGAGTGTTCGAAATATTGTCATTTTTATATAAAAGTGTGGAATGCTGCTATTATTGATTTAGCATGTCTGAAAAACATATAAGATGCTAATAATCATTAAATTATATCTTTTTTGCAATTTTGCTTCTCCAATCATTTGTAAGTCATTAAATTTCTACTGTCACCTTTTATAATCAATTATGAATGTAGGTAGTAACTTTATTATTTATTCTTAAGTATAAAAGCTTGTCTGGGGTCAAAATCTTATTCCATTTAAATCTACCTTTAAATCAAGTGTTGTGAAGATTTATGAGATAGGAGTGGTAACAAAAATGATTACAGTTAAGAAAGATTGTCCATACAAAAGTGATAAAATGCAAGCACAAAATTCAGAAAACATTTCTGTATTTCACACCACATTAAGTACAACTGTTACAACACACAGCATATTAAATTATGAAGATTCATATAAGACACAAATGTATCTGTATATTATCAAGGTGCATATTGTAAACACTTTTCAAATTACTTGTAATAGCCCTGCTTGGGCATTTGTTTTTAAAACTTTTTTTTAAAAGAATGATTGATTTAATTTTAAATTTTAATATTTAAAATCACTTCTGCTATTTAAACTCTTTCTTTTTTTCATATGTCATAGCATCAACCGGGAAGTGAACCCACAACAACCATCTGCAACCAACTCCTTGCTTGTATGGTAGCTGCACTGACCTCTCGGCTAACAACACTTTAGGAGAAAAAAACATTTAAAAAACAAAGCTGTTTTTTTCATCTTGAATATTTAATAGTTACCATGATCAAACTTTAAAAGTAAATTGAGCATTCTTATAAATCTAAGTATTAAACAGAAATAAAATAAATATACTAAATTACATGAATAAAATTATAAATTGTTTGATATACTAGAATTGTGGTAGGTAATATTTTAAAAGTGTGTTAAATTGTTCATTAATTCAATAAATTGGTTGTCTGAAGTCCAATATTTGACTGAGAGGAAATTGTTTTTTGATACACATAAATTATGTTTGTTTAAAATATTCAAATGGAAAAATACATAAGTGCAATTATAATTTATATTATCATTCATTTAAATCATTAATTTCAATATTATTATTTATTTATGCATTCATTACTTTATAATCCAATACATTCATTTGATTTTATCTCCAATATTATAAAAAAAGGTTTAATTTCATTTAAAATTTCATTGTATTTAACTAAAAAGTTGTTTTCCAATTTTAGTTTTTGAAAAGGAAATAACTCAATGAAAGTAAATATTAATTAAATTAATAAATAAAAGTCAACTGGTTAATCAGATGTGCTACAGAAAGTTATGTTTTTGATAAAAATATATAAGTTTGAATTTTTATATTATCATGTCACTTTTAATTTTTTTTAATTATTAATTAGATAGTTTCTTAAATAATTGTTTTTAAAAAAATAATAATTTTACTGTCTTTATTTCTCCAGCTATCTGTTCTATGAATCACAGTGTGTGTGCCTAAATTTCATTATAGTATAGGGTTTTAGAGATTTTTAAATTATCCCAGTAAAACTATTTAAATATACTAAGCATATAAATTTATTTTCCCCTTGTTCACATTCACAGCCCCTAGGATCATGGCTTTCGTTTACAGCAGTAATGATTTATTAATTTATACATGGATCTCTATTTTAGTGTTTGGACATCCACATAATTTTGTGGATGGTGCAAACTTATCCTTAATGCCCATTTATTGTATTTTGGTTTTTTTGGTTAAAGAAAATTTATTTTATAGTTGGTCTGCACACTAATGGTAGCATATGGTCAGAACATTGATGATGATTAGCATGTATTAGTATTCCAACTTTATTTTTATTATGAGTAATAGATTAGAACTTAAGTATATGCATCCAAATGATTGCGCTATATTTTGTCCAAAGTTTGGAAGTGTTTAGATAAATAGGCAGTTTATAATGTACCTCTCTTAAATCCACTATCAAGAAATGACTGTTGAGTTTATTATATTGTGAAATGATGGTGATGCAGCTTATAAGTATATTTATTATAATTATTTATATTGTTAATCCATGCTGATTCTCATGCTTCCATGATATAGTTGTTTCTTCTTCATTTTATATTTTTTACCTTTATATATTTTTTCCTTCTGAATGATTCTCCATCACCCCATATTTACATCCACTCTTAGATTGTAGCAGAGAGAAAACCACATGTGATATTGTTGAAAAAAACTTTGGTGAAAAAAGTTAATTGAAGATCTGTCCTGAAATTCTGGAAAGCTAGTAAAATGTGCCCAACCATAAATCATTACAGAGTGCCCTCAATTCATTGCAGGAAATAAACATTGTTATTGCATGTATTATACATTTTTGCTTTGCAAAAATGTTATTTCATTGAATGATTAAAAAAGCAAAATGGAGTAGAACTGCTGAGTAGAACAGCAGTTTTTTTGTCTTATCAACATGCAAGCAGTTACATCATTTTTCTGTATGTGAACAATTGTCTAATAAAAAAAATGATCCTGTAAAGAAGATCAATAAATTTAAATTCTTGTGGCTCCTATTTTATAGTTTTACATGTGAGGAATATGTTGGAAACCTGAAACAATGCATTATTTTTTTTCAACAAGAAAAAAACAAGAATACTAACAAATGAAAATATTTTTTATTAGAACTATTTATTGAAGAGAACTTAAATCCAGATATTTATTTATTTTATTACATCAAATGTAATGTGAAGAGGCAAAAAAAACTCATGTCCCCAGAGAGTAAGGTTTTTAAATTATATTTTGAACCTACCTAATATATAGCATTGTTTTTATTTTATTTTTTTGTATATTAGTACAAATTATAAAGAAAGTAATACATATGCATGTGTATGTATTTATGTGGGATAATAGGATTGTATGTTAAATCTATCAAATTTATGACCTAAATTTATTTATAATAAGTACAAATGATAATTAATCACACCTATATGTGTATGTGCGTATAAATGAAACAATAAGTATTTTACTTTGCGTACTAATATTTAACATTTTAAAAATCAATATTCTTATAATTATTTAGTAATTTTTGATAATATATGTGTATATAGATATGCATATAACCATAATATGCATGTACCACTCAAAGAAAAGATATGTATATTTTTACTTTTATTATATTTCTATAATATGTTATTTGGGTTTTAAATTATGATTGTGGATTTTATTTGTTTTATTTATTTAATATAATAAATTAGTTACTAATTTGAGTCAAACATTAGTGTTCAATTTATCAGCTCATTAATCACTCAACAGTAAATATAAGTTATAAATGCTGTTTTGGGTATTTTTTACCAATTCATTTTGCTCATTTTGAGAGTTTAAGAATGCTTACTGAGGTTGAATCTGAGATATGCTGTAGAGAATGGTAGATGGATGTCTCTATAAGAACCCCTTTTATTTCTGTGAAAGAATAAAGTGGCACATAGAGTCCATATTCAGACTTTATAAAAATGCTTTATTGATGGCAAGTTTTGCTGATCCTTATAGGGATTGATACCTAAAAGATGATCAGAAAATATAACTAATAATTATTAGTTTAATCCCCATTTTAATAATATAGATCTTTATGTTTACTGTGTCTTTATTTTAATGGGCTTGAAATAATACCGTATGTGAATATGTCATTAAATTGATCTGGGTTCTCCACATGTGGACTTATAATAGTTCATTTAAGTTAACTGCGGATTTCACTGCTTATAAATTTATAACACCTTCTGTAGATCTAGAATTAATGGTAGAATACTTTAATGTGAGTGTATGATCTCAGATTTAAGGCTTCTCACCGAGGAAAGCCACAAGCTAGAAACTAGTCTGGAGATATTGGATGAGTAGGCCCTAGATAGTGATTTTATGTACAAATCTTTTAGCATCCATTGATTACTATGGCTTGCACTAGATGACACTACTGGGTAGATTTAATTAGAAGTATAAATTATTATAAATAGCGGATCATAAGTTACACTTTTTCATTTCCTTTCTTAACTAGTGCATTCACACAGCAAACAATCGAGCCCCCATCCTTCATAATCCAAAAACATAACAAAACCCTAAAATGCAAAAAGAAATCCCCCTTCTTCAAAAAGCATGCAAAAGTAGTATTACAAATTTTAACTAACTATAAATGATAGATCAGAGAAAGAAAAAAAACAATCTTTCAATATATTGCGAAGCATAATGTTTCGAATCTAAAAAAATTATATTATTTTATATTAACATTTATAAATATGATTTTAAAAATATATAATATACATTTTAAGAAAATGACTTTGTGTTATGTCTTATTTTACTCTCTAACATAAACCATTACTATTTTTAGAGAACAGATATTTTTTTTTTAAAAAAATAGAAAATCATTGTTTTAGATATACATTGATCATTAGAAACAAAATCCAAGTTAACTGTTTTGTTTTTTTTCAAAAAAGACCATGGAAATTTTTCAATATTTTATAAAACCATCTAAAATCATACTGCATAATGTGATATATACTTATATTCTCTTTGGGTGGCAAAAAGATAAATATCATCATTATCATATTTTATATTCAGTGAAATAAAAATCCAAATTTATTTTTAATTAATTAAAAATAGTAAAGAAAAAATTAATACTTTATATGAATATTAATGAGACTTTAATGTAACTAAAGTTCAAAAAAATAAAATGCAATTAGGAGTTAGGAAATAAAAAATAGCCAAAATTTTTTTCTGAAAATAAAGATGTTCATAAATATACATTAGTTTGTATAAAAATTATAGGGATAAGTTTTTTTTTTTTTAAACTTAATATTTGGGTGACTTCTTCATTCATGTTATAGAGAGGATGTTGATGTGGCATGACAAAAGGAGGTGAGGAAAACTTACCTTCATGTCATTTTAATAGGGATATCTAAAAGGTGCCTAATAAAAAACAGATTTAAACTATTAAAAGTGACAATATATGGAAAGTTAGTTAGTTATAATTAGGACTGTATTACCTGAGAAATATATACCCCTAAGCTAAAACTTAAAATGATTAACTACAATAACATAGATTAGGTGTGGGAGGTGACGGGTACATCTTTAACAGATATATATAAAACTAATCTTACAACCATTCATGTCTAATAAATGGCATTAGATGTATATAAAACAGCACAATATATATTTAAACCAATATATATGTGTGTATATGCATGTGTATATATGTGTTTGGACATTCAAATGTTTTCTATAGATTATTTGGATGGCACTAAGGTAAAGATAAACTTTGAAGTCCACATACTTGATTTTATTTTATAGATTTGATAATTAGTTTATAGATGGACAATACATTTATGGTCTCTATTATTGCAGAGCATTAATTATAATCAGCATTAATATAATTACTGCATTTCAATTGTTTTTACTTAAGTTAAATCCTTTTTTGATGTTTTGTTTGTTTGTTTGTTTGTAAACACTTTTATTTAAGTTAGAATAAAATTTAAAAATCAAGATTTAATATAATTTGTTTAAATTTGTTTCATTTGTTATAAATCACTAGCAATGCAATATGATAATATTTTTGGTATGTTACCTACTTTCTTAAATATAAAAACGTGGGTAAATAAAATTTCAAATTATTTTTTATATCAGATTTAAAATAAGTTATCACTTCAATGAGTTTTCAGTAATGCATCAGATAATATATATATATAACATAAATAATCAATGGTATAAGCAATATTATAGTTTAAATTCTTTTGAAGCACTTTCGATTATGTAGTAATCCTCATCACCTATAACTGGATTTCAAATTTTTTTAAAATATCCATAAGCTGTGTATAGTCATATTTGCAACTTGCCTATTAATAACATCATCATTATATTTATTAATCAAAATATCCTCTTTAATTTCCTCTTTTTATGATTCCTTTCTTCCATTAATATTTTTATTTCATTACTATTAAATGTAAATGTATAATTACAAGTTTATTCATGGTCAAAGAATACTGAAGCTGTATTAAATTGACTATTTACATTATTTTTAATTTGATTATATAATAATTGATGCTCTTTCAATCTTTTTTCTGCAGAACATCTTGATTCACTGATATATAATTTTTGACATCCACATGAAATCTGATAAATTATATTACTTCTTTGCAACTTAGGAATTATATTCTTAGAATTATTAATCAATCGATTAACATTTGGAAGAACACAAAATGAAATATTATACTTTTCTTTAAGATACATTGCATGTTATTTATAAACGGCATAGATATCCATTTTTTATTAACTAAGGCAACATTGCAAACCCTCTTCTTATTATTAAATGAATTTACTGTACACAAGATTTTGTTTTTACCATAACCAACCTTTAAAAGTCCATTAGCAAAGAATTCAATATTTAAAATTTTATCACTCTTATATTTACATAATTTATCGTTGTGATGCAAAAACAATTTCAGACTTGCCATTTTATGTATCATTGGAACATGTGATTTAAAATGAATATATCCTCTTTCTCCAATAAGTTTAAAAATTGATTTATAATTTAAATCAGTAGCATCTCTAAATATTTGTAAATCCAAAAATTTTATTTTTCCATTCTATTCATTTTCAATAGACCATTTTAAATTGTTTAAATTATTCAGATTACATAAAAGAACACCAATAATGTCTTTAGGACCACAAACAAAAACATCATCAACATATCTAGTATAAATTTTAATATCTTCAAAATTATAAGAATCAAATATAATATCTTCAAATTTTGACAATGTAAAATTACAAATTTGTGCTACCATAGGTAATCCCATTGGCTATCCTTTACCCATTTTATAAAACTTATCATTATATGTTGCAATAATAGTATCACTTATAAATTTTAGTGATTCAATAATAAAATGTATTAAATGTTTATTTACAGACATATTAATTAGTTCAATTTTAATTAAACTTATAGATTCAAGATGATCAATTGATCCATATAATTCCATTACATCCAATGAACTAACAGATCATTATCATTTATTTTTATACTTTTAATTCTATCAACAAATTCATAAGAAGATGCAATTGTATATCTTCCAAAATCCAACATATTTTGTAATAATTTACCAATATATTTAGCTGTTTTATACATAAATGATCTGCCAAAATCGATCATCAAGCTAAGAGGATTTCCTACTTTTTGAAGTTTAATATTAGCAAATATTCTTGGACATATACATGTAGATGGATATATATCATAGTATGTACAACTATCCATAAAATGACTTTTAGCCTTCTTTAAAATACTATTTATAAATATACAGCTTATGAGAATATACATAACATTAAGTTTAAAAAAATTTGAAATTCAGTTAAAGCTGACAAGGATTACTACGTAATCGAAAGCGCTTCAAAAGAATTTAAACTATAATATTGCTTATACTGTTAATTATTTGTTTTATATATAATATTTTCTATAATGAATATTGTACTTTTACATTATATATATATATATATTGTAACCTTATATTTTGATACAAAATATAAATAGCTTGATAGAACTAATAAAAATTTCTCTATCTTTTTCCTGATGACTTGATTATTGTGGCTGGCATTTAGTATGCTTGTTCATTGTGTTCAAATTTATTGAACAGTGAGATTATATAATTCCATTTTTCTTTTTTATTATTATATAATTTTTTTATTTTATTACTCTTCTTCTCTTACTTTCATATATTAGTTTTGCTATGTTTCCAAACACTAAGTCAGATAAACTGTGCTTAACCTAAAGGTGAAAAACAACATCACATGACCCTAAGTATAGTGAAATAAATAAAAAAACTAATAATTATTATTTGTTTTTCTCTTTAAATAATCCTAAAGATTATTTTGGTTTAATTGAAGGATTTATTTAATTTTTTTTAAATTAATTTATAGGATATGATAAGATGAACACATTTTTTTCTCTTTCTTTTCATTTTCATTTTTTAAAACAGATATGCAAATGAAAAGAAATTTAATTGGCTAAAACAAAATTAGAATTGCCAGAGAGTGTAATGACAACAAATGTATAATGAAAATTTAAAATTTATTTTATTTTATTTTTTACTGTTAAACATATAACAAAAATGAAAAACTTCTCTTTTTAAAAAAAGAGAAGTTTATAAAGATAAAGAAGGAAGTTAAATTAAAACTGCTTTTAAATAATTTAAGTTGTAATATTATCAAGTATAAATAGCAAAATGTATAGCTAAATCCTAACAAATATGTTTGAGTCCACCAACTGTAAGTATAGCTGCTGATAATCTTCCACAAAGTCTACGACTTAATTGTACAGAATTATTGTTAACTGCAACAACAGGAATAACAGCTCTAAAAAGTCTGTCTATTTAAAATTTCTTATTGTTTACAAACTATGAATTAATCTCAATGAAGTTTTACCTTCATAGCTTTAACACTCATAATAGTGTTGTGAAAGTGCAAAATAAAGTATTGTATTTAACTTTAGATCAATTTTGCTCTCATGAACTTTAAAACATATGGGAGTGTTATATATGTGCAGAATGGAACGTTGTATTTAATTTGGGATATGTTTATTTTCATGACTTTGACACTTTTAATGTTATATGTGTGTGGAATGCATTGCTGTTTTAACCCTTCATGTGCTATTGTCCAGATGACAAAGAATTACTTAAGATTTCCCTTTGAACTTATATTACAAATGAAAGTGTGAGTTATCTTCTTGAAATTACGATAGTGTTCAAAAAAATAACAGCTAACCAGGAATCTATTTTAGCTGTTATAGCACTCATGAGACAATTATTTGCTTTAGTCATTATTCTTCATTCTTGACATTCATAAATTAAAGGTAGTAAAACATTTCAATGTTGGAATAATCCCTAAAACAAAGCCATGCAATTTCACTAACTTTCGAGGATAATTTCATTAAAATATCTATCCTAACTCTCAAATATCACAGATTCTCAGAGAGCCTGTGTACAAATCAACTAATTTATGGGTATTTTTTATAAATAGCGATGAAAAAGCTTATAATCACCTTTTAATATTCTATGTTGTTTAAAAAAGAGAGAAATATTTATTTGAATCATACTTGTCATTAAGTTTAAGAAAGGTGCTATTAATTGATTGGCTAATAGCCAATAGATTTAAATAACATATATTTGAACCAATTGTAGTAATTTAATGAACATGCATTTTATGTTTTATTGGATTTTATATTATCTTGTAAATATGTAGAGTTTATGGTATATATAATTTATTGTATAAAATAATTATTTGTTAACTTGGGTGTCAGGACTGACAAGAGTCAATTTAGGAAACAGCACTTGCAGAAGGGCTGGTTCTGCACTTATGCTCATGTTGTAATATAAGGTAATATTTTATACTGTCTGGCCTATGGTCAGCCATTATCTCAATTGTTTCCTATACTATAATTTCATTACATCCTTTTGGTCTTGAATTACATTTATAAAACAGCACTTGTCTCTCCATTTGGTAGATTAATGAGGGTGATTTACTTTTATTTTACCTGGAAGTAAATGTTCAGATTATATTAATGTTATAGGTTAATTGTAAGCAATTTTATTATATCTCATATATCATTCTGCATTGGTGGTTAGTCTACAAAATAATTATTATTATTGGTTTGTATATCCTTTATCTTTGTTTCAGCACTAGTAGTTAATCCATTGAACATTGCTAGAGGCTCTGCTGATGGTTTTAAAAATCTCACAGAGTACTTATTGTTCATTATTCCTTGTGTTATACACCCACAGGTATATCACTGACCCTCATTATACAAATGTATGTTTGAATAGAGACTCTATACATTATAATACTTATTTATCTTGTTTCACTCCTCATAATGTTTGTTCCATGACTTCTGTTATCATCTGTGAAAAGGCATTAAGTGAATTATAGTCACAATTTATTATAGGTAAATTATATTATATCTCAACTCAGCTGAGTTGGAGTTTAAATTTCTTTTAACTTCAGATCTCATTATAGTTCAATTTCATAGATTTATCAATTCCAATTGTTGTCATTGTTATTATAATTTTGGTATATATGCATTGGTTCTGGTTTTGATGTATTGGAGATACCATGGACTGAACTTAAATATCTTTCATTCCCATAAGGATAAAAATCCATACATTTGTAATAAATTTTAAATTGTATTATCTGAAACTTGTACACATATCCATGCACAGAAATAAGTACATGTGATAGCATTTTATTTTATTTTGTTTATTTACTTACCCAATTAATGTGCATTGCTCATGTAGAAAAATTATATGTGATGTTATTTTATGTTAATTATCGTTTATGTAAAATTATGAATATTATTAACCAATTACTAATTTCATATTTATTAAGTCATAAATAAATGTTAATTTGATAACCTAACTTATTTGTACCATTGCTATTACTCACATATAGAGTCAGAAATTTAATGTAGTAAATAGTCCATAAATAATAGAGCACATATTGTCCTTGATGGTGATATATACAAGGTTTATTGAAACATCCAGAGAATATTTTACTGTTTGTTCTTGGGTATTTTGTGATGTATAAGATATAATAAAATCCCATTTACTTTCTGCACCAGTGCTGCTTTTCTTTGTCAATTCTGAAGTATATCCAGAATCTGTTACTTCTATTGATATTTGCAACATCAATACTTAAGTTAATAATAAATTTGCTAGTCAGTGTAACAATTAAACTTATATTTTAAAACTATAACAGATGCATTATCTATCCCTAAGAGTTTCATTGCTATGAATTTGATTTAATATTTGGGTTAATAAAGAAATAACTTAAAATTAATATTGCCTACCTTCCATTGCAAAGCATTTACCCTGTATAACATTTCTGTACTTTAAACCTGGATATATGATGTTTATGATGTTATGGAGCAGATTATAATTACTATTATCTGTATTTTAATGGCCCATATTCACCACATTATTATTGATGGTTTCAGAGATTATACCATCTTGTCTATGGTTGGCCTTCAGGTCTCCAACAAATAAAATTATAAATTAAGGTCATAGTGTGGTTCTAAGAAACTGTCATTGAAAGGACAGTTATAAATCATAAATTAAGATTTGGGAATATCATTTAGAAATCCAGCAATTAAGGAGGATTATAGTTAATTAAAAGAATAATACAGTTTATTTAGGTAACTTGACATACCTTCAAGTAATGCTGTGATTAGCCTTCATGGTGTACCCTGGCCATGACCAGCTTGTAAGGTAATAGTTTTGTTTTGTATCATGAAATTAGACTATTACAACCTGGGGTAAGGGCTTTTTGGTTACAATATATATATATATATATATATATATATGTTAAAACGAAGATATATATATGTATTTTATATATATATAGTTTATTTGGAGGTTTGTTTCAATTAAATGCTTTTATTGAATGCCTTATTTGTTTGGATTTAGTACACTTCTTAAACATCACTGTCAATGCAATGTGATACTAAAATGTTTTAAGTAAGTTGCCTAGTTTTTTAAATAAAGAACAATGGGTAGATAAAACTATTTGATTCAGTACTTATGATTTTACTTTCAACCTAAAAATATTTTAACATTATTTAAAATAATAGTGAAATTACATTTTCTCTTTTCTGGATTAGTGTAATATTATTTAAATGTTTATGTACATTTAGCAAAGAAACAGAGAGACTTTTTAAATTTGGGTTGCTCTGAGTGTGGTATATCTATGTTGGAAGCATGCTCGGCATAAGTAAAATTAAAGTTTAAGTTATATAAAAGTCTACCTTTTCTGCTAAATATACATAATATTTAATTAATAATTGAAGTAAAAACAAATTTTGATTACAATCTTAATACTAAAACCAAATAATAATAGATATAAAATATATTTTATAATCAACACTTTTATTTACTTGCACTTACTAAAAAACCAATTATTTCTTCAATCACAGCTGGAATGTTTATAATTTACCTTGAAATAAAAGTGTGGAGGATTTTAAAAATTCTGAATTCCTTATGCTTTTTATAAAAATACCATTTGTGATTGAGAAACAATTTTTTAGTGCAAATTAAATAAAAGCAATCATTATAAAATATTTTTTAATATCTATTATTTAATATGTTTGTTAGTGTAATTATTTTAACACTTACATATGTGCCTGCAGTTCACATATTGATTGCCTTTATATTATGTTCTAATCTTGGCATTGGCTACATGATAATTAACAAAGTTTTACACTGAACCTCTTTTAATTCCAATCATAAGGAATGACTGTTGACTATTAATGTTTATAGCTGATGATTCATATTATTGCTTCTAATTACTTATAATTCCAATACTGATTTTTCTTCATACTCATCATTCGTGATGCTTTGAAGGTGATATATTTTATCAACCTGCTACAATCCCCGTATATTCCATGTTCATGCCTTTACAAGTAGCATAACAAATATGTGGCTTGAATAATGCTTCTCTATACCTCTACAAACATACCATTACAATATATATATATATATTCATAAATTATGATATATTTTAACAAGTAAACCTGTTCACATAATAACCAAGTCTGAAAATGTTACTCTGACAATTTACAAGTCAAATTCTCAAAGAATTATTTAAATAAACTTGCAAATAATGCCTCTATTTTGTTTGTATTAATGCTAATCTATTTGTCAGATGAAAAATGACCATCTTCATCTGATCTCGAGTTTATTCTTTATAGTAATAAATCAATTATTGATTTTAGAAAATGCTAAATTACCGTAGCAAGCGTTGGTGGCCTAGCGGTTAGCATAGCTGCCTTCCAAGCAGCTGACCCGGGTTCGATTCCCGGTCAAGCTTTGACATATAATTTTTTTTTCTGATTTAGTTGTTTTCTGAAATATATATATATAAACTTATTTATATTATTGTCATTTCAACTTTTACGAAAACAAACTAACTTTTCAATTCCTGTTTTAGAACTACAGTATATACTAGCAATTATATATATATGCAGAATTTATTAAGTGCAATAAAATGATCTCTGTCTATGTAGTAGAAACAACCTATAAAAGAGATAAATCAATGCATGATCAAGCCCGAAAGTGATCATTCATTAAAGAATTGCTCTGAAGCCAGTTTCGCAAGATAAGAATATTGATTTATCTCTAAAGCAAGCAAACAAACAAACAAACCAAAAAAAGATCAATTGAGTAAAAGAATTGTCGGGCTCCTGATTGTTGTTTAGGGCTATTATCTCACTGGTCATTTCTTTCTCTCAACAACTGACCGTGAAATTTAAACATTTTAAATAAAAAATAATGAAATTTATTAAATTGTTTTACATGCTTAGTTTTTCAACTATTTTTTATTTGTATTGTTTTTTCTTGGTAAAGATTTTTTTCCCTACAAATTTTTTAATTTGTCAATACTTTTTTTTCTCCGGTAATTATAATACCTTTCATATTGACAAGTAATCATTTAAAAGTGGCAGAATTAATTCATTCAACGATCTTCTTGAAATCTAAACAAAACAATCATTTGTAGGAAAGATGATTCGCTCCATGTGGATATCGTTGTGAAGTTCACGCTTGAACCTCATTCAGTTTTACAAGCAACAATTCACCTTGAATAAATAGTTAATCACCTTCGCTGAGATTTCTGACATTTCGATTAGAATTTTTTGTTTGCAATGTGCAAAATAAAATAGCAAGTTATCTTTTTAATCACTATTAAAATGGTATTATATTATAAAATTATTCTCATCTCTTTTTGATAAAACTTTGAAATTCGTATTTTTTATAAAACTAAAAATCCATTTGCAGAGTGAGAAAGAAATTGAGGATTTTAATAAAATAAATGTATTTATTGTATGTAATTTACGTTTAAATATTTTAGATGTGACAACAAAATTAATAACATTGTCAGAAATATTCAATAATAAAATGGAATAATATTTAAAATTTGAAACTACCCCCCCCCCATGTACTTAATTGAATTCTTTAACATTTGTGCTTTTCTTCTGGTTTTCTCAATCAATGTAACTTCTGCCTGCTGTCAACATTCATTTCATTAATGATAGTAAAGATGCATGTCAACAAATGTTAATGCTTTGATAACTATATTTTTATGCAAGTTAGACTAGTAATTAAAATGCATCAATTTTAAGATTAATTCACTACTGAAAAGCTAACAGTTGTGTTTTGGAGCAATAGTCCAAAGAATTTAGCCCATTGATGATAGTTGTTATTGTAATTAGCAAAAAGTGTTAGCTGAGGAAAAACCATGTATGAAAATTAAAAAAATTTTCAGTTTTTGCACATGTAAAATATTAATATCTACCTATATTTTTATAAATTGCAAGATAAGCAAACTAGATACAACTTCATTTATCATTTAAAGATTAATCATATGAGTGCTATTGCTAGATGATCTACTTTTAAGTTGCAAAATCCGTTTTTGAATGGTAGTTTGCTTGTTTACATTACAATTGATTTTTTTTTTTAAACATGCATTAAAAAAAATCCATTAATTGTATCAATATTTAGTCAAGCGTTGTTAGCCGAGAGGTCATCGCACCCGCCTTGCCAGCAAGTAGTTGATTGCAGACAGGTGTGGATTCGCGTCCCGGCCGATGCTATGACATATGAAAAAAAAAAAAGTATCAATATTTACATCTAAAAGCTTTATGAAAAACTTGTAATATATATATATTATAATAAATGGATAAAATTATAACATAATATAATTGATGATTTGCAATTCCCATTTCAATCACCACTGTTCAAATTACTCTTGGGTTTAATCTTGTAAAAGCACTCATATCATTACTTTAGATTTTTTATAATAAACAAGCGTTGGTGGCCTAGTAGTTAGCATAGCTGCCTTTCAAGCAGATGGTCCGGATTCACTTCCCAGTCAACGCTTTAACATATATATATATTTTAAAAAGTATTTATTTGTCAAAGGTTTTATTGATGTTTATTTATCTCTAATAAGACCTAATATTTTGGGGTTAAGACTGTAGAGTTTAAAAAATTAAATCACTAATAAAAAAAAACACAATCTTCTATTTTAGAAATAAAGAAGACGTTTGCATGTGGTTTGTTTTGTATATATATTTTTAAAAAATCTTATAACATTCATATTTTTGTCTAACAAGTTTGTTCTAAGCTATTGTATTACATAAATTCAATTGAAAATTATCTCAGGGTTCTAATATTACAATATGATAATTACCATACTTACAATTTTAACTGTTAATTTTATAAATTATTATCATTGATATGAGTAAATAGCAAAAGACATTTTGTTGTATTTAATTCACATCTGGCAAACTAAACATGAAGATGAAAATAGGGTAAGTGTATAAATGATAAACAACTTTTCTTATGAACCAGTAGGTTTTTACATAATGATAATAATTATAAAATCATGTGACCATGTTAAATTAGTAGATGATAAAATTAACTAATTCATGACAAAGACCATGTAATTAACAAAATATATTTAATTTATTAACAATAAGAATAATAATTAAAAAATTTAATGAATGAAACAACGATAACAAGTTCTCCACAATAATCATCAATATTCTTATGATGTTTTAATTTAAAAAATGATTTATTACTTTATTACTAACTAAATGTGTGGCATATCTTGACAAGATGTAAAGCAGAACACTTTGTTGGAGAAAGTTGTTAAGCAATATTTAAAAGTCTTAATTATAAATAATCAATAAGATAAATAATGTTTAATTGCATATTTAATTAAATAATAAGATCTGTTTTCTTTAAGTAACCAACATATAAAATTAGCTACTTCATAAACTAGCAAAATATTAATCAAACTTATAATATTATTTTTAAAGTATAGTTTCAATTAACCTGATCTCAATAGGAACTGTTGGCATACTATGAAAGGCTTATCAAGCTTACCTTATGAATAAAAAGAGAATATAATGCATCAGGAGCCTCATTCAACTGAAAAATAATACTTATATTAATATCAATACCACAAATATAATTAAAAATACAATAAAATTTTTATAAATTCTTGAGAGTACCTGTGTGGGTAAATAAGAAGTGAATATCTATAAAATATCTCATTAGATACCTTTATCTAGAGAACTAGTAAAACATAAAATGTCAAGTGATATGACCTAATTATAAATAGTTATTAATTATCTTTAAACATTAATTACCAATTTCTAAAGTATCAAGAATTGAAAACACACACTTATACTAAAGAACAATCATAACTGTAATATTGTTTTTCTGAAGGTTTGTGATGATGGTGTTCTAGCTGTAAATTAAACTTTTCTAAAGACATTCAACACACACTTATACTAAAGAACAATCATACTGTAATATGTTTATTATATTTTCTCTCATGTAAGAATTTTTACAGCCAATATAAAAGTAAATAACACAAACACAATTGAAAAATATTCAAAATAAATTCAGTCTTTGTTAAAATATTCAGAATATTTATTCTAGTGCATTCTTTCAAAACATTCGAAAGTAATAAATATTTTCAGATTTTGGATAGTAAAATCCTAATGGTTAGGAGAGATACAATTTAATCCATGTAATGACTAAGTGATAATACAATTTGAGCTTATTTAGTACCATCTAATATAGGTGAGTTTAAATTATTCCAAATCACAATAAATAATTTTATCTCTTTAATGAGGATTGTAGTTATTAAATTCTGAAAGGATGACTTATGGGGGAAAAAATGTTTTTCTTTTTTGATTATATTTATTAATGACTTAAAAAGATTTTTTGTCATTAGTTAAACTAAAATTGTGATTGGACCAGGAAGTATTTTATTGTTGTGGGAGTATATAAATAGCCATTTGACAAGTCAGCCCTCCTCTGATATTCTGGCTATTATTCTTTTTTAAGTCAATCTGGGAACAATTATACCCAAAGAACTATTTTTAGCAGAATGATTGAAGGCTATCAGCATTTGGATCCAATATCAGTAATCAACTGTTAATTTCCAGCATTTTATGATGATAAAATTCATTAAGAAAATGAAATTAAGAAGAATGAAGTGTTAAAACCTTGGTAGGTGCCAATCCATACTCTGTGACATGCAGTTCTCCTGTGAAAGAAGATTATTGTTACATTCCTAGAGTGAAAAGCTATGGTGGCTAACTTATATGACCTATATTGTTATATTGGACATAATAAGAATTATCTCCACTTTCCATGAAGAATTAAAAACTGAATATTTATTAATAATTATGTATGTGCATTTATAATAAACAAATTCTTCTAAACATGGTTCCATGACTTTTAAAGATCAATAGAATTAATGTTGAAATAGTAAGATGAAATTTTATTTCATTTATTTTTATTAATAGAAACTGTTACTATAAACTATTACAATTTTTTTATTCTTCTTATTAATTAAATGTAAAACATAATTTTTGCTTTGTATTTATTTTATAATAACAATTTACATTTAATATCTGATGTGCGTCATTAGTTCTTTATTTAAAAAAGCTTGTTTTATTTATTTTTAAAATCTATCTTGTGTGTGATTTGATCTCATCCCAACCAAATAATTTTAACTTCTTAACTATTTATTGCTAGTGCAAAAGTACTGGAGTGTATGAAAACAACTAACAGAGATGGGGTGTTGTAAAATTCTCTTGCGTCAGATAATGGCGTTTCTTAATTTGAAATGACACATAGATATGATAATTCATTATCGTATAGAAATATTTTTTTCTCATGTGTCATAGCATTACCTAGGAAGTGAACCCACAAACCTGGGACAACTGCTTGTAAAGCAGCTGTCGCTGACCTCTTGACCACCAATGCTTGACAATCATATAGAAATATTGTTTGAAGAAATATACTAGTTACACATTTATTTAGGAGGATGGTCATCATTAGTGATCTATGTGAGTAATGTAATTTAAATAGACAAATGGCACTGTATATTTAAAAATGTAATATATAAATTATACATAGGATTCACTTATGTATTGAGATACAAATGTTCAGATGTCTAGAGTGCTGTAGTGGTATTTGGCCAGAGAATATGTTGACAATGACAGTATCAGTCCATAAAATGTGATCAAAGAAACAGTTGTGAATAAATAAAATATAAGTAGCAATTAAATTAGGCAACAAACACATAGTTAATGTACTGTAAATGATCCTTTTCCTATATCTTTAGTATATTGTTTGAATTCCATTACTTACTAGCTGCTCAAATGATCTCTAGCAACCCATAGGATGGTGTATATATATATATATATATGATCACTAGATGGAGCTTTACCAATAGCTCTTAACAAGCTTTGTTTACATAAACTCCAAGAGAGATAGACTTCAATATCTCTTTCATTATCTCCACCTCCAGACCAGTTGGTTTTGAGCTAGTTGGCTCACGTCATTGAAGGGTTGAAAGACTAGAAACTAGTTTCTAGTCTTCCAACCCTTCAGTTTCTAGTCTTCCAACCCTTCACTGATGAGAGCCAACTAGTTTGAAACCAGCTGGTCTGGAGGTTAAACAATGAAAGAGATATTGAATTCTATCTCTCTCGGTGTTTATGTAAACAAAGCTTGTTAGGAGCTATTGGTAAAGCTCCATCTAGTGATCATAAAATGCAAGCTAAAAGCAAGTTACGGAATTTATAACTTGTTTTGTTTATCATATATATATATAGAAGGACATTGTCATGACAACAGTTTGAAATTGTAGATTGTTATTTATATTGGGATTGTTTAAGTCTTGACTGACTTTTAATGCTATATATCTACAATCAAATTTCTAAAACATATTATGCCATTTATCTTAAATATTTATTTTAAACAAAATAACTGATATTACTATTAGAAGTTTTGCAAAAACCTGCTGTTTTATATTACATTCAACTGAATGACTTCTTATACAAATAATTTTAATATGCTAGTAGCAAAAAAGAAAAAAATATTTCTGCAGAAAATGAAATATATTAAAATATCTTCACAAAACATGTATAATTAATTATTTTAGTAATGTTTAAAGAGATATTTATACCTTAGGCAAAAAGGTGATTAACTTTAATTTATTCAAAAGTGAAATGTTGCATAAAAGCTTCATATATAAAACATTTCATTTTTTTTTTGAATTACTGACTTTACTTCTTTCCATCCTGAAATTCTGAAGAAGAATAAATTGATCAAAAATTTAAAATTAAGTTATAAATTTGTAAACAAAAATGTTCATAATATTTTTGTATAATGATAAATAATAGATTTAAATTTAATATATAAACTAAGATGATAATAACCAAATACTTTTAATTAAACTGCTTTCTAAGTGTAATCTTCAAGAACTTTTTTACAATAGAAAAATTATCTTTCCTAGTGAATTTTTATTTTTTTTTAATTTAAGATTTTTCAAACTAACAACAAACCAGGAAGCAACCTTGAATCAGTCGTATATTTAATGTAAATTGATTTTGAAATAACAGATATTGATTTTATTTATAGGAGAGATATTTCACTCATTTGAAAAACTCTGAAATTAAATGACAAACATCATTACGTAATGATAAACAATATTTTTTAATTATATGTATATATAGTAACCATATATTTGCCGTGTGGGTTAGATATATATTTTAAAGCACTAAAAATAAATTTTTAAATAAGATATAATAAGTAAATTTCTTTATCAGCACTATTATAATAAAAATCTTAAGTTATATGTTTCAATAGTATAAGTTAAAGTAATTCAGTTAGCCTTTAGTTAGCAGTTATTTAAAAACATATATTAGATTGTTTAATATTTACTTGAAAGAATAAAATTAATATTTTTAAAACTAAAAAATAGTTAATCTAGAGCTTAATATTTTTCAAATAGATGTAATAGATAAAGTTAGTTTATGGTGTCTGGAATGCTTATCTTGTAAGGATTTTTAAACAGGCAAAACTGTCTCCATATAGTAGTGCCACTCAGTGCCAACCAGAGTAATTAATGGATGCCAAAAGGCTTATGCATAAAATCCCTATCTAGTGCCTCCTCATCCTATATCCCCAGACTAGTTTCTGGCTTGTGGCCTTCATCAGTGAGGAGTTTGGATCTGAGAGCACTGCTATATGGAGAGAGTATTGCCTGTTTGAATAACAGTAATGTGCTAGCATAAGAAATAGTGATCATGTGATGTTTAGTGGTTTAAGGATTTTTAGTTGTTAATTTTTAAAATAAATTGTTTTAAAGTAATAATTATGATTCATTAAATATCAGTTTAAGTGAGGGTAATTGAAACCACAGTTTAAAGAACATTGGACTCTTTATCTAGAACTTTTAAAACTTAACAAGAATGAATATTCTTTTAGTAATTTTTGCTTTTCTAATTTGTCAACAATTATCACTTGAGAAACCTGCTGAAAATCAGATTAAAAATGAATTTTAAAACAGGACTTTATATTAAAAAAGAAAAGACATTCTTTTTATTAATAATAATTTTATTATGAATTTTTGCTATGCATTTTTTTTTCTCTTAACTCTCCAAAAGAAACATTTTTTTAAAACAACAAAGGTACTATTTAAAAATTTATTTTTTTACTATATATATAATATATTTGCAAACATCCCATATCCTAATTTTTGTAAGAATGGTTATGCTTATTAAGGGTTATATAATGATTATTAAAATTTATTATGATTATAAACTTTAAACTTTATAAATACATTGTTCCGGGGTAAAGAAATTGTATGATATATAGTGAATCATTAAGGATACAAATACTAGAAGTAATGCATTGAGAATCTTAGTTTATTAAGTGAAGAATTTCAATAGTGACCTTCATATATTTGGTGTTGTCATGCGCAGTAATATATATAATTTTTATTTGTATAGAAGCTGTTGATTTCCTCATTACAAATTTGTTTTATCTGAGAAATGTGAATTCCTCTCATTGTGTAGCTATTTCATTTTTTATGTAAGAGGTGATAAAATATCTTTTATTATAGGTTAAATGAGAATATACATGAACACATGTAACAATATTTTTATTTTGCTTTTGCTAATGTTAAATACACCATTTCTTGTGATCCTAAGTTAACTTGTTAGCTTCCTATATATTAGTTTGTATAAGTAGATAAGTTCAATGTGTTATTAGAAAAGAAAAAACATTTACCTGTGAAATATGTATAAACTATATTCCAAATTAATTATTGATTTTATTAGTAAATAATTATAATATTCTTTTATATAACCTTGGTTAAATTTTTTATCAGCTTATAGAAAACATTGCTGAATATAATAGCTGTATTTCACTTTGGATTATTTTTATTTTTCTTTAATAGATTGAAAAGCTGTAGTAACTTCAAAAATATGTTTGTTATTAATGATAATATGAAATCACTTAAATGTCCATAAAATGTATATATTTTTTATTAAATTTGATTTTCCTGTATTTTTTTTATCAGGTTGACAGTTATTGATTTATGATCACATGCATTAGATTCGATATTACATTTTGATATATACCCTGAGATATTAAATACCATACACTAATATTTTCATTTTGCCCAGCCATATTAAATTGCTGTTAAATATTATAACATTGTCAAGTGTTGGTGGTCGAGAGGTCAGAACAGCTGCCTTACAAGTAGTTGTCCCGGTTAGCAGGTTCACTTCCCGGTTGATGCAATGACACATGAGGAAAAAAAATATTATAACATTGCAATATGAAAGGAAAAACGATGATGCTTACATTAAAGAAACTTTGGGGCTATTTATTTAATTATTCTAAATATATTTCGAGATCAATAAAACGCCCCTTTGATTTCGATGTATATTTATTTGAAATATGCATATATGTGAAAGAAAAGTCTCAGATATAAAATACATTTTATCTTTTATAAGTTTATCTAACCAGAAGTGAGAGATTTATTATTGTTAATCTATTATTTATAGTTATAATTTTGGTTTATTCAGTTTGTAGAAAATATTAAATAAGAAAAGCCAATCTCACTTCCCCATTACCTTCATATGTACAGTACAGTTTAGCCACCTAGATACATGGAATATGAGGAACCAGTTTTACATATTATTTACCATTACAATATATATAATATTTAACTAGAAATATGTTGTCTATACTGAACTTAATGTAATTAGAATGGACTTGAATTCAGGCTTTCAAGCTCACAACATCTACTCCATCTTATACCACTGACACACATGATCGCATACATGTGAAAATGATAAATAATCTCCAATATCTATATTTCATTCTCCACCAGCACATATCAGTTGGTCCAGATCATCATCTCCCACATGTATTAAAATCAGTGCTCAGTGTATATTAAGATAGCAAATCTACAAACTTTAAAGGATAGGCTTCAATCTTTTCCACCCTCCAACTCTGACAAAACCTTTGCAAAACATATGTAACACATCCTTTGGTCAATAAATTATATTGTTGACACAATAGTAATAATAATAATGATAATAACAATAACAATCATAATAACAACAACAACAACAACAACAACAACAACAATAATAATAATAATAATAATAATAATAATAATAATAATAATAATAATAATAATAATAATAATAATAATAATAATAATAATAATAATAATAATAATAATAATAATAATAATAATAATAATAATAATAATAATAATAATAATAATAATAATAATAATAATAATAATAATAATAATAATAATAATAATAATAATAATAATAATTCTACTCTCAAATTTGTATCCTCATGCTAAGGAATTTTAAGTGTGTTAGGAGATTTATCAAATTGCAATGAAAAAAAAATGTCATAAGTCATATAAATAGTCAAAATAAGAGTAATAGATCACATGACCCTATCTCTTAAGCTTGTAAGTTATAAACAATGAGGATTGCCAATTCCTCAACAAGCTTTGTGATAAATGCTTAGCTAGAGCCAGCACTCAAAATATCTCTGTCAGGAACCCCTCCCCAAACCCCTGACCATGGTTTTGTGCTTTGGCACTCCTCAGAGAGGTGCCAGGGTAGGTTCAGACACTAGATCTAAAAATACCAACCCAAAGCCAAGCACTTATCTAAAAGTTATCTATTGAGTGGAAAATCTGAAATTTTCAGACATCTACATGTCTTCAAACCCAATAGATAACTTTTAGAGAGATATCATAAGTCATATCTTTTGTTTACAGTGCCATTGCTGCTGACAGTGACCATAAAATATCATAAATTATAACAATAATAAATCTTTTGTATCTGTTTTTTAAAGTAAGTAAACTCTGCTAAAAATTTAAATAACTAGTTTTGTATTTATCTGAATAATTTCATACTATTTTAGAAAATGCTCTAGGACAATTTTGACACTAGGAGGAACAAGTAACGATGGACCTTAGACAATTTGGTGAAAGTATTAACACATTTTTCCAGGTATTTTGTATAATTCACATAAAAAATTTCAAATTTCATCAAAAATTAAAATAAACAAAGTATGGATACAAGCAATAAATGCTAAAATCAAAACAATCTTTAGGTATTTCAATCAGAAAACTTACAAACTGCAACAGATATTTTGTTAAACAGTATTTATTTTATGTTTCATCAGAGAGTAGATATATTATCTGTAATTAGAAAATATTAAAATCAAAATATTGTGGATATTTTGTTAAACACACAAAAAAATTCTTAAATTGCTATTGTTTGTCCATTAGTGGAGCTAAAGGACCAGGGGCATTCAAATATTAATTATTAAATCAAAATCACTGTAGTTTGCATAAAACTTTTACAAATAGTCTGTAGATTACTATATGGATTAGAAAAATGGTATATCCAGTAACATGTTTTAAATTTAGAAGGAGGAAGAATAAATTGTTAATTTGCATTTTTACTTTTTTAAAGAAAATTGAAAACACTACCATCAAATGTGCAATACATATTGAAGATTGTTTCATGAAGTAGTTTATAAATGGTTCCATTTTTTTCTGAAAACAAATGTAGAGAACAAATTTGGAGTTGTTATATATACTTTATTAATACTAGTTATTATTTTTAACATCTCAGATTTTTTATCATCAGCAATGAAGCTTTCTCTAATAATATCAGGTAGAAGTTGTCTAGTATAATAATTTTCAGTAGTAATCAAAAGATACACCTTTTCAATTAACTAAGCCAATGTTCTTGATGAAATGTAAAAAGAAACAACATTTAAATCATATCTTTATCACAATACTTTTTTTGCCATTTCTATTATCAAAACTCATGTATATATGAGTTTCTTGATTTTTATAATCACACCAAATCTCTAATAACTATTTATATCTACCGATGGGATCAACTATTCAATAAAAATTTTGAAAGTAATTTTATAGTAATTGCTAAAAATAATATTTCATAAAAATTACTGTTTTTACTATTCCCTTTGTTTTATATCCATATACACTATAGCATGTTAAATTTGATAGTTTGATTTTTAGAGAAAATTAAAATTAAACTTTTGAAAGCATAAAAAAATCTTATATAGACACATATACTTTTTTTTAGTACAGATCATCGATATCCGAACATAGATATGTTATAGTTTTTCTGCTTTCTTATTCAAAAATTATTTATTCTTAATATAATTCTAACAATTTTGACAAATCCATCACATACTTACTCATGGAATAACCAAGATTCGAAAATATTCCTATGACTCTTGATTAGCTTCATTTCTAAAAAAGCATTTAAATGAATTTGTACGTAATGCCTACTTATCTTGTATCAATAACAATCTATTTATCAGATGGCATTTTATTTGACAAATAGATTTGCTTTCATATATGAAAAGTAGCCAATTTTTATAAATGATTCTTTGGAATTTGGTTTGTGAATTAATAATGTTTTTAGATTTTCTTATGCCTACTTTAATTAATTAACTTTCTAATTTTTTTTATTATGGTTAAAATTACATATTTAATTATTAAAATAATTTTAAAAAATTACAATTCTGAATTTTCACTGCTAAAAGTGCAAATAAATAGATAAGTGAAGTAAGTTGGCAATTAAGCCTTATAAAATATAATAAAGATTTTTTACACTGGTAAAAGTCTTATTAGCCACTAACAATAACTGAATTCTTTTTTTTTTTAAATGTTAATTTTCCATATATATATATATATATATATATATGATCACTAGATGGAGCTTTACCAATAGCTTTCAAACTGATAGAAACGTGTTTGATAAATGCTGATTTTAGAGTTAGTATTTAGATCTAGTTTCTAGTCTTCCAACCCTTCACTAACATGAGACAACTAGCTTAAAACCATAGTCTTGAGGTGGGAGACAATGAAGAGATATTGAATTCTATCTCTCTCGGCATTTATGTAAACAAGCTTGTTAGGAGCTATTGGTAAAGCTCCATCTAGTGATGATCATAAAATGCAAGCTAAAAGCAAGTTATGAAATTTATAACTTGTTTTGTTTATCATATATATATATATTATTCTGCATCATTTAATCTTTATAAAAGTAACATTCCCCATTGAGTTATTATCCAAATGATGATCAAAATATCCCTTTCCCTAGTATTTATTATATCATATAATACTAAATCATCTGTGCACTTTGCTACTATTACACAATGCTTTATTTACCACCCTCTTTTACAGTTTACAGTTTCGATTGCCCCAGCAATTTTCTTCAGAACTTTATATCTCCTAACTTTAATCAAAACTGTAAACTATAAAAGAGTGTGGTAAATAAAGCATTGAAGTTAGGAGATATAAAATTTTGAAGAAGATTGCTGGGGCAATTGAAACTGTAAACTGTAAAAGAGGGTGGTAAATAAAGTATTGTGTAACAATAGTAAAGTGCATGGATGATTTAGTATTATATGATATACATTTGGCAATGCAATAAGAAAGATTAGTTAATATTTATTATACATATCACATTATCATAAAAGTTTCTGACTTTCAGTGATTGAATAGGATTATAATAAATTTTTTTAACATTTATATGTTGTTTTACTGCTTCAAAATGATTTTAAAAAATCATAATAAGTAAACGATTGTACTTCCTTCACAATATTATATTTTTACCAATTGACAGCTATAACTATTTAACTCTCAGTTGATTCTTGATATTTACACATTATGACATAGAAATAGGTGTGTAAAGCAATGATTCTCATTTTTTGCTCATAACATTTTTTGCTGAATTTCATTTTTTTCTAAATTTCTCCAAAGCCATTGTTAGTCGTGATTTACATTTTAGTGTTTTTTACATGTACTATGTAAGATTAAAATATAGTAATTATAAAAAACAATTACATAAAGGCAAATGTACATTTTTACTATTATGGTTATTAATAAAAAATATTTTAATAATCAATATTTTACTTAAAAGAAACTTCTTAAATGGCAGTAGCAGTAGGGGTTACAATATTTTTAATCAATATTTTTATTCTATGGGATTCTTATAGTTGCAAGTCTTTCAGTATATAGAAATAACAAATGACAATTGTCTTTCATAATAATGTCAAAGTAACATGCATTAGTAACTGGATGGATATGGGTTTTTGATTAACATCTACTCATAGGATATCAAATACTTGCTATATTCATCATATAGGCACATATTTGAGTGATACCTAGAAATATGGACAGTATCAAAAACAATATTTGCCTTATTCAAATACCTTCCTTAAAGAAGATTGAAATTGGCTCCAATATTTCTATACTAATTTTGAAATTTACAGTTATTTTATTATTTACAAACCTTCTGGCATCCATTGATTACTCTGTTTAGCACAGGTGGCAATACTGTATGGAGAGTTTTGCTCTGTTTATCAACAATTAATGTGCTAGTATAGGAAATGTGATCATGTGATATTTTTTTTATTGTGGAGTAGCCAATAATACAATCACTGAAAGAAGACCAGTCATAATGTTTTTGCTAATTCAAAATCAACCTTACTCCTGTCCACAACACCAATCTAGAGATAATTAAATGTTTTATTAACATTTATCTTCTTCATAATCATCGCCATCATCATTTACAATCATTGTAAATTCATTGCTGGATGAAGGTTTCTCCAGTTTTAATATGGTTCTTTTGATTCCTAGCTTCCCTTGTCTACAATGCAGCAGCAAACTTTCTTATGTCATTTATCCCTCTCAAGTTGTCTTTTTCTAAGTCTTTTATAGTCTCTTGTGATCCAATTATAAAGCTTCACTTCCCCATCTATTATCAGCTCTTTTAGCAGTATAGCCTTTATAAGCTTAAAAATTTTAATTACCAGTTGTTATATTTAATAAATGTTGAAATTGAATAAAGTAACATGGGTTTTTTGATTATGATTATGATCATCAACTTTTGAACAAATATATTTGGAATTGAACCTAACTTTTAATGCAATTATCAGCCCATGTAATAGTTTTATTAATGTATTATCTGTTCAATATTCTATGCCTGTAAAAATGTATGCAATATTAATTTCATTTACATTTGACTCCTAATTATAAAGACAACTTACAGATATCCATAGCTTAAATATGGATGCATCCAATTTATTTTATGATTCTTGCCTATTTTGAATGGTATTTCCAATCTTAAAACAAATCAATATGTGAATTCTTTAATAAAAGTTCATTGTTTCTGCCAATATATATTTTAATATCTGCAAAAAAAAAATAATTTTTAATGATATTGATGCAAAAACTCTAACACATAATAAAATCTTTTTTTTAAATCTAATATTGCAAAATAAATATTGAAGAAATTATAATGAGTGGCATTATGTAAGATAATTTTAATATAATTAGCAGTTCTAAGAATTCCAAAACTAAAAGATATGTAAAACCTCATAATGCATCTAAGTTACTACAATATCCTTTCTGACAACAGTTTGTTGGCTTTTTTTCTAAATTAATTTGTAGTCAATAACTACTGAATCAAATTTCTTCTGGAAGACATATGTCATTATAAATATCTTCATCAGTCATTTAATCTTGCTATTTTAAGTTCATGTCATATTATATATTAAACAGGCAACTAAGTGGCACTACTGTATAGAGAGTTTTGCCTTTTTTAATAACAGTTATGTGCTAGCATAAGAAATAGTGATCATGTGATATTTATATATTCAGATGAAAACTAAAATATCTTTCTTATTATTTTAAATACTATTTTATGCTTTACATCATTACCAGCATTGATTTTACAATTATTTCTGCTTTTTAGTGGAACAATCTACCATGCATAATAACCTATCCAGATTTGAATAATACAACATTTTAGACAAACATTTCTTAATAATTTTAGATAATTTTATGAAACAAATAAGAAAAACTAAACGATGAACATATGTGAATGTATATATTTGTGATTTTATTTTGACAAATTTTATCTTTTGCTTAAATCATGTATTTAATTAGTATAACATTTTTCTATAACATAAAATAATTATTTGTGATTTGAAATGATAGTTTAATGTTTTTTAAAACAACAACAAAATACATCTTTTGATTAAAAAAATATGTTATTTAAAATGTAAAAATATGTATTAAAGTGAATTATGAATAATTAAATATCATACGATGTTTCATTATGCATTAAAATATGAAAAAATTCTAATTTATGTAAAAACAAAAAATAATATTGATTTTCTTTTAAGAATAAAATTGTAATATTTAAAGCTTAAATGGATTCTTTTTTTTTTTTTTCGCTTTTAATGAGAAAATAAAAGGTATTCACAATTCATGCAAATATTCTTATTGGATTTTATAAAATGAAAATAAATTCTTAAATTATATATATAATATTAATAAAATAAAAAACACCAAATTACTCCTTTATTTATCGTATAGAAAAATGTCAGTATTGGTAACTATTTAAACTTCTAAAGCCACTGCCAGAGCTTTGTAAGATATGTTTGGGAATCAGTAATAGAAACTTAATGTGTCATGTCAAATTCTGCTCATTAGAACGTAAAAAATGTTTTAATCAATTTAAATCTTACTGCCCTACCAACTTTGCCTTTTCTAAGATATACATGATTTTTTACACAAGCAGATCTACCATGTTTGATGAAGTAATAGATTACATACTAAGTCAGTGTCCTGCCATATAGATAATTTGGAACATAATACATAGTACTATTTTACTGGATTTTGGGATAATTTCCTTATTGCTTTCCAAAATTTTTCCTGAGTTTCTTCTACCACTTTAATTTTATTTACCCTTTAGTGCATAATGTGTACACTTATATTTGACTAATAGTAACAAAGATATCCAAAAACAATCATTAGTACTTTGACAAAAAATTGTGATCAAAAATTGTTTTTTATAAGATTACTTAATCAGATTTTTAGCAGATTCAAGTTATAAATAGGTTTTCTATTGGAACAATACCCGGTTATCTTTTTCCACCCAAGAATTTTTTTAATTTTATAAATATATTTTTATTGTATTCACTGAATATATGTAACAGATTCCCTATCACATTTTTCTGTTACCTACTATGTCATCATCATCATCATTATCAACCATTATCAATCCACTGCAGGATGAAGGTCTCTCCAAGTTTAATCCATCTTCTCCGATCTTTAGCTTCTCTTCTCCACATCACCCCTACACATTTTCTTATTTCATCCATCCATCTTACATGTGGTCTCCTTCTGGGTCTTTTACAATCTCTTGGAATCCAGTTTAAAATTTCAATTGTCCATCTATTATCATCTCTTCTAGCAATATGTCCAGCCCAACTCCACTTCAATCTTTTAATTTTTTCAATGAGGTCAGTAACACCTGTTTGTTCTCTTACCCATACATTGCATTTTCGATCTCTTCTTGTTACTCCCAACATACATCTCTCCATACTTCTTTGAGTGGTCTGAAGTCTCTGTATTGATCTTCTATTAAGTGTCCAAGTCTCAGATCCATAAGTAAGAACTGGTAAAACACATTTGTTAAAAACCTTTCTTTTCAAACACATAGGCATATTTCCTTTTAATATCAAGTTATTTCTACCAAAAGCACTCCAACCAAGTTTAATTCTATGATTAATTTCCTCTATTATGTTTCCATCTGTATTAATAATCTGACCAAGGTATTTGTAACTCTTAACTTCTTCTAATTCATCATAATCAATCTTTATTTTCATATTTGGAGCAAATCGATTAAACATTACTTTAGTCTTTTTAACATTTATCTTTAGTCCTACTTTCCTACTTTCATCTGATAACTCCTGCAACATTTCCTGCAGCTTGGAAGCATTATTTGCAAAAACAACTACATCATCTGCGAAATCTAAATGACTTAAATAATCTCCATTTACTTTCACTCCTTTAGTTTCCCATTTTAATCCACAAAATACTTCTTGCAGCACTGCTGTAAAAAGTTTTGGAGATATGGAGTCACCTTGTCTTACACCTTTCTCAATGTTGACTTTCCCAGTATCATTATGTAATCTAATTGTTGCTGTTGCATTTTTATAAATATTCTTTAAAATATGACAATATCCTGGATCTATACCTTGATGATCCAATGCTTTAATCACTGAAGAAATGTTTATAGAATCAAATGCCTTTTCATAATCTACAAATCCAAAACATAATGACAACTCATATTCATTTGTCCTTTCTATAACTTCTCTCAATACTTGAATATGATCTACTGTACTAAAACCACTTTTAAATCCAGCTTGTTCTCTTGGTTGGTGAAAATCCAAGGTTCTCTGTAGACGAGTTGTAATTATCTTGGTAAAAATTTTATATAAAACTGATAAAAGGCTGATAGGTCTGTAATTTCTAATATCTTCTTTATCACCTTTTTTAAATATTAATATTATTACTGCATTCTTCCAATCATCCAGTACATCTTTATCATTTAGACATTTGGTATATAACTTTGCTAATATTTTTTCTGTTTCTTCACCTGCTTCTTTTAATATATCAATTATAATTCCATCATTACCTGGAGCCTTTCCTTTTTTCATACATTTAATTGCATTTCTCACTTCTTCATTTAAAATTCTGGGCAATTCGGAAGATGTAATAGATATAGGAGGTACTTGTTCTTTATTACTATATAATTCTTGATAAAAATCTTCTACCAATTTCATAATGTCATCCCTCTTTTTAGTAATAATTCCATCTTTTTTCCTTATTGCAGATATAAATTTCCTACCAATACCAAAATGTTGTTTTACATTCTTAAGACTTTTATTTTCTTCTACAGCTTTTCTTGCTAGTTCACAGTTATACTTTCTTATATCATTTTCAACTCTTTTCCGCACCATTTTACAAAATTCGAGATATTCAATTCTTTTTAATGCATCATTCTTGCATATCTTCATATTCCTTCTTTTCTTCATAAGTTTTCTAGTCTCAGTAGAAATTTTATTAGTCAATTGCTGCTTTTTTCTACCAGCTATCTTTGTTGCAGTTTTTAAAAGTGTATCAGTTATTTTCATATTAATTTCATTCAAATCTGAATCATGTTCAAAATCTACTAATACTTGAAACCGATTTGTAAGTTCTAATTTAAATTCATTAGAATGTTTCTGAAGATTAGGAATATCAACTGTAAATATAGTTTTTCTTAATAATTTTTGTCTCTCTAGTTTTACATTAACATGTATCTTACCCCTTACTAATCGATGATCACTTTCTGTGTTAAATTTATTAAGAACATTACAATCTTGAAATATGTATTTCCTGTTAGTCAAAATATAATCCAATTCTGCTGTACCTTCATTTGGATGCTTCCATGTCCATTTCCTTCTAACATTTTTCTCAAAAAAAGAATTCATAATATAAAGTTTTTCCTTCTCTGCAAACTCCACAAGTCTATGTCCTCTCTCATTTCTATTACCATAACCAAAATTACCTACAACACTTTCATCTTTCATTTGTTTACCAATTCTAGCATTAAAATCTCCCATAACAATTTTAAAATGTTGTTTACTCTGATCAAAAGCCTTTTGTACATCCATATAAAAATCTTCTACTACTTCATCACTGTGAGAACTTGTTGGGGCATAAACCTGAATTATCTGCATTTGATATCTGCTATTAAGTTGTATAACTAATCTTACCACTCTGTCTGATACACCATCAATCTCCACAATATTGTTCTTCCACTTTTTATTTATAATGAATCCTACTCCACTTGTATTTCCAATATTTGTGCCTTTATAATAGAGCATATGTCCACTTTTTAAATCAATTGTCTCTTCACCTTTTCTTCTAACTTCACAAAGTCCAATAATATCCCATTTAATATAAGAGAGTTCTTCTTCTAATTCTTGCAATCTTCCTTCACTTGAAAGTGATCTGCAGTTGTAAGTACCTAAATAAAAAGTCGTCATCAAATGGCAGCCTGGGTCCGCCTCCAGGATATTCTTAGCACCCTCCGCCTTCGGCCACCAACCGCTGCCTTGGTTGGTGACTTTACAGCCTCCTGGGATTAAGGGCCATGCTTTATTTTTGTCTGTCATAATTGTATAATTGGGAAAAATCTTTATCATTTACACAAACATTCATTCTGCCTTATCAGGCACTGAGAAGAAAGACCATGGTGTTTCTTGATCTTAAACTCAGAGGTAAAAAGCCAATAAACTCACCACGCTGGCTAATGCATGTTGGTGAGCAGCCCATCCATGTTCGTATACTATATGAATAAACATATAGTAATAACAGCTGCAACGACAAGAACGTATGGAGTGGACATTAGGAATTTGCCCTGCTCGGTTCCTTTAAGGCCTCCAAGAGGAATCAAAGGGTCTCCTTTCAGTTAATAGCAAACTCCTTTCTGCAGCCACCTACTATGTACAAATCTTTATATAGTCCAATAAAATTAATTTTGAAAGATAAAATAATACAATATTATTTATTAAAATTACAATAATTATTTCACTCATTGATCCATTAATATATTAAAAATTACAAAAAACAACAAATTCTTTAACACACTTTTTCTTTTTAAATCTTGATTTTTTTTTATTTTATGAATCATTTTTTATACTAACGTTTTGATTATATTACATAGTTCATTGGTAAGAATTGTTTATTCATACAATTTCTAAAAAAAAAAAAACAAAAAAAAAACATAGCAGTCTTAAAATCAAAGAAAGACAGCAATGATCAAAAACATTATTATATGTTCCCTATAAGCTTTTTAAAAGAATAAATAATAAAAATTTTGCCAGTAATTGGGAACCATCTAACTATAAAGTAAGCTACTCTAAACAAGTTAGGCCTTTAACCCAATAAACATCACATGATCACCATTACTTTACTGAGTGGCAATACTGTATGGAGAGTTTTGCCTGTTTTAAATTTGGCCTTTAAAAACTCACATCCAAAAAGACTTTAAAAAATTAAAAACTGGTGTTATCTTTATTGATTACAAAAGTTCCTGAAATACTTAAAGGAGAGAAAACTATTAATTTATTTAACAAAATTCTCTCCATTGGGAAAAATTCAAATAAAACAAAATAATATCTGCGGTAGATACAAAATTTTACAGAAGAATCTACCATGGGTTCCAATTTGTTATCTATTTCTTTCATAATATTCATCAGTGATCTTCCAGATACTGAATGCAAAAAATTCATCTATGCTAATGATATTGCTTTGACTTCTCAAAAGAGATTTTTTCCCTAAAATACAAAAGTCTCTCAATAATGATAATCTTTTTCAAAGACTGGGGTCTTGTTCTTATTTCATTTAAGACTGTATTCATTTTTTTATCTAAAAAGGAGATAATCTTGTATTCTCAACAGAAATTTTTGCAACAATAAAATGAAACTCAATACTGCTACATTCTCTTTAAAAATAAGTTTAGATGGTAATCTAATCAATTTATTTAAGATCAGATCAAATTTAATTTCTAGGAAGGCTAGCTTGTAATATTTTGAATTATTCATGCAAATACTTTAGATACAGCTTCCTTAGCACTAGCATGTTCTGCTGATGAATATTGTTTTTTTGTTTTGATGAAAAATTAATGCATTAAACTTCTGGATATTTAATTGAATATTACAATAAAAAGGATTACTAGCACACTCAAATCTACAGCTCTGCAGTGACTTCCTGTTCTTTTACATATTCCATCACCAAATATCAGAATATAAATCATATTTTAGATTATACATAAAAAGCTGTTATGCAAATGAGACTATTAATAATCTCATGGTAGAGTTTTACCATTCAAGACATGACTGAAATCAAGATGTCCCTTTTAAATGTTAAACCAGGAATCTACAATCAAAGAATTATGGCATAAAAATGGAATTATGAAATTCTAAACAAATTTCTTTTTCCAGATCCAACAATAAAACCAGATAGATTTGAGCTCTATAGATGCAACTGAAGTCTCATCAATAGATTTAGGGTAACCTATGGTCGTTGTGCCTCATACATGGAATTTAGCAGCCTCTGGTCTATGTAAATGTGAGTAAATACAATACTTAAGGATTTCAAATTTATGTCTCTAGTGGCATAATTTAATAAAACCACTGACAAGTCTCCTATTTGGAATTGCTATAGATATATTTATGATATTTTGTTAATAATTAAGCCATTGGAAAAATGTTTTGTGTGCTAAACATATAAATATTTCAATCACTCATAAAATCTTATAATTTTTGATGTTATTGCCAGTGTAGACAGTCTTATCAATAGATCCCAATGAATGATAATTTAACAAAATTGACTTTCTTTTCCTATCTTTACATTAATCTATGTTTATTCCAAGATATAGAGAAAAGTAGTAAATGAATAAAGAATGAGTGTTATTTCAAGAGCTAAAAATTTCTGAATTGTTTATCAATGGCAAAATAAAAATATCAGTACCAATAAATACCATAGAATTGTTAGTCAATTACATCTTTGATCTTTCAAGAAACTGACCATGAGAATGCTTGATATAAAGCTAATTTAATCTATATTTATCAAAAATTAAGTACTTAAATAAAATATAAGATCATACTAGGGGAAACTGCATTAATACCAGATTCAATGTTAGGAAATGCCAATTGTAGTAGATGCAAAAAATAATATGATTTGAAAAGAAAATCTAAAATTATAAAACAAAATATGATTTTGTTTGCTCAAACTTAGAACAGGACAAACACAACCAACAAGAACTAAAAAAAGGAATTTACTAATAATAGACATCTATATCTTACTTTAAATTGATTATTATGAGTTATTAAAACAATATGATAATATTTTAATTTGAAAAGCACAGATAGTTGAAAATTGAAATAAATTGAGATACTGCCAAATCTCTTTGTGCTCATTATAATACTTATCTGATAGCCAATCAGGTGTCATGATAGCTGTCCAAATGACAACCAAACCTAAACACACAACAGGTCTTTTCTCATAAAATCTTTGTTGTGTGTTTAGGTTTGTTTGTCATTTGGACAGTTATCATGACACCTGATTGGCTATCAGATAAGTATTATAATGAGCACAAAGAGATTTGGCAGTATCTCAATTTATTTTAATTTTAAAACAATATAATGCAAAACAAAAAAAGCTTAGTTCACAAAAAATATGACAAACTGTAAGCAATATTAAAGACCATACTATAAAATACAATTTTTAAGATCATCTTCTATAAAGATATTAACAATTAATTATTGAATTCTTCAGCCCATGCAATAGATACAATAAAATTATTTCTTAGTATGATTTGAATTTCAAGTTGTTAACTTGTATTATAAAGTGGAATTAAAGGTGATTTGTTTCAGTCATAAATATATTTCTTTCCAGCTTTGGGTTTCAAACTCAATCTTAAATAGAATTTAAAATACATTAAGACAACTGGTAATTATTTTTTATCAAAATTATATTACATAATTTTAGAGTAGAGAACTGCTTTTGTTTTAATCCTTTTTAGCAGTACTGAATTCATGTACAACTGGAAAATATTATAATCATTATAAATTGGTCAGCTTATATTTTAAATTGTAATAATGTGTTATTTATACAATCCAAAGTAGTATTACTTAATGTGTTTTATTAAATTTTTTAAAATCATTACCTTGAATGGTACTCGAATTTAAACCTATGAAAAGAATTATCTTTTTCTTCTTACTTAATGTTAGTGCTTATATTAAAGTATTGCCAGTAAATTATAAATGTTAAAATACTCTGCAAAATATAAATAATTCCACAGAATAATTCTCAACCATTCATAAAAATATGATTATGTATTTGAGGACTCACTTAAATGAACTTTAATTATTCTATTTATTTAGTGTACTGAATGTTTCTTATATAAGTAAATAGAAAGATTTGAACTTAAATTCATCCTCCACTCCATCTCAAATATCCAACATACATGACCATGTACATGTATAAGAGATAGATGGTAGCCAATATACATATTTCATGCTGAACCAGCACTCATCAGTTGGCCAGATCATAATCTCCCACTCATAAATGCAATTAGTGCTTGGCTTATATTAAGCTAGCAATTTCTTAAACTTTAATGGACATGCTTTAATCTTCTGACCCTAACAACTATTCAATCAGTCATTTCACTGTAAAACCAATAATAAAATACACAAAGCCATTGGTAGATTTAATATTGTAATCATACCCGTGTAGACATTATGTTAATCAAACCCCTTATATTATTGGATAATTACATATATGTGCATTAATAGGATAGGGATGGACTAAATGTCTAGATGTGACATATTTCCAAGGCAATGTGTAATTAGCCTATTCATTCAGTGTGCTGAAGGTATCTAATGTAAGTAAATAGAGGAATTGGAACTTAAAAGTTTACTCACTCACCACTCCATCTCAAACAATAGCACACATGACCACATACATGTGAAAAATACAGATTATCCCCATTTATGAGGTCATATATGTTGGTTGTTTGAGATTGAGTAGAGGACAAATATAGACTGAAAATACTAAGTTCAAATTCCTTATTTACTTATATAGGAAATAATTTAGTACACTAAATGTATAGTCTAATTATACATTGCCTTGAAAACAGATTCCATCAATAAGTTCATTCCATCATTCTCCTATGAATATATAAATACATAATGGTCTGATACTATGAGAAGTTAGATTGATATAATATCTACATGGGTATGACTACAATATCAAACCCACCAAAGGTTTTAAACACTCCGTTATTGTTTTTCAATAAAAATGAATGGTTGAATAGTTGAAAGGATGAGTAGATTGATCCCTATTCATTAAAGTTTAAGGAAGTGTTATGTTAATATCATAACCTGAAGAGATGAACAAAACTTCAAATGGGTAAACTGCCATATTATAACCTTAAAGTACAATGAGAAAATCATCATCATAGCTAGTAATAATGATATAATATAGGCCCCAAATAATGATGCTATCTAAACTCATTGGTTTTATAAAATATAAATGTCATATGCTAAAACAATAAGAAATGCAAAGGTAAACAACTACAATAAAATATCATTTAAATATAAAGCAATGTTATTAATAACTTAAGAGGAGGAGATCTCTCACATCACTCTTGTATAAACACAAGACTATTGATAATGCAAGCATATGACATTGAGGTTACATTTAAAATACTTCTCTAGCAAATATCTACTAGCACTACCAACTTTTTTATATATGTCTTAAGTATCTCATTGCTATAATCAGATGAAACATTATATTTAATCTGATAAAATTTGAAAGTGTTATCTTAAATTTTTGCCATCAAAAATTATCAACTTTGAAAATGGCTTCTTCTTTTGCAAATAATTTAAATAATATGGTTCATAAAACAAATTAGGGTATCTCAGATTAATATGATTGATTTTAATCATAAAATAAATTCTTTAATTCTTAAGATCTATTCAATATAAAATAAAATCTTAGTAAATAATTAAGACATACACTTATCTCTAAATAAAAGTTTTACCCCAACAACAGCAATAATAATAATGATGATGATGATGATGATGATGATGATGATGATTAAGATGATGATGATAATTATGCTAATAATAATGATAAATTTAAAATAAAACACAGCATGATCTCTTAATTTAGAATAAGTTAAATAATAAACTCCTAGGATAACAATTTAGAAAGAGATAAATAATAAACTCTTAGGATGGCATTTAGATATTAAGGATAAGTAAGAGATTTTATAGCCATTCTAAATACCATAGAATAAATTTTCTTAAATATCTTTTAAATTTGAACTAAGTTTTTACATAATCTAAAATCTATTATGGAATAACAAATATAGTTTAATATTTATGGAAAATAATTTTAAAATAAATAAACAGAGAGATTTTTTAATAAGCAAAGCAAATTGGCTGAAGTGACGTCGAATAATAATATGCGGTTATATTTTTTTATTAAGCAAAATATATCTTTCCTCGATGGAATCCTAATACTTTAATATAATTCAATAACGTGGCTCTTATATTAAATTCAATGTTCATGTACTCTTACAATAAACTGTTACGATAATTTACAATACTCTTACAATTATTTAAATTTTTGTTTAATGGATAATGTGGAAAAATGACCATAAAAAATTTCTTATTAAAAAACAAATATTTATTTCACAGAAAAACAAATAATAACAAGTCACAAATATAACACATCCTTTAAGTCCACAAAGGCAAGAGCTTTCACAAACATTTCTTTTTTCTAAAAATATATCAGAAGGTTAAAATTATAAATGGATTTCTGAAAAATAAAAAATAAACTTGCTATTACTTTAAGTTCTTAAAAAGTTCTCAAATATTAAAGCTTTCACACAATAATAATGTCATTTTTATAGATAGTGTTCTTTTTATGTATATTTTAAATTAATTAAAAATACTAGCTGACCAATCTAGCAATAAGACATATTTATTGTCTATTTATTCCTAAGATACAATTTAAAATTTTGAAGCTAATTATTTATTGTGTTTATATGCTAATTCAGCAAAGGACATACACATCAACAATATGTAATTTCACATTATTTAAGCCAAGAATGCTACAAAAGATAAGGGTGGTGTTCCTTAATACCTTGGTAAAAACAATTTAACTGGTAGAATAGAGCCATAGTAAAATATTACACATGTTTTACAAAGTCAATTACAAATAACAAACTAGATTCATATTGAGATAACTGAGAAAAGGCAAAGTAAATGTAAAATGGAATAGCTCATAAATAAATGCACCTAACTTTGAGGGTAGTAATAAAATGATTTGGGACTGGGTCATTAGTCGAGAACTGATGAAAATGCACATCAGGGACAAAAAGAATAAATAGGGCTGGTTTATTAAAGCACCATGTGTTTTACATAGAATAAGATTAATAAAATTCATATAATATATCTCAATAAATTGATGAGAATCTAAGATATCTCTAATAATATTGGCAATGTAAGCATTCCTAAATAAAGAGAGACTAAAGGCACAAATCTAAGCAAAAATACTACAACTAACATGGGAAAGATGATAAATAATAATTAATGTTAAACATAGCTCAATTAAAATTAGACAATAAACAAGCAAAAAAATAAAAGAAAAGAAACATACATCTATTTATACTGCATTCAAGGGATTACATACTTCTCTAATATATGCAAATATCATTCAGTGATATTCTGAAAACTTTTAATCCAAAAATTACTTCTAAAATAGCATATAAAACAGTTAAAATAATATGCATCTGAAATATAAAAAAAAACATTGTTTGCAAAATCATAAATATAAATAAAATGAACCATTTTACCATTTCAAAATAAAATAAAACAAAGTAAAGATAAAGTCCTTCTGCTTTTTCTGTTCTTCCGTTTAACCATTAAAAAGGAAGAGGAGCCGTCTATTAGGCAATAAAGTTCAGTGTATAGCAAAGATATCCAACATACAAATATAACAAAATTAAAATCTAAAAGTGCTTCATCATTATCTTTAAATAAGATTCAAAATAAATTATGCTAGCATATATAAGATATGGTCATTTACTGAGCATAATTCCATGGATTAAACAATAATATTTATTACACGACAACAAAATATTTCTTCATTCTTAATTGAGAAAATCAAAACTTAGCAGTAATAAAAGAGTATTCAGCAGGAAAAATACTTCTTTTCCAATATCACACTTTAAAACTATAGTGGTGGTTTCCATAGCAACACTAAGAGAGAGAATATACAGGCTTTCACAAAATTAATAACACAAACAAAGTTCATTTAAAGTCAATTCAAATACAATATTACTTTTCAGAAATAATTTAATATCTCCATTTTATGTAAGTAATTTATTCCAATTTTTATTAAACATTTGTTTATAATATGTCAATTGTTTCACGGTCCCAGAACCAAAAAAATGATTTCTTTCTTCTGGATGGAAATGATCATAATAGACAAAACTTCTTTTTTGCTGTTATAAAATAGCAAACAATAATTCATCAAAATAACAGCACAAGTAATTGTCTATTTCATCAATATAATATAATCACATCAAATATTTTCTTTCTTTCTTGTAGACATGAAAATAATTTATAGACAACTAGTAATATACTTGTCATAATAAAATACTCTTTATTAAATTAAATCCAAAGCTTTTTACATAAAGGAAATTAATTTCAAATAATGTTTTATATAAAATGAGTATTCTCAGGAAAACTAGGATAAAGTTAGTTATTCATTACTTTCAAAGCATTATTAACATATGAAGAGTTTAAAACAGGCAAAACTCTCCATACAGTAGTGCCACTCAGTGCAAGCCAAAGCTGGCATCCATTGATTACTCTGGCTGGCACTGAGTGGCACTACTGTATGCAGAGTTTTGCCTGTTTTAATAACAGTTATGAGCAAGCATAAGAATTGGTGATGTTGTGATGTGAAGAGTTTCTAATATGTTACAGCAAACTTACATTTGAAACAAACATTTTAATTTGTTTTGAAATTAATAACAGTTCATATGTTGTCATAATAACAATAAGTTGCCAAATAAGTGAAGTTTAAAATTGTCATATTTAACTAATTTTAGGAGCTTGCTGCAATGAAGATTTATTATTCCTTGAAGTCCTATTCAGATGTTGTGCCTTGACAATTTAACTTTTAGCCTAACATTACTTTAAGCCACTTGTTAATTAGTTACTGTAATTCAGAAATATGAATGCAACAAGTGGAAATTATTACCAGAGTGTGTTTTCAGGTATCAATTTCACCCATTTTTATAGTTTGGATCAGGTAAACACTTTAAAACACTGATTGTTGACATTTAAATCTACATACCTTTTCCTTCATTGGTTTGAATCCATGTCTTACAGAAACTAAGAAAGGTTGCTAAAGAAAATTTTAATTAATATTTAGCTTTTAAAGTAATTTAATTTCCCTGTCTAGACAATAAAATGAAAGATATTTCTTATTACAATAATTATTTACAAATTTATATATTAGAACAAAAATAAAATATTGCATAAATGAAATTTACATTGTTTAAATAAAATGAAATAATATTTTTATATAGTGCTATGTTTTATAAACAATAATAATAATTCTATCTTTTCAAAAAGACTTTATCTTGTGTTTAGGATTGAGAGTATCCATTTATAATTTAAATTTTCAAAACGCATGTGCATTAGCTTAATAGCTGATTATTATTATTGTTTAAATAAAATAAATATTACTTGTGATATTTAATACATGCATTTATTATTAATTTTAATCTACAAAAGTTGCTCAGAGTATAATTTTATATTGTCTTTTTAAAATTAGACATTAATAATAGTTTGAAATAAATAAATGTTAAAATTAAATATTACATTTATCCATTCATTCAAGCAATCATTTATTTACTATTTTAAATCCTGTCTTTAATTCTTATTAGTTTTATTCAACATCTTGTTAGTGAACAAATTTAAAATACTTAATTATAATGTTCTGTGCCAAAATTAACATTAGATTAATACATTACAAATTTAATTCATTTACTAGCAAATGTAAATGTAGGGTTTGAATTCAGTTTTTTTAATTTTAAAATTAGTATTAGCTTTTTAAAACGTTTTGGTGGTTAACTTTTGATTACATTAACACTATTAACTCTGAAAATACATTACTTATTATTTTAAACTATCAATTATTAAAGTGAAAGGCTGAAACCTCTCGCATGTGTTTTTAGAATGCTTATATGATACCAATCAGATGTAATGATAGCCATCTGAGGAGCCCTCAAGTCACAACACAAGACAGAGATTTTACAAGAAAAAGGTGGTTCTACCCTTTTCTTTACTTAACTTTATATATATATAAGCCAGTCTAAAGTATTTTGACTTGAGAGCTTTAAACATCTTCACGTTTAACTCACTGTGTCTTATTTATAAACAAACAACGCGAAATCTTATGATTTACTACGAAGTAATTTTTCAGATGCTATGAATTGACAGTAATGTATGGAAATAATATTTATTTATTAGGCGCAAGCAGTTTGAAACTAAATTGAAAGGCTCAAACCTCTCGCATGCACCTTTAGAATGCTTATATGATAGCCAATCAGATGTAATGATGACTGTGTAGGGAGCTCTCAAGTCACAATACAAGGCAGAGATTTTACTAAAAAAGGTGGTTCCACCTTTTTCTTTACTTAACTTTATATATAAGCCAGTCTAATATTTTAGCATTATAAGCACTATTTAAAATAAAAATATTATAAATCAAGCTGTCAAAATTCTTTTACAGCTATAAAATTTGCAAAGATACTGATATAATAAATTTTATATACAGAATCATAGCACTATAAGACACTAACAAAAATCTATCTACTATAAAATTAAACTATATAATTTTTTTAAGACATATGTGTGGGAAATTATGATTTGACCCAACTGATAAGTGTTAGTTCTGCCTAAAATATATTGAATTGGGATTATCTATCTTTTTCACATGTATGTGTTCATGTGTGTTGAATGTTTGAGATGGAGTGAAGGATGAATATAAACTGAAAATCATAATTTCAAATTTCTCTATTTACTTAAATAATCTTTGTTTATAATTGTTTAATTATTTAGTTTATAGTTATTATTAGTGCAATAAATGTTATATATAGAGCTCACAAAATAAGCTCTTAACAACATTAACATTTGTAAATACAAGCTTATTAAATTAGGTCATGTGACATCTGACTTGATTTTTTTTAATAGTGCAATAAATAAATAATAATAAACAAAAAAAGGTCTCAATATAAGGTAGAGATATGAAAGTATAGGTAATAACTTCACATTGTTATTAATGATATTGGGTATGGGTGTAACATGTGATTTACATTTATATAGGTATCAGATTGATTTTAGTTAAACTAATTTATAAACTTGGTAAACCCATTTATGCTTAATTGACTTTATATTTATTAGTCTTGGAATTCAGATTCAAATTAATAGGTAGCTAAGCATACTGAGTAGATGATTCAATCACTAAAGAATATTTGTCTCTATAATGTATATGAATTGTATAATTTGAAATGCTATGCAATAAAGTAGTTTATAGTATCAAGAACTAGATCGTATTTGTTAGTAGAGGTATACTCTTAACTAAGTATTTAAACTTTAATTATAAGAAAGCCAGTTATTCTAGTAAAAGTTATGAATATTATAATGAATGAAATTAAATATTTTGTATAGCATTAAGAATGATAAATAAATAATTTTGCTTATTTCAAAAGAGTTAAAGAACTAGACAGCTTTTATAAAATGAGTTGATAATCTATTAATTATTTTTACAAAGATGATTAAGGCTGTTTAAAAACATTATTACTCTCTTTAACAAATATTAGAATTTGACTTAATACTGTTCAAACCTCTCCAATAGAGTGTCATCTCTTTGCGACACTTTAGAATTACACATATAATCATAACTTTGGACTAGCTTATTCACAGAGAAAATAATATTTTTTAAAATTGTTATAAAATTTTATCAATAAATTACATTTATTATTATGTCTTATGGTTATTTATAATAAATTAATTGTTATACTTAAATAAACTATTTGTCATTATTGAAATCATCATCTTTACATATTACTGAAATAAAAGATCAATGTCCAAATAATTAATTTACATATTCATTTATTAAATTTCTATACATGATTTATTATTGCTGTTGCTATCTGAAATACAAAGTAGTATAATAAAACTTCCTTTTACATTTTGATCTAGACAGTCAAGATTGATTTAGTAAATAACCCTGAGAATTAATTAATTGAATATTATATTTAACTTAGAACTGAGAGTTAACTTGTTAGCTTTATTTAAAAATGTATATTAATTCGTACCAAAGTAGTTTGATACACAAGAGATATTGTAATAATATTATATTTAGAAATACAGTAAGATTATTTACCTGAAGATATGTGATGATAATATATTAGATGTGATAATACGTTGGACTATTTCCATCATCTATCAGTAAATGTTGAATGTATAGAAAATTGTAAACTCTATTTAAACTTTTCAAACACAGACAACTTTTTAGTAATAATACACAAATAAAAATAGTCCAACATACTATCACATACAGTAAGATTACTATGATGTGTCTATGTTCTTATATTTTAATGTATGAATAAATTCTGAAATATATGTTATTATTTATTTTATTGAAAAATAAATGATCATTCATTTTAATTTACTTTTTGTAAGAGCATAACCAATATTCAATTGGTCATATTTTGCTCCTACCTGGTTGTGATTTGACCTTTTGTAATGGTACAGAGTTGTTGAGTAAACCTGGGGGTGACAGCACTCATCATTATCAATCCCAATTACTACACAATTTAAATATTAAATATAAGAGGAAAGACTATGAGTATGAGGCATAAGAGATTAACACAACTAATTACAAATAACTATAAGTTCATCAGCATTACAGATGAACAATAATTATCATTCATCATCATGAATAATACACGCTAAAAATAAATCTAGAGTTAATATTGTGACTGAGTTTGAAATGGGTCTATTATAGACCTGGCTAATTATTTAGCCCTTGCCAGCTTGGGGCATATTATTTAAACATTAATTTGGATGCACAAACTTAAGTGCTAATCCATCAGAATATATAACAATAAAAACAATAATGCTATGATACTAAAGCATGCTGATCATCATCAATGCTCTGGACACTTAGTACCATTAATATACTGGCCAACTATAAATTTAATTTCTAAATAATTAAAATGATATGTAGTGCATGGAATTTAAAGAATATCCTCTTTGTATCAACCAGGATCATTATCATCTGGATGCCCATAACAGTAAACATAAATCTCTTTTATAACAGATTGTTATGCACAAATCCAGTCTCAGAACAAAAACTCTATAACTGTTATTGTGATCAAGAAGTATAATCCTAACATATATTGTTTTAAATTTATTCTAGAATTATTTAAATTCACTGGAATAATTTTAAAAATGAAATACAAATGCATTAATTAGAAACAATAAACTAACATTAAAGTCTGCTGAGATACCATAAATATAAATTTGGCATTCTGATTTTTATTAATACAATAAACTATCACATCATGATTTACAAATATATCATAAAAGGTTTACATAAAACACATCTAAATATAAGCACACAGATGTGTGGTATAATAATTTATAAACATATTTGCATTCTCATAAACTACTAATAATATATAATTAATTTTAACATATATGGGTCTACCTTCCACACATCTAAAGAAGCACGCAGCATACTGTGACATATGGGAATTGTCATATAATAATAAAGAAATAAGATATCACATTTTAATGATACATAAATAATGATAGTTTTCACATAAATATATATATATATGGATACTCATGGAAATGTATGTGCATGCTGACATTTAAATCATATGATATTTTTAATTTGTCAAAATAATAAACTTATTAAAAACATATCAAATTAATTTCAAGTTGAAAATAAACATAAAATTTACATGTATGTATATATATATATAAAATAATGTGAATCAAAGTTATTATTTGTAATGGTAAAAAAAGTTTTTCATTTTTTAAAAAAAGAAAATTACCATGAGATTCAGTTTGGCAAGTTTTTTTTTCTTGATTAATTATAATTATCTTTAAAAATATTCTACCAAGTTAATTTGTTTTATATAGAAAGATTTTTGAGTTTTCCTTTTTTAATAAAATATGCTGGAAATGCATCTTACTTTTAGTTAATAAAGCTATTTACTTTTTTTAAAAAATTGTAATTTAAAAAATTACAACTATCATTGTCAAGAAATTATTTAAAATATTATTATTCTTAATATATATATATATATAACACTACTGATCAGATGTATTATATATAGTACCTTTATTTATGCTTCTCTGCAAATAGACAAAACAATATGCATATTAACTAATTTTTCAGCAAGCTAATGGATTCTGTTAATAAGCTGGTCCCTTTTAAAACAGCATACTGGCTTGTCATCTTTGGGAAAGATATAATCCAGGTAACTGGTGATGACTAACTAATTTAAAATAAAGTTTTAAAAAATCAATGCTATGATTTTAGCTCTACTAACCTATAAAACTATAAACCTAAAAGAATCAATAGATGTTGCTAAAATTAAAAAACACAATGATTTGCAAACTGCTCATCACAAATTAATTAACAATGTAATAATATCATTTTTAAAATTTAGTTTATTTAATTTTACTTTCATGAATCTTCACTAGTGAAAACAAGCTTTCATGGAGGATATTTTACAATATCTCAATGTATATGAACTTTAAAACAATGATAAGGATTTAAATTTAACACACTTGAAAAATAGTTATATATTCTCTGACAATTTCATACCTCCATTTTTTATAATTCAACAACTTAATATTTTTTAAGTTTATGTATTGCTACATTGGCTAAAGATATTTTGATATTTTGTATTAAAATATTTAAAAGTCTAGATATTAAAATATATTTTTGTTTTTCACTATATATTTAAATAGATAAATTAATTGAGATTGCGCTTTACGCAAAAAAGTGAAGCTTGTCTAAATCTTACAAAGTTATATGCATAAAGCACAATCTCAATTAATTACTAATCAAAGGTGAAGTAAAAACTAGTATTTTATTTAAATAGATAAAGTTTATTTTACTTAAGATCAATCAACCATGTGAGTGATTCCAGATAAAAACCTTCAAGATGTATTTGACTGCAATGTTTTAAATTAATAACAAAGAAGATTAACTTTATATAATTAGTTCTCTCTAAATAATCTAGACTCACAATAATACTTAGTCACATGATAACCTGCAGATTTTTGAATAATTCTTAATGTATAATTTTGAGTTTTATACAAAGACCTATTCTGACTAATAAATATTTTACCTCATATATACCATATGCAATTTTACTGACTTAAACTGATTTACAAATATCTAAAATAATGTTTTGTGGCAATATATATATATATTGTAATGGTAAGAATTTGTATGCCTTGTTAACATGTTTCAAAATTTCACCACCATGTTCGAAGAGCAGCACAATAGATGGGTTCAGGTCCTACTGTAGCATGTTCGAACATAGTCATTTTATTTCACAACAAAACCCACATGACAACATGTATACTATAACAATAGTAAATATTTTCTAGGCCTGGTGGTCAGGTAAACAAGAGACTCTAATTGAATTATTTAATATTAAGGGCCACTGCCATATACTTAATACTAGTTGATAATGAAATGAAACATCAAATTTTATTATTAAATCAAACAGACACACAAACATAGAAATAGATATATATTTAATAATGATTAATTAATACACATGTAATTTATTACACTACCAGGGTATCATATTCAGTCATATCTCATGCCTCACGTTTAAGTTGTGAATGTTACAAGATTACACTATGAGGTAATAATGATGAGTGCATCTGTCAACCCAGCAATTATTCTTTACCTTCTTAATATTAATATGCACTAACATTATTCTTAATAGATTAGCAGATGTGGAGGAGTGGAAAGATATTGAGCATAGACATTCATAATCATTACTAAAGTGACCTGCGATAGTTTGGATGCTGCCAAGCTATAAAGAGATTCGGCTTTCTAAGAGGATGACCACTGAGAAACATTGGAGGTGAGAGGGATGGCCAAACATTGGGTCAGAGCCCTTAGGAGTGGTCACAAGTGCAGTATCGGTATGAGGTCATAGCCTTTCCATCCCCAATGGTGTGACAAGGTTAGTTACCACTGGAGTCATTTCGTATGCCCTTTGATTATGGGAACTAAAACATTTAAAGTACCTCTATTTCATTTCTGCAGTTTAAATTTAAGGCATCAATAAACAAATGCAGTTCACACATATAATGCAAACACATTTATTACTCTATGCTTTTAAAATATAAAATCTATCTCCAATCCCCACACGACTAAGTAAACGATTTACTGTTTACTGCCCCCCTCTTCTTTCATAAAACAATACTGCTCTATATTTAAAGATTGAACAACTAACTTTAAATTGAATGATCGCCAAGTAGTTAATACACTATATTAATAATTATAAGATCTCATCTTCATAATACATATTGAATTAAAATTATAATTCCCGAGTTGATTATTTATTAAAAGATACGGGTTTACTTGAATCTAAAGTCGCAAAAGGGTGGCAACTCTTTTGCTAAAAAAAATGGGAAGAAAACCTCAGCTCGGAAATCAGGCAGGCATGAAACATAATATCTAACTAATAACAAACAAAATGTAGATACCCAAGTAGAATAATAAGAAGAGATTGATTTAATGAGAGTTATAAATATAATATTACTTTACATAATTTACAAAATTGGTATTAGAGTTTAGTTTAAAATTACACTACATTGGTTTGAAGATATGAAATATTAAAGGTACAGCAAATAATAAAATTTAACTTTAGAGATCAAAAGACAGTCTTTTAATCTTGGGTATCATTTTACCATTGACTAGTGGAAGTGTGCACCCTTGATGGGGGAGTGCGAGGTTCCATGTTGACTAGCATTTACATTTAGGAGAAATATGCAGGCAGCAGTCTAAGTTCGAGTTTATTGCATTTTTATGGGAAGCTCCGTATCACCATAGCCACAGCCCAGAGAAGCACAGCAGTCGCCTACTCCTCGCACATTGCTAAATAAAAATTAAGATCTGGATAAGAAATAAATGGTAACAGCATACTTTTCAATTTAATAGCTCTGACCCTTTTTTAATAACCAGTTGTTGCTTTTATTCTCTTTTTCTTTATCTCTCAGATCCATCAAACAACTGCATCATCCATCCAAGCAGTCTCTCTGGTCTGTGCTATATATCCCTTTAGATCACGGATGCATTAGTGACACATGTTGAAATTTCAATTTCAATCCAACCACCTTTTTAATTTACCTTATATGACGTGATTAGAAATGCTTTTAACAAATCTTTTATTTACAATTATAAGTTTAAGAATACTTTTTAGCTCTGTATTCTTTTCCCCCTCCCACTATGATTTGCACTCTAATTAGCAGGGGAATATCTATTTTTAAAATATCTTTATGTTTACAATTTAAAAGAATTTTTTAGATTTATAATTTAAGTATTAAAATAAATCTGACCTAAATAATAATAAATATGTTTTCACTTAAAATAAAACTATTTTAGATTTTATTAATCACACGACAAATCTAATAATCATTTGCAGTGTGTTATGTTTAAAACAGACTATATTGGAGTGTGTGCATACATACGATGTTTTTAAATAACTGTACATACATGTTATAGTATTATGCACTAAGTCCAATATTCAAGGTCAGGAGCTATGTAAACTAATAATAATGGGTGAGAGGTGGAGCGATGACAGAACTAAGGTGAAACTAAGATTTGAATACAAATCTTACTGTTTCAATATATATATATATATATATGCAAAACCATAAAACAATACAATACTAGATTAAATCCAAAATTTTACCAAAATCCTTACACAACCATGGTTTCATCTACTACAAATAGACCTTCTCAAATGAATTTCAAACTAAAGGAAATAACATATATATATATATATATATATACAAACAAACAAACCTTCCCATAATTCATTTCAAACTCCACATTCCCTTAATATCGAAAGAAGTCTTCATAAGATTGATAGCCTCAGAATCAAGAAGTTTTATCATCAAAGTTTCCTTTATTGTTCTTTTAACTCATTCTTTTCATAAAAAATAACCAAAGCATTGTTAAACAATATTCTATGACCTGTATTCAATTCATTTTATTTTTGCTAGTATAGTGTTAGGCAGTTTTGGTTATATATATTGTACCGGTCAAAAAGAAGCCAACACATCAACAAACCCAAACTCAAAGTCGGATTCAAACTCAGGTAAACCAAACTGAATTCAAACCCAACTCACGAGCTCAGATCCAATCAATAGATGACATATATCGACGGTACATGACTATGCGCCAAGGAACTAGCTCAATGGATGATGATGATTAATGAGACCCCTGATCTCCCTCTAATAAAGTATAATAAAATAACTAACAATCTTTATAAGTTAACTCATATATATATATATATATGTCCACAGATGGCGTCCTACCAAGACTGCCAATCAAGCGTATGTTTTGTTTACATAAACGTCAGAGTAGTTAGTATTCACTATCTCTAACTATAATTCCACTTTCAGATCATGATTTCAAGCTATTTGCTATCGTCAGTGAAAGACAGGAATAAAGAAACTAGATCCGAATACAAACTCTGAGCGTTTATGAAACAATTTCTATTCAGCTTGCAAGCGTGAATTTTTTAGACACGTAATGTCTTCAAACTCAGCATAGCAAACCAGATAGCTACATGGGTCTGATCTCAGTTCAGCATCACCACATAGTAGAAGCCTCTGCAATCTATATCATTGCAAGAAAGACCTCAAAGGTACATTTATGATAAACAAAAATGCAAGTTAAAAAACTTGCTAACGCTTGTATTTATGTCCACAGATGGCGTCCTACCAAGACTGCCAATCAAGCGTATGTTTTGTTTACATAAACGTCAGAGTAGTTAGTATTCACTATCTCTAACTATAATTCCACTTTCAGATCATGATTTCAAGCTATTTGCTATCGTCAGTGAAAGACAGGAATAAAGAAACTAGGTCTTTCTTGCAATGATATAGATTGCAGAGGCTTCTACTATGTGGTGATGCTGAACTGAGATCAGACCCATGTAGCTATCTGGTTTGCTATGCTGAGTTTGAAGACATTACGTGTCTAAAAAATTCACGCTTGCAAGCTGAATAGAAATTGTTTCATAAACGCTCAGAGTTTGTATTCGGATCTAGTTTCTTTATTCCTGTCTTTCACTGACGATAGCAAATAGCTTGAAATCATGATCTGAAAGTGGAATTATAGTTAGAGATAGTGAATACTAACTACTCTGACGTTTATGTAAACAAAACATACGCTTGATTGGCAGTCTTGGGTAGGACGCCATATGTGGACATAAATACAAGCGTTAGCAAGTTTTTTAACTTGCATTTTTGTTTATCATAAATGTACCTTTGAGGTCTTTCTTGCAATGATATAGATTGCAGAGGCTTCTACTATGTGGTGATGCTGAACTGAGATCAGACCCATGTAGCTATCTGGTTTGCTATGCTGAGTTTGAAGACATTACGTGTCTAAAAAATTCACGCTTGCAAGCTGAATAGAAATTGTTTCATAAACGCTCAGAGTTTGTATTCGGATCTAGTTTCTTTATTCCTGTCTTTCACTGACGATAGCAAATAGCTTGAAATCATGATCTGAAAGTGGAATTATAGTTAGAGATAGTGAATACTAACTACTCTGACGTTTATGTAAACAAAACATACGCTTGATTGGCAGTCTTGGTAGGACGCCATCTGTGGACATAAATACAAGCGTTAGCAAGTTTTTTAACTTGCATTTTTGTTTATCATATATATATATATGTTCAGGTTGCCAATACAGGCAGTGAGCATTAATATTAAAATAATTTGAATAAGAAAGAAAGTTAAAAAAAAACCAAATGTGTTAATAAAATGTTTAATAATAATTATAATTTTGTTCAACTTTTAGATTGTGATTATATTGATTACCTCTAGTCTTTGAACAGAATTTATATTTACAACAAGAATGGCAGTCCTTACTATATGCCAATACTATTACACAATATTATATGATAAATATATGTCTATGTCCCCGATAAGAAAATAAAGGTATTTGGCTATGACTGAAATTATTATTCTGATTCTAAAGGAAAGAATGTGAGATTTATTTTCACATTCGCAAATCAATTCACAAAGAGCAAGATACGTATTTAGGGCATAACTTTAATATTTAATAGAAAACTTATTTAATTATAAATAAATATGAATTTGTTCAACTTTAATAAAATCAATTCATCACGATTTACGAGCATGAGAGCGGGCTTTATTGGAACTGAGAAATAAACGGTACTGACGACTTATGAGCTATAAGAATAAATATGAAAAATAATGGCTTGTCTGTGATTTGAGAAAATAGCAGGGTGCTTGTATTCGACATGTCTTTGATGCCCTATATGAAGGATCCATAGAACACGGAAAACCAGGTTGGTTGTAGCCTCAAACCTTTGGTGTTCCAAATATAAAATGAGCAAGTGAGGAAGTACTTTCTTCCTATGTAATTTAATGAACAGTAATATCACCGAGGACAAGCCTGTGAAGCAGGAGATGGCTCGCGTCAGCAACGTACCAAAAAATGATGACTTGGTAATCATCTTTTAATTAATAATAAAACCCATTTTACATAACGAATGCTCTACGTGATGACCTGATCAAGTTAAATTAAAGTCAAACGTGCTTTAATCAACAAATATTTAATGCAGTTAGAAAATACTTTAATTATACCCTAAATCTCATGCCCTTTCTGAATATTAACAGAAAGTATAACATTTGAATTAGGATATATATTCATTTAATTCCTTTATTGACCTTTTTGCAAAACAATATATTAATGTGGATAAATAACTATTATAAATTCAGTAAAGTGGCCGGGAGCATAGGTTAAAAATTGAGCTAATAATTTGTTGTTATTAGCCATTAATAAAATAGCAAAAAATTGTACAAATCATTCAACTCGATAATTAATAGAACTGTATCAAAATAGTTCTAGTGGGTAAGAATTACTATAAAAATAAATATAATATTATTTAAAAAGGCAAATGCAACGAAGGAAATTATTATCGAGTTGAAGTTATTATTGGCATATAATAAAAAATAAACAACATTAATAAATCACACAATAAATATATATAATCATCTAGCAAATATATAATAGGGTTAAATAAATGAACCGCCATCGTAAGAAAGGAAAGTTAACAGATATTAAATTTAAAGACTAGAGATAGATAGAGAATTATTACATAATTTAAAATAACATTAACAAAAAGACAATTTTACAGTAGATAGTTTAAAGATGTTTTAACTTAAAGTTCAGAACTGACCAGGTTCAAAAGGAAAGATATTACCATTTCTTCATGGTTGGCTTCTGAGTTTCCACAGGGCAGAGTCCAGTTGGATGAAACATATGCGCGCATTTTGAAAATTATGTGAATAGCATTTTGATGGATTTCTCTAAAGTTTCGACAGCTTATGATTGGTATATGAATTTTTATATTGCAGCCACATTGAAGATTTTCAGGGGACTTAAGGAACCATAGTCAGACTCTTGAAGTTAAGCCCCCCCCCCCAACATGGTAGAAACACTATTTTACTTCATAATTTAACTGGGCGGCTTCTTCTCTAATGAAATATATAGGGCTTCTCTTAAAGAGGAATAATAGCTGCTTGGAAACTTTTCCTGGGCTCTTTATACTGTATCTGATGCCTTTAGGCTAGTACTTCTTTCCTAATCAATCTTACAAAAAATTTTCTAGTTGTTTTTAGATACATTCCTTCAGATAAGGCTTTCAAACTCATTAACTTGAATTCATTTTCTAATTAGAAAATGAATTTTTAACATCAGAAAATGATTTTAATTAGGACCGTCCTAACATTTTAAAGACTTATCTATTTCTAATTAATAAAAACTTTAACCATTGTTTTGGAAAGAGAAAATCTGAAAGCTTATCGAAAGAATGTAGCTTTTAATCACTAAAAATTTAACATATTATTTAAAAGTAAAATAAACATTCCCGACGCAATGAAACTTTCGAACAATTACGTATATTTAAATATTTATAAATATATATACGCACAATCCACGCAGTTATAATATATATAAATTCATGAATAATTCTAACATGAATTTATTAATAGAAATAATTAGTTTAAATCTCAAATGAATTAATTTTAACACACATTTCTAATAGTTTTTCTTTAAGGAAACTAGCGTGGACTGAACGTATAAAGCCCCATTGCATCGGAAATTTTAGGTTAGTACAAGGGTTTGAAGTTGGCTACATATGAAAGATCATGAAGCTAGGATCGAACTTAGATCCGATGACTTCAATATATATATATTGTAATTGAATAAAAAAAATGTGTTTACTATGATAGCCGCTATAATTTGTAACTAAATAAGGAAAATGCTAATATATGAATAAGAACATGATAATATACATATTATGCTTTAGTTGGGCATCCATTTGTAACCAATTAAATATAACACCATAGCCCATTTGCAACTATCATAAACATTAATTTAGTCATAACAATAATTAAATAAATAAATTATCCTATTTCTAAACACACAAAATAAAATGAAAATTCATCATGGTCATCATTTAAGATTTAAAATATTTTCGATATTGGGAAGTTATTTTAACCAATATTAGCTATAACAACTGAACAAAATTACAGTGAAACCCATGGAGTGCATTACGCTTATCTCCAATAATAGGTTCTTTCATCAAAGAATCATTCCATTCCTCTTTTCATATATGTATATATAAGACCATTCGTGGTCACATGCACACCCTGGCGCTATTTATGACAACTTAAAAAAATATCAAAGAAAGTTAATAAGTTGAAAAAGTAATTTGATCACTTTTATTCAGTTTAGCTAAGTGCATGTGTTTTCCCCGGGTGCCACTAGATTATTTTAAATGTAGATAAATATCATCTGTCCATAGTGTACCGGGTTCAAACCCTTTTGGTACATTCTTTTACTGCACATGCACTTGGATGAATAACAACAAAGAAATGACATTATTATATTTTATCTGTGTCAACAGAATTATAAGATCCCAATACCATAAAATTTATATATCCAACACTTCTATAGATATTACTAGCTCAGTTCAAATATATTGATGTATAGATGCATAAATATTCTTACTAATGGCTTCCAAACAAACATAGTGAAGACCATTACTTACATATATGGCCATTAAACCTAGTTATTTAATTTAATTATTCATCATAATAGAATGAAGATGATGATGATGATTCCATCCACAGCTTTAGTAATAAACTCATAACAACAAATTTATATTTTATAAGCATATAGGCACTTTCTCAAAATCACATTATGTTTAAACTGGGATTTAATCATAATACTCACTAGCACTTATATACGTATATGGTTATTTACTTAAAATACTATTATAGTTAAAATTATGACTCAATCATCAATATTTACCAGTGATGATGAATGATCATCACGAATATTACTACATGATATTCAACTTTTTATAAACCCCTATTTACTAAACATATTAATTATATTTAAGATTGGATTTAATTATTATTATTTATTTAGCGATGATGGTGATCATAACTAAACTTATATTATAAAACTTAGATTCTGATAAATCTATAATTATTCACCTGAACAGTATCATGCTTAAATGGTGATTTAACCAGTAATATAATATCCATCATTGATGATGATGGTCAAAACCTCTCGGGCACAACATAAAATTTTAGCTTTTTTACCATTATCCTATAATTACTGAAAACTTGGTTATATGTCAAACGTGATCTCAAACATTCTTATATGTAAATCACTATCCGACATTTAATATTTACTTAACATTTACGAGTGATGATGATTAATTATAATCCAAACAAGATTAAAATAAAAAAAGTATTAACAATACTATTAATAATAACTCGGAAACTAAATACGGTATAATTATATTTATTTACACTCTTCCTTTCAATAAATCGTCTTACTAATTATACATTTGACTCAATTAAATACATAATTAAACAAAATATTTTAATACTATATGCGTAATCAACTATTTTTATATATCTCATGTTACTATATATTTTGAAGTAAGTTAGCTTAAAGTACCATAAAAAAATATTCTATTGAATGCTTATTCAAGATTTCCCCCACTTAATATATGTCATAAAGGTAAATTTCATTTATGTAATGTGTGTGTGTTTTTTTTTACTTTTATACATATGTGAAACCCTGCTCTTTAATTTTCTACCTTAAAATAACTATGTCTAACCTATTTTGACAGGTTGGTATAAGCAGTCGCACACATACACACATGGTAATATGTCATCATATATTATATTAAAATGTGTACCCTTATATTATGGATTAATACATAAATCACATATATAAAAAAATATTATTGCAACCTTGAGCAAAAATAAATTATATCAAATTTAATATGCAAAAATAAATAATAATAAAACATTATAAAACATATATTGATAGGTTGCTCAATTATCAAATGAATAGAGAACAATAATAATAAAAAATATTTTAGTATTACAATAAAAAAAATATCAAAAGATTATTAAAAATTAAGTTTAATGAATTTTAAAACTGTGTGTGTATGATGTTATGCAGTATTGTTAGCAGTACACTCAATAAACAAACTCTTAATGTTTATGTATTAAAAAGAAAAAAATGCTTGACTGTAGAAATCAAAGTTTACTTTTAATAAGCAAATAAAAAAATTGTTAATCAAATTTTAAAGTTGCCCGATCCATTGTCAATTCTTATTAATGTCTCAGGTTCAAATATCAGACCATTCTCCCATTTATAGCTTTAACTGTTTAGTTTTGATTGTTCCTACCATTTTAAAATTATTGCAGACACTTTTGATACATATGAACTGGTTGGTTTTCTTGTTCATACCATTTTAAGAAAAGTTATTGCAGGCACTCTTGATAAATATGAAGAAAACTGTTTTTAAAAAACTGGTTTATAGATTAATTGAGGTTGTCTACATGGCTACATCTTCATTCTTCTCTTCTTTCCTCTTGTCCCTCCATTCAAAGATGATGTTCCTTTAATGGGCCAGGAGACAAAAAATAAGCCTCTCAGATGGCATATGTGGTTGGTTTAAACACAGCCATTCTTTGTTTATTACAGACCTGTATATGAGTCTACAGATAGAACAGTGGATTATCCCATGATGTGAGGCATCAAGGAACAAAATGGCAAAATTAGCACTGCATTTTCATTGTTTTATAAATAGCCAAAATATATAATACTATTTTTATATTATTCTCACCAACTTCTTTTATGAGGTTCAATTTTGATCCATCTCTGTAGATTAATTTTGCTGTGAGATCACTTGTATAAGCTGCACATCTTTTTATGCTGTTTTAAATCAAAAGGTCTCACATTTTCTCTTTAACTTTTCAAAGAGAGAAAAAAAATCAACAGCTCATTTTGAGATTAAAAGAAACAGAAAAAACTGCTGCTAACTGCCTCTCTTTAACTGCCAAAACTTTTTTCAACTTTTTTTTAACTGCCCATCTCTTTAACTTTATCTCCATTAAACTTTTTTAACTGCCCATCTCTTTAACTTTAATTGCCTTAATTAATATTGTGTCACTCTTTATATTTCATCTTTCTGATTAAAAGAAAAAAATCTCCTCCTACCAATATAATTGTCATTTTGGAGATAGCAATCAGATCCTCACAAGTTGACGGTCCTAAGTAATTAATAAGAAGATTAATAATTATATTTATCTATTTTTGTCAAGACATTTTTTCTCTCCTTGGGACAATCTAAGATCCAGATAACATAAAAAATACAGAGCTTGTAATCTTTAGTCAATAGAGATATGTGTAAAAAAAATGTTTTATGTTCTCACAGCTGTACCCACACATGTGCATTTTTATCTATTAATCTATATCTTTTTAACACCTTCCTGTCCAGTTTGTTTTATTTTAAAAATAGAGCCAAATAACTGAATACATTATTTAATAATAAGAGAATAACATATTAAATATTATTTATTGTAACATTCTCTCTTTACTATTGCCCATTAATAACTAGTGTCTATTAACCGTATATAACACTCACACACAAATCTATATATATATATATATTAAAAAAACAATTTTTTTTTTAATTTAAGAATATATATATGTGTGTGTGGGACTGAGATACATATATATATTGTAACAGTCAAAACATGTCTATCTCGCTAACACACTGCAGAATTTAAACCTGAGACATAGAACTCAACATTAAGGGTTGGTACCTCCCAGAAATCCCAAGTTCGAATCCAAAGTCCAAACTCCACAATGCCCTCTATGTGATAACACATTTCATGCCAGTGCCGGTGATCAGGGAGAAAACAAAAGTCTCTAAATCTAAAATAGCCCTAGGTTTATTTAACAATAACTTATAGATGTGCCAAAGATAAGTTTAATGTGCTATGTAATTTAGATTGCACCCTGAATAAATAAAGAAAATAAATAAATTTACAAATAAGATTTTAATAATTTGTTAATAAAATAGTTTAGCGATATAAATTGGATAGCTATATAATAAACAACAAGATGGCTGATACCTCATGCTTGGGTTCGTTTAGATAACATGTCTAAAACATAGTGACACAGTAGGCATATACAAGTCAAGTAAAGTCTAACAGAGTTTGAAATATTCTAAAATATTTACAATTGGAAACTTAAATGGAGAGCGAGAGTTGCTCACGAAGTGATTAACTAGATTATAAGATCGAACTATACTGAACGGATTTGAAATTCATTTAAATAGAATTCTTTTAATAATTAATAAGGGAAATATACGGTGGTGCCAGTGAATACATGCTGAGGAGGGGTGCAGTTTATGAGTATGCAACTTTATGGAGAAAAGTTCATGGTATTGGATAGGCATTTTGCCTTTCATTTGGGACATCTCTAGCCCACTCACAGCTCAAGCCTGGCCCGCACCCAGGAGCTTCATAACTGTGGGGACATATGTGAAATAATTCTCAGGTGCCATTATAGCACTATACTGGGAACCACGAAGTAAAATAAGGGGATGGATTTAAATGATGATGACCTTTGCCAACAGTAGGATTCCAGCACCCATGCATATTTACTAGCAACACAGTTTAATTTTAAAAGACTTAATAAAATAAAGGGTGATTTATTAGGGAACAGAAATAGCTCACTCTCAACTTTCATAATTTAATGGCCAGCAGACTCTCAACAAACTTTAAGATAAATAAATATTTATTCTAACAAAGTTATACTTATTAACAAACTTATTTTATGCAAAATACTTTAAAACATATATAAGAGATGGGAGGGGGAAATGCGTGCTTGTGGTTTAAATAAACTAAGATGGCGACCACGCATTATTTAACTTCCCTACGTGACTCACATTTGCCTAAAGAAATTAATTAAATATTTCATTATAATACATTTAAATAAGACATTTACAAATATAATGGAAAATCAACCAAAGCACAAGTTCAGCATGCATTAGAAAACAACACTCGAATAAATACATTTAAAGAATATACAAAAATTATTAGCTATATAGCATGGAGGTTTCCGTGAACTCGAGTTGATTTTAATTACCTTGTCCTTTCAAATCTGTCTGCGGGCATTTCCAAATTGGTAGCAAAGTTCTTAAGAAAAGTTATGATTTTCCTTAGTTCATTGTTCTGCAGCAGCAGTTAGTAGATTTCAGGAGCAGCATTTCTTTGGGCTGATTTAGTTGGATTTGATGATACAGTGACAGGACATCAGATGGTGAAATGACGGACGGCCAAGGCACAGGATCCCGAGGGAAAGACAACCTACTGCCCTGTTACTCTGTCATTCTAAGGTTAAACAATCTTAAAACTGGATTTACTGTCAAAGCAAGCCGGTCGGTCCAAAGAAGCAAATAAACAAGCAATCGGAAAATAGTTTCAAAATTACAGAAAATATAACTTCTGCTATCACAATCAAGTAGGTTAATTAATAACTCTCTCTAATAATAATCTAATAATCAATCAACCCTATTTATATGCTCTCTCTGATTACAATCTAACCCTGCGGTGATAAAATCCGTTTGTTAAGTTATTAATACATTTGAAAACACAGACTGCATTTTCTAATTAAAATCTGTTTGTAAATACTGTTTTAATCTTATCAAATCTACTAGTAAAACTGGCACCAATATGGTTAAAATAAGCCACTATTGTTCTTTCCCTACCCTCACTGATTTAAAAGAAAATGACATGTTTTTGAAAACTAACTAACATTTTATATTTCTTAAACTCTCTTTTTGAATTTAATTTCCAGAAATATTTAACAGTGATATTATTTTATTAAATGCCAATAATTATAGCGAAATAACATCACAAAATAAATCGATTCAAAACAACAACTTTTAAATAAAATATTTTCATAAATTTTAAATGTTATCGCAGTATGTGTGTAGATGAGAATATGTGACCTACTTTACTGTACAAGCATATACGTAATATATACTCGACGGTCAGAAAATAAAACCGTTTAAAAACAATTTTAATTATTATGAAACCTCAGGCACCCCATTAGACATATAAATTTAGGCAGGATTTCAGTAAATATACCCAGTACACACACAATATGATAAAATTAGGGTTTTAAATAAGGCATGAGGGTAGAAAACAGGAAGGCAAGGTGAACCTAAGATTTGTAGGGCATATCTTACTGTTTCACATTCCCTTAGTATGTCAAAAAAAATTTTAAAAAAAAGGTTTTACACCCAGTGTTTACTAGTATTTTGAATATCAGCACAAAAAAAATTTGACAAGGGGCAATGAGATTTTATGATATACCCGAATCATATTTCAACATTATTCAACATTTTGTTTCACTAGCAAAATGTATATATATTTTGATGCATTTTTTTTGACTGTTCAAATTCAAATTTGCAATATATATATATATATATAATTTAAAAGTCTATACGAAAGTGTCCAAATTCAGACAGAGATAAATGTCCAAATTCAAGTCCTTTTTTTGTGGTGGCTTTTTTTTTACTTATATATATTTTGTTATTCTCCTGGGTCAGGTGGGTAGTACCGATCTCTTGTGCTCGGAGAATGTTCTCTTGGGTGGTGCAATCTCTTTCCCTTGTCTGGCGGTTCATTGGCCTGAGGACTGAAGTCCAATGCAGTCAGAAATTCTGCCATCTCCTCTGCATCTTTAATTCTGCTTCTGGCCATCAGTTGTTGGATCGACAGAGGCATGTTCTGCTGGAGAGTGTGGATAATGTGCAGATTAGAGAATGAAAAGGTGGTGAGTGATCTCAGACTATTAACCTGCCAGATATAGAATTGTGTATGTGTTTCCTTGATGCTCCCATATTTTTCTCAGGAGAAGGTATTGAAGATGCCACTCTGGTGTTCCTCACTCCAGTAGTGTCTCAGTAAGACCTTTCTATACTCAGTGAAGTCTCCAGGTTTTTCTTTTATGAGGCTCCACCAGTCCTTCACGTAGCCATGTAAATGGTGGGTGGCGATAGCAATTTGTTCTTTTGGCTCCGTCTCAGAGAATGTGAGTCTTTCAAGCTATCTATGTGAAAATGAGGGTTTTCCCCAATCTCCCCTCAGAATATCTTGATGTGGATGACCTTGACCAACTGTGTTTGAATGCTTGGGTCAGGCATCATGACTCTACGGATATTGGTGATCTCAAGGCTTTTAGTATTTTTCTCTTCATTGATCGGTAGTGGAATTTTCAGGGTGGTTTTGTTTTAATCACTCTCTTCCTCTTCTTTTGTTCCATTATTATTGTCTTCTGTCTTTATAACTAAATTTAATTTTGGTGTGAGCCTCTCTTTTCTTTCAGGTTTCTCGTTGAGTTTTTGTTGGAGCACTCCCTGTTTCTCATGGAGTTCTTTGACTTTATTAAGTAGGAATACGATCAGTTCTCTCATTTCACGCTTTTTTATTTGGTCCTTTTCATGTCTGGTTCTGGCTTCTTTGGCTTGTCATCTGAAGAGTTCTTCTATATAAAAGTCTGTATTTGTCATTTGTTGGCTTATTTCTGCTACTGGTGTTGGAGATTCTGGAACTCCGGATGTGTCTATGCCTTTTTGTTCTAACTCTTCCATTTTGGTTTTATTGTTCTGAAATGTTATTATAATTCTTAGCTGTAAATGGCAATTCTGGATCACTAATTTTCTGGTTATTATTGTTTGCTATATTTTTATATATGTATTTTTTTTTTTGTTAAAGTTCTTTTAACTAATTTTTTTCTTTTATCAAATAATGGCGACTGGATGTCTTCCACTCGGTCTCTGGCCTTTCCGTGCATCCTTGTTTTATCCTGATTTCATTACACTGCTTCTTTGTTATTTTGGAAATATGAAACAAAATAGTATTTTATTATTCAGATTTCTTCTGCTGCTTGCTCAACTGTTTGGCAGTGTACTATTTAATTATTTGTTAGACTCGGGTATCTCAATGGGTATCTCACTGTCATTTCCCCTTGTTCAATGATATCAGATAGATAGATTTACAAAAGATTATTATTATTATTATTTTACAGAAACTTGTTTACAAAAATTGACCAAATCCGAATTTTTTATACAGCTTTATGCATGATCCAATCTGTTCATCATAGTTATTTCAAGGTGAAATCCCATCTGTGGCCACATCTATATCATTAATCTCCCCCAGGGATATTTAATTTACTTATTTCATTTGACTCTGGATGTTCAATTAGACAATCATATATTTTTATTTTTACAAATCTTATTCGATACAAAACTATATATGCTGCACTATTTTTTTTTTAATTATATTTAGTACAGTAATTAGTGCACATATATTTTTATAACACAACCAGAGCTGACAAAAGTTTACATATATATTGCTCATGTCATACTATATTAAACTAAAATCTCCAAGTGATTGTCTAAATGCCCGAGCCAAACAAAATACATATAATAATATCTTAAAATATAAATCATCACATTGAAAATATTGAACTACAGGAAATGGGTAATTAAACAAACTAAATACTATCAGGGGTTTGTGGGTGTTTAAATCGAAGCCTCACATTGTAAAGCGCCATGGACCCAGAAAAAAAATACTATGTAACAGTCAAAACATGTCTATCTCGCTTACACACTGCAGAATTTAAACCTGGGACATAGAACTCAACCTTAAGAGAGTTACCTCCCAGAAATCCCAAGTTTGAATCCAAAGTCCAAACTTCACAATACCCTCTATGTGATAACACATTTGATGCTACTAATAGTATAATTTCATGCTGGTGCCGGTGATCAGGGAGAAAACAAAAGACTCTAAATCTAAAATAGCCCTAGGTTCATTTAACAATAACTTATAGATGTGCCAAAGATAAGTTTAATGTGCTATGTAATTTAGATTGCACCCCAAATAAATAAAAAAAAGAAATAAATTTACAAATAAGATTTTAATAATTTGATAATAAAATAGTTTAGCGATATAAATTGGATAGCTATATAATAAACAACAAGATGGCTGATACCTCATACTTGGGTTCGTTTAGATAATGTGTCTAAAACATAGCGACATGGTAGGCATATACGAGTCAAGTAAAGTCTAACAGAGTTTGAAATATTCTAAAATATTTATAATTGGAAACTTAAATGGAGAGTGAGAGTCGCTCGCGAAGTGATTAACTAAATTATAAGCTCGAACTATACTGAACAGATTTGAAATCCATTTAAATAGAATTCTTTTAATAATTAATAAAGAAAATATACAGTGGTGCCAGCAAATATATGCTGAGGAGGGGTGCATTTTATGAGTATGCAACTTTATGGAGAAAAAGGTCGTGGCATTGGATAGGCATTTCGCCTTTTATTTGGGACATCTCTAGCCCACTCACAGCTCAAGCCTGGCCCACACCCAGGAGCTTTGAAACTGTCGGGATGTACGCAAAATAATTCCCAGGTGCCATTATAGCACTGTACTGGTAACCGCGGAGTAAAATAAGGGGATGGATTTAAACGATGATGACCTTTGCCAACAGTAGGATTCCAGCACTCATCCATATTTACTAGCAACACAGTTTAATTTTAAAAGACTTAATAAAATAAAGGGTGATTTATTAAGGAACAGAAATAGCTCACTCTCAACTTTCATATTTTAATGGCCAGCAGACTCTCAATAAACTTAAGATAAATAAATATTTATTCTAACAAAGTTATACTTATTAACAAACTTATTTTACGCAAAATACTTTAAAACATATATAAGAGATGGGAGGGGGGAAATGCATGTTTGCGGTTTAAATAAACTAAGATGGCAACCATGCATTATTTAACTTCCCTACATGACTCGCATTTGCCTAAAGAAATTACTTAAATATTTCATTATAATACATTTAAATAAGACATTTACAAATGTAATGGAAAATCCACCCAAGCACAAGTTCAGCATGCATTAGAAAACAACACTCGAATAAATACATTTAAAGAATATACAAAAATTATTAGCTATATAGCATGGAGGTTTCCAAGATCTCGGGTTGATTTTAATTACCTTGTCCTTTCAAATCTGTCCGTAGGCATTTCCAAATTGGTAGCAAAGTTCTTAAGAAAAGTTATGATTTTCCTTAGTTCATTGTTCTGCAGCAGCAGTTAGTAGATTTCAGGAGCAGCATTTCTTTGGGCTCATTTAGTTGGATTTGATGATACAGTGACAGGACATCAGATGGTGAAATGACGGACGGCCAAGGCACAGGATCCCGAGGGAAAGACAACCTACTGCCCCATTACCCCATCATTCTAAGGTTAAATGATATTAAAACTGGATTTACTGTCAAAGCAAGCCGGTCGGTCCAAAGACGCGAATAAACAAGCAATCGGAAAATAGTTTCAAAATTACAGAAAATATAACTTCTGCTGTCACAATCAGGTAGGTTAATTAATAACTCTCTCTCTAATAATAATCTAATAATCAATCAGCCCTATTTATATGCTCTCTCTGATTACAATCTAACCCTGCGGTGATAAAATCCGTTCGTTAAGTTATTAATACATTTGAAAACACGGACTGCATTTTCTAATTAAAATCTGTTCGTAAACACTGTTTTAATCTTATCAAATCTACTAGTAAAACTGGTGCCAATATGGTTAAAATTAGCCACTATTGTTCTTTCCTTACCCTCACTGATTTAAAAGAAGATGACATGTTTTTAAAAACTAACTAACATTTTATATTTCTAAAACTCTCTTTTTGAATTTAATTTCCAGAAATATTTATCAGTAATATTATTTTATTAAATGCAAATAATTATAGCGAAATAACATCACAAAATAAATCGATTCAAAACAACAACTTTTAAATAAAATATTTTCATAAATTTTAAATATTATCGCAGTATGTGTGTAGATGAGAATATGTGACCTACTTTACTGTACAAGCATATACATAATATATACTCGACGGTTAGAAAATAAAACTGTTTAAAAACAATTTTAATTATTATAAAACCTGGGCACCCCATTAGACATATAAATTTAGGCACGATTTCGGTAAATATACCCAGTACACACACAATATGATAAAATTAGGGTTTTAAATAAGGCATGAGGGTAGGAAACAGGAAGGCAAGGTGAAACTAAGATTGGTAGGGCATATCTTACTGTTTCAATATATATATATATATATATATATATAGATATTTATTAATAATATATACAATATATATATATATATATATATATATATATATATTGTTGTATTGGTTCATTCAAACCCTGTTAAGATGAGCATGTGCACATACTGAACATGAAAACAAAATATGGTGACATGCCAGGATAAGGAGCAGTTTTAAACCCTTTTACAATTGCACTCATACAATCATAAGAACTGTTATTAAAGCATTGACTTTTACATACCTTTAAATACAATCCTTCATGCCACTTCCAGAAAGAGAAAAAATAATTCCCCTTCTGAAAGGATATGCAAAGTCAATTATTATGTAAAATAGAAAAAACTAATAAAAATAAATATCTTAATGACCAGAGATTTAAATCACGATAAATTGGTAGTCCATATGCTAGCTCAGCATTCTCATTATCCCAGTTACCGAAATGTGAATCAAAACACTCACTTAATTACTTAATTATTGTGTTGTTAGAGAGAGCAAATGAATAAAATATCAAAGTAGTAAGGCAACTTTAAAAATCATTAAATAAATATTTATTAAACCCAATATCTGTTCACCACTTACAATCAAAGATAAACCATCAAACATCACATGATCACCATCTCTATACTAGCACATAATTTGTTGTAAACAAAGGCAAAACTCCCCATGCAGTAGTGCTCTCAGATCCAAGGCTCCTCACTGATGAAGTCCACAAGCCAAAAACAAGTCTGGAGATATTGGATGAGTAGGCACTAGATAGGGATTTTATGCACAAGCCTTCTGGCATCCATTGATTACTCTGTTTGGCACAGAGTGGCACTACTGTATGGGGAGTTTTGCCTTTGTTAATCAAAGATAAATACAATAATAATAATAATAATAATAATAATAATAATAATAATAATGATGATGATGATGATGATGATGATGATAACAACACAACAACATCAACCTTCAATGCAAAAGAAACATTATCATATTCTAGTCATTTCGATAAAAGAAATGTCATTTCAAAACAGAAAAAAAGATCAATTAGTGAGAGAGAGTGGTCTGAAAACTTAAAACCCTGTACACAACTACATTACACAAACAATAAATAATACATTAAATATGATTTATATTTTGCATAAAGAAATATATATGTGAAAGATATACATTACACATTAATATCAATATAAAATTAATAAAAATAGAGTTTACCCTAAAAAGTCTTTAAGCTTCATACATCTCTGTACTCTCTGAGTAGACTACTCATTCATTGGTCCAGGGCAATGAGGACTTTACTTGAACACAGCACTCATTCAGTAGTCTTCAACATTATTTGGCAGTTGGATTTGGAGGCTACATCTTGATGGCAGGAGTGAAGCTGGGTGGGCACACTGAATAGGGTTCCTACCCCGTGACCATTTCATGAACAGGAATATAAATGTGTTGCATCTTCAAGCTTAATCTAATTTATTCTCAGGTGGTCGGCGATCAACCACTATTTACTGCAAATTGGCTATGGCGTCGTTAACTTTCTGCCATGTGGTTTTTTTTTACTCTAGTCACAACACTAATAGTAGGATTTTCATCTTGATTCACAAACTCCCAGGCATAAACAATTATGCAGCTCTGGTAATGATTCTCCTTTATTTTTCTTTTGAAACACCATGTCTTCTCCAGTAAGAACAATTCTGCACAGCACCCATAATAATTTTCTAGTCCAATATTATCTGAAACCTTGCTCCTCACAAGCTTTATAAAAAGAATATATATATATAACTCATTGAATGGCTGACTGTTTTCTCTCCATCCCTTTTTCTTTCCTCTTTCCACTCTGTAGGTTCAAGTGCCTCAAGCACACGGTGAATAGCTTATATAACCTACCCATTACATTCCCAATCCAGGTACCCCTCTAAAACATTCAATTACTTAATAAAGCATTTTTTCTTAATTGATTCAGACAATGCATGAAACATTCTTGTTATTGCCCAATTAATCTGTCAGGAATTTTTATTTTTAATTAACTTTCTGTATCCATTCAGACCACTATCTGATTCAACACAAAAAGAACAAAATTTTAATATATAAGACATTTTCTTACAATAGGATTATACCAAATTGAAGTTAAAAATACATTTTGTTAATTAATATAGATATTTCTCTCCACCTGCATTAGCATAAGTTTCAACAAATTCTTTTGTCTATCTGAAATAATTTAGGATTTAAAAGAAAACAAAATTGCTTATTTACTAAAAAAAATTACATGCTTTTAGGCTTTTCTTAATTCTAGTAGAACAATGACCCCCCCCCCCTGCTTAATGTGCTTGTAGAGAAAAATAACTAATAACACTTCAACTTCAAAATTACAAATATGTTGGAACATTTAATCATTTTCATTTTTCTTTTTGTTTTCACAATCTCATTAAGTAATCACATTTTTTCTTTTTTTTTTAACAAAAAATATAAATAAAAGTTACAAATAAACATTTTTGCATTTATTTCTAAAAACAAAATGAAGTAATAATAATAAAAAAAAGTAAAACAAAATTATCATAAGCATATAGCTATTATGCCTACACATCGAATTCTAATCAGTAGCTTTAATTATTGGCTTTATTCTTCTGCGTACAAGCATGTGATATATCCATAGACCCCTCTCACTTATTTTATAACATGTCTAATTTTCAAGTTATGTAGATAGTATACCCCCCTTTAATATATGAGGATAATGATCTAGACCAACAGATGAGTGCTGATTTAGCACAAAATACATATATTAAAGATCATTTAATTTTTTCATATGTATGTGGTCATGTGTATCAGTTGTATGAGAGAGAGTTGATATTTGAAAGGTACTTAAAATCATGTTCAAACCTTTACAATAATATGCAAAAATAATAACTGGGCAACATATATTAACTATCAACTCTCTTCTTACACTAGGGTTACCCAGTGCAAGCTATAGTAATCAATAGATGCACAAACTTTCTAGCAACAATAAATTATCATGGCTTACACTGGGTGGAAATATTGTATGGAGAGAGTTGCTATTGTTTTAACGGCTTGTATAAGCATAAGAAGTGGTGGTCATATTTTGTTTTAGTGGCTTAATATATTAAAGATAATTTCCAATTCTTTTTTTTAATAATCATACATTGTTTACATTAATGTATAAAATGGCAATTTTAAAAATTATGGATGACATAAATTTTAAACATTTAAAAGATGTTATGCACCATAATAAAGTAATAATAATAAAATCATATATTAAAAGCTTTGAACGTTCCATCATCAGATTTTCAATGAAATGGAAGGCTAAAGAGTTGTGAGTTGGAATAGTTTGAAGCCTGTCCATTAAAGTATAAATATTGGCTATCTTAATATAAAGCTGAGTACTGATTATATATATATGTGTGAGGATAGTAATCTAGACCAACTGATGATTGCTGGTTTAGCATGAAATACGTATATTGGTGATTATTTATCTTTTCAACATGTGTGTGATCAGGTGGGTCAGCAATATGAGATGGCATTGAGAGTGGTGGGTTGTGTGAAAGTCTGAGTTCGAACCCCCCCCATATATTACATATATAAATGCAGGTTTAAGCCTGTACAAAGTATTAAGCCATTACCATAAATGTTAAACATATTAAAGATGCTTTTTAATTCTACTTCTATAATCTTATAATATTTACATTTAACATATAAGATGGCAATCTTAAAAACAGTAAATAGAATATAAAGTAAAACCAAACCAAATACCATAAATTTTAAACATATACAAGATATTTTTAGTTTTTTTTAAATTAATCTTATACTACTTAAATTCAACATATAAGACTGCAATTTATTAAATTTTCTTGGCATACAATTCTTAACCTACTTCCGTATTTGTTCTGTATCTAAAAGAATTGATATATTTATTTCTAAGAGAACTCTATAATTAAATTTCTCATATTTCTTAAATGTATTATTAAATAATGTTTCTTAATAACTATAAATTGAAAATTGATCAAAAATCAAATAAATCACTTTTTAAAGTTAATATGAGATCTGATTGGCTGTTGATAGTTATAAGCGCTTGAGAAGTTTGCACTCTCTCAGTTTAATTTCAATACTGTTTGCACTTTATAAAATAAAAATAAATATTATGAGATGTATTATGAATTAAACTAATAATCTTATTTTCGAATATCTTTAACTGTTTTAAATTTGATGTCTTTGAAACACCATATAATGTATTTTTTTATTATAGCAGAAACTAACATAATGTCCTATAAATTATTATTAATATATTATATAGGAGAAAAGAAGATCATTTAAGAACATAAAGTGAAAATATCTGAATTTTTGTACAATTTGATTAACATGACTTGATTATGACACATCTAATATCAATAATAATACCAAGATATTTAATTTTTGTCAAGCGTTGGTGACCTAGTGGTTAGCATAGCTGCCTTCCAAGCAGCTGGCCCGGGTTCGCTTCCCGGTCACCGCATTTGACATATGAAAAAAAAAGATATTTAATTTTACAAACTTCTTCAATATGTATGAAAGAGTTATTACAGTGAAAGCTCTTGAGTATTGGGTAAGTATTGGAGAGGATGAAAATATCAAAATTTTCACTTTTTAAACGAGATGAAGATATTAGCATAAAATTTTGTTATGCCTTTATTAGTTATAACTTTTTTAGCAGAACATATTAGTTTGAAGATTTTTTTAAAGAAATCTAGATTTAAACTTAAATTAATTAAAATAGTATAATCTGCACACATATAAATTAATTTTTATTACAGATTTCACCAATATCATTGACATAGATTACAAATAAAAAAGAATTCAGCATAGAACTCTGACAAACTTCATTTTCTGTTAAATATTCACCATTCAAAACTCCAATAATTTTAGTAATATAACATCTATTTATTAACTAGATTTTCAGTAAGATATACAAAAGATATCTATGATCAATAAGATTAAAAGTTTTTTTTATCCATAAATATGACATAAACATATTTTTGATCATTTTAGGCAAGATTTACAATATCAGCAAAGTCATCTAAGAGAATTGTTGGATCCAAAACCCCATATTGTTATTCAGACAAAAAAAATCAAATAAATAATCTTTAATAATGTCATAGAAATAGTTCTCAGTTATTTTAAATATAGAGAGAAGAACGACTATAAGTCTTCAATTATTATAAATGGGTGTAATCATAGCGATTTTTAATATGTAAAAAAATTTATTTTGCAGAATAATTTTATTAATAATAAAGAGTAATATATCACTAAATTTATTTAAATTATCCTTTAAATCAGAAATTCAAATAATATCAATACCTAGTTTATTTTACATTTCATCCTATTTACACTATTGCAGATAATTTCATTATGTCAGTATCAGATTCAGAGAATATAGAATACTTATTTTGCCCAATATTAATATTAAATAATTTTTTATCATTTAGATTACTGATTCAATTAACAAATGTAAAGCAAAATCACTCCGCTAATACAAGGTTGTCACTAATATTAAAATTTTTGTTTTGCCTTTATATATATATATATATAATATATTTGCAATGTATATAAATAAACGTTACAATATATATATATATTGTAACGTTTATTTATATACGTTGCAAATATATTGGCATTTGGTAAAAGCTAAAAAATAAAAGTTTAGATTTTTTTTGATTAATTTTTTTTTAAAAAAAAAAAAAAAAACGTACAATGAAAGTTAAATTATTCTTTCGTATTTTTTTAATGTAATTAGAAATAAAAGTAGAATTGGAGAGAACAAAAGAATTCCAAAAGTAAAAAAAAAAAGATAAGAGAAAGGAAAAATATTTTGGCTAATTAAACATGGCTGAAAAACTTGATAAAAAAATGAAAACTTAGTAATTGAAAAATGATAAAGACTGTATAAGATTATAAACACAAAATGCTATGATAATAGCATGCACAAAAGTCCAAAAACTGGACCTCTAGTATAAAAAGGAAAGGTTCGGTTGAAGGAACGTCTTGGTTTGCCTGATATTCTTTTGGTTGGTTTTGGATTAAAGAATCCAGACCACTCTACGATGAAAAAGTTCTTCATATGAGAGTAGACTGGAGCTTTAGCTGACATCATTACCGATGGACACCAGAGAATCTTATGCGACTAGCCTATGGAACCAGTATCAAGATCAATTTATAATCAATGGCCGTGAGCTCCTTTTTACCCCAAAAAACTATGCATAGTTACCTACAACCATCGTGAATTCACTAAAACTTACCGGTAAGTTAAGACTACTTATTCCTGATTGTGTCCAAAATTAAGCATTTGCAAACAAGTATTAAAATAATCCTGATATAGACATTAATTTTCTTATTAAAGAGACTTTCATTTAAATAATTTTATACAAGATCTTTGAAATGAATTGTAATAAGTGAACATTATTAAATTACTTTATCCAACTGTTTTTTATAAATTGATTCATGTTCTCTCCAGTTTAGTTAATTCGTAATTTAACTTACAAATATTTTTAGTTTGTTGAAATAAAAGAGATTTTACTTTTATCAACCTTTTTCATTATGCATTATTAATAATAGTTATTTTTTTATTATTATTAAATTTATTATTAGTTTAATAAGATTTAAAACGTAATTTGCCTTTGCCAATGTGTTTCAATAAGCCCAGGAATAATAATCTTAAAAAAATAATTCTCGTTACAGTATGATGTAATACCGATTAGTTTAAAAGTATTTTTTTTTTTTATTCGTGAGACGTTATTTGACTATTTCAGCGGTCTCTTTAGAATAAAAGGACCTGGCGCCCATATTAAATAAATTAAAAGCTGATTTCGGCAATAGCATAATTCACAACAATTAATAGGCCGAGTTTGATCAGGAAATATAGTTATGTTTTTAGAAATAGAAATACAACTTTCTTCTTTGTGACATATCTTGATCAACTCACGTGCAGTTTATATTAGCATGTAGAGGCCTAGCAAAACGCAAAATGTTATAATATATATATAATTTCATTAACTTCTATCCATATTTTTTTATATATTACCTTTCATGGATATAAAAAAAAATTATAATAAAGTTTTTTTCATATAAAATTATTAACTGTATTCTTAAGAACCTTATATTCATTAAGTAAGAATGTAAACAAAGGCAAAACTCCCCATACAGTAGTGCCACCCTGTGCCAAACAGAGTAATCAATGGATGCCAGAAGGCTTGTGCATAAAATCCCTATCTAGTGCCTACTCATCCAATATCCCCAGACTAGTTTCTGGCTTGTGGCCATCATCAGTGAGGAGCCTTGGATCTGAGAGCACTGCACCTAGATCTTAGGATCTAATGCAACCCTCCAGCAGCCACCTTTTAACTCTACTTTACTACAAAACTATGAGAATGAAATTGAAAACATTGTTTAAGATCCAAAGACACCAAAATGTGTGGGTGCTGAATTGAGTTCAGACCCATATGACTATATAAGCTATTGAGCTTAGATTGAAGATATTAACAATGTTTTCAATTTCATTCTCATAGTTTTGTAGTAAAGTAGAGTTAAAAGGTGGCTGCTGGAGGGTTGCATTAGATCCTAAGATCTAGGTGCAGTGCTCTCAGATCCAAGGCTCCTCACTGATGATGGCCACAAGCCAGAAACTAATCTGGGGATATTGGATGAGTAGGCACTAGATAGGGATTTTATGCACAAGCCTTCTGGCATCCATTGATTACTCTGTTTGGCACAGGGTGGGACTACTGTATGGGGAGTTTTGCCTTTGTTTACAACAAATTATGTGCTAGTATAGAGATGGTGATCATGTGATGTTTGATGGTTTAAGTAAGAATGTATGGAACCAATTTTGTTGTTCCTACTTCAAGCAAAGATTCCTCATTAATAACAATCATAATCATATTATTAATTCAATTTATATCTTCATATTTTGTCCTGTGAATTACTGAAACATTTTCATACTTCTTATATGCACTTTGTATCAACTCAACAAATTTATTATAGAAATCATTGGCATCTTCACTATCAAAAAAACTATTCCAATTATTTTTTTAATAATATCTTGAAAGTATGATGTGTCAATTTTTGTAATTATTATCATGTGATAAACATGTATTTTTGTTATCATAAACAAAAGTACTTTTTAAAACATAATGCTTGTAATATAGTAATCAGCCCCTTTTATTTCTTCTATTGTACTACAAATATATTCTGGATTTACATTACTGAAAATATAATCAATACAAAATGATGATAACTATTCTTAATAATCTCTTCTTGTATATAGTCTTTAACAAGATTAATGAAATCATAGTCAGCTAGTAAATTTTATAATCGTCTACATCTTTGACAATATCTTTTTCATACAATTTTATAGTATTTTAATTCATAAGCTTATTTATGAAGTAATATTTTTAGTTTTTTTTTTGATAATAAGAAATTGAAATTTATATTGCAGGAAAATAATGTCCAGAATTCTAGATTACAAGTAAAGAGTTTAATTCCAAAATATTACTGAAATAAATAAGAATATAAATAAAAAACAGATAAAAGATCTTTAAAGTACAAATAAATATTCCAGTTATATCAAATAAAAAAAGACAGGAATTAATGCAAAGATAATAATAGATTAATTATATCCTAAAGTAAAAATTCTAAATAATTGTTGTTTGATATTCACTTTCACATGTCACATTATCATCTAAGCAATAGGAATAGATTAGTAGAATGAACTAAATATATAAAAATACATAATCGAATTGTTTTATTGCTTGGGAGTACATAAGAAATTTAAATACTAGATATGAATCTGATATTCAATCACTGCACCAAACTATGCAGACAATTATATTATTTGGTCATATTGTTCCCCTTTACCAAAATTAATGTTGCTGCAACTCTAGATACATTCTTTTTAGTCATACTTCGATTTCAACTGAATATTTTATAAAAGCTGTTGGAAAGGAATTCTAAACTAAAAAAAAGAAAGCAGAAGTATAGAAATATCTCATAGGTTAGCATTTTATCAAATGCTAATTGCAACAAATTGTAAAAAATTGCAACATTTTTGTTTTGCATAAATTTTAATATGCAAAGTCATTCATGCATTTCATTTAATGATCACAATGCTAAAATCTAAAAGTTCATTCCTAAAGATCAAAAGATTTATTTTATAAATATACTGATTATAATGCTTTCTAATGATTTTTTTTATAGGATAAAGTAATAATCAATTGACTGATAAGATTTTAGTTGATTATTCTGAACATAAAGACATGTATAACACATTTAAAATAGTTTTCAGTTAAATATAATTCAAAATTGTGTATTGTAATTCCACCCTTCTTTTGCAACAACAATATTTTTTCTCTCTCATTGTCCTAGAGTATAAAAAATGTGTTACAAACTTCAAGAATGAAAATAAAATATCTACTTATTTTTTATGACTAATACCATAAATACTTCACTGTTAGAATCTTTGATTAAATTCATAAAATATTTGATTAGCAAATAGTGATTCAGTAAAATTATGATGAGATTTTTACTTAAATATTTTTTAAAAAATTGTAAATATAATACTGATATCATATAGAATTTTAGAAGAAATAAGGAATATAATTTTTAGAAATTATATGTAGTGAGTTCTTTTGACGATATTTCAACTCATGTGAACATATTTCCTTCAGTGATAGAATTGAGATATCTCTTGTATTTGAGAACTCAATAATAAATTTTAAAAGTAAATAAAATGAATTAAAAAGTAATTAGTGATTCGATGTTTTTCGTGTTATTTATTGTAAAGTGATTCCTTCTCTGAATCTAATAGTTTCATATTCTTTTGAAAAATAATTATAATTTTTTTTTGGGGGGGGGACAACTGAAAATATAAGTTTATTCCTAAGTATAACACTGACACATTATTTTCTTGAAAGAAGCAGCAGGCAACTTTATCTTTATTTAAGAAAAATACAATAGTCAAATATGTTTAAAAATACATATATATACAAGCAACAAAGATTACAAATTATAAAATTATCATAGAAAAACCTTTTTTGGCAAATTATGTTTTTTGCCCTTTTCAATATGTCTCCACGATTTAAAGCACATACAGCGACATCTATATCAATACATAAAAAAGGAATTAGTTTTAATTCTGATTCTTTTTCTGTTAATAAAAATAAAAATTATGGGTACTTGAGTATTAACTAAGCTAGGACATACTACACAACCCACCGGTAGATAGCATCAATGATGAACCAAAGCAATGGCATGGCAACTGAAACATTGACATGACTAATCGATAGGAGTGGTGAAGGTGGGTGCATTGTCACCTTCGAGATTTTGGAATACTGTGGTGAATTCTAGGTAAATATCTATCTTTTACCTGCTTGCATTGACCAAGTGAGACCTTTTTTTTTACGGTGTCTGATCAATCATTGTAAGAATTGAATATTTTGATTGCTTATTTTATATTTTGATCGCTGAACTATTACTGATTATTAGTTATTATTTTGCAATGGCCAACATGGTGACGTTCGACATGTCTCCCTCTTTGGTATTAACTATGCTATGCCAATTATATTTATTTTTGATAATACGTTACTGTAATAAATTATGACTTATTATCACATTTCTTATCGGAGTAAATTATTACTGCTGTTCTGAAAATAAATATGTCTCATTTTTGGACTGAAAATTTAGTCTGAAAAAAATTATAATGATTAGTTCATTTCTTTGTTTCGGGTTTGAATGATTAGTTAAATATCCCTACAAAAAATTGTAATAATTATTTATATTATTCATTTTTTAATAATTTTTTTTTTATCATTTTCGTTAAAAATTGTTTTGATTATTTATAATATTCATTTTTGATACTAATTTTTTATCATAGTAAATTATTAGTTATTATTTTGTAACAGCTTCTAGTCTGATAATATATATGATTAGTTAATTTCTTTCTTTTCGGGGTCAAATGATTCATTAAATATCATTAAAAATTGGGTAATGATTATTTATAATATTCATTTTTGACTTTTTTTAATCATTTTCAGAGTCAAATGATTAATTAAATATCGTTAAAAATCATAATGATTCTTTATAATATTCATTTTTTGATAATTTTTTTTTCGTAGTAAATTATTAGTTATTATTTCGCAATGACCAAATATGGTGACGTTCGATGTCTCCTTCTTTGCTATTAACTATGCTATGATGTACTACCCCAAAGGCATACTAGTCTAATCTTGCAATCTTCAAGGTGACTTCTCCACGTGATCTGTGGCCAAAGTTTATCGATTAAGTTTGTTCGCAAATCACTAGGAGACGTTATCTTAAAGATCGTAAGATTAGAATAGTATGCCTTCGGTGTAGTACATCATAGCTTAGTTAATACTCAAGTACCAAAATGGGTTACCCATATATGTTTTTTATACTGATAATGCAACATAAAAGTTATCAACTCCTTTATTGGTCATTCATTAACAATAAGGAATTCAGCAGTTTAAAAAATTATCATAGACTAATGCTATGCACTTTAAATGAAAACCTGAAAAGCATTTTTGAATATTGGAATATATTATTAAAAGGAAATTTAGAATTGTTCTAGATATATTATTTTCGGGGAATATTAATTTGACACACGAAATGCAAAAAAAGATCATACTGATGCTTTTAAACCATTTCCCCAAATGGAGTCTTTAGAAAAAAATAATATGTGCAGCAAAAAAAATATCAGTTCCGGTGGTCAAACTTTTTACGAAATCTAAATAATAAACCATTGGATTAGTTCTTCAACAAATTGGTACCAATTTAAATTAAAACTTTACTTTTAAAATTATCCACTCTCAAGATAGTAGCATAATTATGTCATCATACATAAACACCACATCATTACTGTAGGGCATCAGTAGAAAGGTCTTTGTTTGAATTGTTTGCATTTTGCTGCTTATTTATTTGTAAAGAAAGCGTAAGTTGGGCTAGACAGTAATTATAATATATATCATGTAATAATATTCCATTATATGCTATATTTAATCTTTAAATCAAATTAATGTATATCACAAGTTAAAAAATTAATAATGTTATATTTCATAAATCTATTATTATAAAGCGTTAAAAAATCTGAAATTATTCAAACGGAAGTCAATCTCCGATAATGCGCATTATCGGAGATTGACTTCCGTTTGAATAATTTTGTATTTCATAAGTAATTGTTTATGTTTATGTACGACAATATAATTATATTAGTATTTAAAGATTTAAAGTTTTAAAAGTAAAGTTAATAATTTAATTTGTTTTAAAAATAAGTATTTATACGTTAGTCAAATGAAATTCAGAAAGTAATTATATTTTATTGATTTATTGATTTTAAATCTCTTTCAAGTAATGAGTAATTAAAGTTTCTGCAAAAATAACATTTAATAAAAGTTCTAAAATATTTTATAATCCAGCTATTAGAATCACAGAAATGGATTTTGAGTGAAATAATATTCTTATGTTTTATAGAATATAAACATGTTCAGCTTTAATTATTATAGTTATATAAATATCATTTAATAATGATATTTAATAAAATATAATTAAATAGAATACTGTATTTGTCTGTCAGAGATCAAGGTTTTTAGAGTGGAGAAATTCATTAATACTATATATCCATGCCTAATGCAGATTTAATATTTTCATATTATATTTATGGCACATTATTTCTTTCTTGATAAAATCCAAATTTCAATTTTTTGCTTACTTCAGTATTAAGATGCTGGTTTGTTATCTATATTAAATTATTCATAACAATGACTTCTTAAAGTGTTCTTTTTGAAAAAAAAAAAACTGCTACTAACTATTTCAATCCCACAAGTGCCAATTTTTATTTCATGTTACAAAAAAATAAAGCAATAAGTGAGATTCCTTTTGGTCTTATTATATAAATACATATGTTGTGTTAATCTACAACTTAAATTCACTTTGGCCTTCCAAGATAATCAATGAAGCAACACTTTTCAAAATATTTAACAGAATAAATCTTATTTGAACTCCAGTTTTCTCAGCCTATTCTTCATATTATTTAAGATTGATTATATTAAAGCTAAAAGAAGTTTAATGACTTATTTTAAAAATATTTTGATCATCTTTTTAATAGACTTATTTTTTTAGATATAGGAAATATGAGAGACCCATATAATATTAAATTTATTTGCATTAATATTTTTTGTATGACAGTTATTAAATCTTTCTGTGCATTTACTTTAGGAGTTAACAGAATTCTAGTAAAATTCTACATACCTCTTCAATGTAGATTATATTTTTTATCATAGTTATATTTACACATACTATAATTATTCCAACATAAAATTTACTTTAATCCTGATAACTTATATTTCTTAAAGAACAAAGACATGTTGATATAATATTGAATATTTATAGTTGTATTATTATTTTATAATTAATAAATAATTCCTTTTATTGTCAATTTGAGGGCTAGAAATTTCCATTTTTTAAAACTGTGTTCAATAGATATATAATTATATCCAAGATTATTTGACTGAAGACAGGGTTTATTTTATATTTGAATTTGCTATTCTTTTTTATTAATAATTTAAAGAACTTTCTGTTAGGTGAATAGTTGATATGTTGTTTGTGTTATTTGATAGTCACCTTGAGATATAAAGATGCTTATATAATTGTGTCAATGTAATGCATAAAATTAATGATAAAATGTTTTAAATAAGATATGACAATTTATTGTTAGTGATTTTATTAATATAATGTTTCAAAGTAATACAAATAGATATTTAAACAGGCAAAACTCACTATATGTATTGCCACACACAGCAAGCTAGAGTGAGTTTTGCCTGTCTTAACAACAGTTATACACAAGCATAAGAAGTGATGGTCATGTGATGTTTATTGACAAATAGATATTGTATTTGAAGTTAATTGTTTGATGCAAAGCGATTGAACTGTAGTAATAATATTATTTAATTGATCTGATTATATTTGCAAAGTCTTGTTGTTCTAAATTAAAGTAGGTTGTGAAATGATGTTGGAATAAGATGATTTAAACACTGATACATTTTTTAAAAATAAATTTTGACATTTACCTAAAAAATGAGATCTTTTTAGTTATGTTACAATTTATATTTTACTTTTAAAATTGTACATCTAAATTATTATAAAAAAGAAAACTGAAACACACATGCTTATTATATACCTGCGTCTATATATGTAATATATAGGGTATATGAGCACAGACTTTCATATGACCCACCACTCTCCACACTATCTCATAACACTGATACACTCAAACACATATATGTTGAAAAGATAAATAATCACCAATTTACATATTTCATGCTAAACCAGCAATCATCAGTTGGCCCAGATTACCATCTCTACACATATATGCTATAAGTGCTCAGATATATATTAAGATAGCCAAACTTCATACTTTAATAGACAGGCTTCAATCTATCCCACACTCCAACTCTTCAACCATCCAAGAGTTGGAGTGTGGGATAGATTGAAGCCTGTCCATTAAAGTATGAGGTTTGGCTATCTTAATATATATCTGAGCACTTATAATATATATGTATAGAGATGGTAATCTGGACCAACTGATCATTGCTGGTTTAGCATGAAATACGTATATTGATGATTATTTATCTTTTCAGCATATATGTGTTCAAGTGTATCAGTGTTATGAGATAGTGTGGAGAGTGATGGGTCATGTGAAAGTCTGTGCTCATATACCCTATATATTATAAAAATGATAGTAGTAATTATATAGTATATAATATATACACATTACAACCTTCTATATCAATGTTATTATAATCCTTTCAAAATATGTATGGCCATTTTAAAAATTAAAAACATGGATATGTATATAAAATGCTATAGTATGATATACAATGCAAAAATGATATTATACTATTTAAAGTATATGTCAATAGAAAAAATGTGTAAAATCTATCATGAATGATAAAAATAATCTCAAAATGATAACAATATGCCATAAGTTACATCATTTAATACTGATTTGGTGATTGGGTGACATCAGACCTAAAAATTTTAGTAATTAAAAATAAAGATTTATTTTACGTAACATTGTTAACTAAGAAGGTCATTTGATTCTTATGAGAGTAAACATTTATATATATATATTTTGGTGAAAAATACTCAAAACAATGATTTTAAAAATCCAGAAAGTACAAGTTTGATTTTTTAAAAAAGGAATCATCTTCAAGTTATTTGATAGACCCAGAAGATGATGAAAAAAGTTGTTTAAGATACAATTCAGATATTAAATATATTAAATTTATTAAGCACAAGCAGTTGACATAGTAATTACTTATAGTTCTGGCTTGTGTTTTAGAATTAAGAGTTCCACATGCAGTTATTGCTACATCTGATTGGCTGTCACATAAGAATTCAGATATTAATAAATATTATTAGATATTTTGTACACCAAAAGTAGTGTTTATTATATACAAAATTTAAGACATTCAGTCTAAATGAGGGCATATTCTTTAGTATTTAAATTAATTTTTTGGATTGAACAATTTTGAATTTCAGACTATAAAAGTTTAAATTTAAATTTATAGTTTCAACTTAACTACACAAAATTATAAAAAATAGTAAACATGGAACTGGATTACATAGTGTTCATATTAAAAATCAGACAGAAGAGTAAGATAACGTATAAAATATTAAAATAATAAATAAAGTTAAAATCTGATACTTTTAGTTAAATGTTTTTTGAGTGACGTAAATAAAGTGGTGTCATGAACTATATTATATTTTATTCCAGGTTCCTTTGTATACAAAAATATATAGTGTATAACAGTTTACATTTTATAGTTAAATATTGATCATATTACAATATATATTGTTTATTGGGTGGCAAATACATATTACTTTTCAACATACAAATATATGTTTAGCACAGAAACTTTTTTATATATATAGTATGTATGTATAGTATAGACAATTTTTGTTAAGAATAATATTAATATAGTTATGAACAATAAATTGAGGAGATCCATTCACATATATTTTACTAAACATGCATTCACACATACATTCGCTGAAATAATAAGAATAAAATAAAAAAACTACAATTATATTTTTATTTCTAAAAAAATAACTTTTTTTTCAAATGTGATCACATATGACACTCAGATTTTAAAAATGGTTGCTCAGATACCATAAAATTTGTGAATTTTAATGTTTTTTTTCTTTGTTTGTATACATTTCTCTTTGGATAGTGTATAATTAAAATTATATAATTAAAATGTGTAATGCATGACTCCACTGTATTTGTATTGAGGTGTTTTTTTTATACTTCATAATAGAATAGTATCTAGTTTTATTATGTTTGTATGTAAAATTTATTTAATTAATAAATAAAATGATGAAAATAGATGGGTAATGCTAAATACATATATATATATATATAGACAGATAGATAGATAGATAGATAGTCAGACAGACAGAGACAGACAGACAGACAGATAGATAGATAGATAGATAGATAGATAGATAGATAGATAGATAGATAGATAGATAGATAGATAGATAGATAGATAGATAGATAGATAGATAGATAGATAGATAGATAGATAGATAGATAGATAGATAGATAGATAGATAGATAGATAGATAGATAGATAGATAGATAGATAGATAGATAGGTAGGTAGGTAGGTAGGTAGGTGGGTAGGTAGGTAAGTAGATAGATAGATAGATAGATAGATAGATAGATAGATAGATAGATAGATAGATAGATAGATAGATAGATAGATAGATAGACAGACAGACAGACAGACAGACAGACAGATAGATAGATAGATAGATAGATAGATAGATAGATAGATAGATAGATAGATAGATAGACAGACAGACAGACAGGCCGGCAGATAGACAGACAGACAGACAGATGATGGATGGATAGATAGATAGATAGATGGATGGATGGATGGACGGACGGACGGACAGACAGACAGACAGACAGACAGACAGACAGATAGATAGATAGATAGATAGATAGATAGATAGATAGATAGATAGATAGATAGATAGATAGATAGATAGATAGATAGATAGATAGATGTATTTGAATTTTTTTAATTATATTTTTGATATGTTAATGTTGTGAGGGGGAGAGAAATTGCATATGCTTCATTGTAAAAAAATAATTTAAGCAAAGAATGTAAGAATAATGAGCAGTGCTAATTGCTCTAACAAGTTTTATTGATCAATGCTGCAAAAAAGAAAGCACTTAAAATCTCTATCTAGAAATTTTCCCTCAATCCCCAGACCACTGATTTTATGCTTTTGGCAATCCTCAGTTTGGCACCAAGGTAACTTCAGACACTAGATCTAAAAATACCAACCCAAGCCAAACCATATATTAATAGCCTTAGCAATATAACATTGTTTAAGATCTGAAAGTAAAACTATAAATAGTAGATAAAACAAAGTCATATATCACATGACCAATTTTTAAGCTTGTAAATAAAAGTAATAAGTGGTTCTAATAGCTCTAACAAACTTTATTGATAAATACAGCAAAAAAAAAAAGAAAGCATTTAAAAATCTCTATCTAGAAATTATCCCCCAATCCTCAAACCACTGGTTTCATGTTTTTGGGAATCATCAGTGAAGTGCTCGGATAATCTCAGCCCCATATAGCTATTTAAGTTAGATAGCTGGGTTTGAAGACATATAGGTGTCTGAAAATTTCAGATTTTCTACTTAATTGAGTGTAATGGATGTTTTTTAAAAGCCGTCAACTTGTATTAAACTGTATCATATTAAATGCTTTATCAATAAGCTTTAGTGGTATATCTACATTTTGGCAGAATTCATTGTTTAAAGGAACAGTGTTAACATATTTATATCATTGTTTAGCACCTAGATTAAAATATTGTTGACTTTGAAACCTTAGCCTATGTTTTAATTCCTATTCTTGCATTTCATCAGTTTAATAAATAATTAATTTCTGCAATATCATAGCTAAATTTCTAGTCTCTCAGGGTATTGCTCAGTGCTTATTGGATTATCATATAATAAATGAAGGTTTAAATCTGAGTTTCTGACCATTCTTCAAAGAAGTAATGAAATGACACTGTAAAGGGATCTTGGTTAATTATACTAACTCAAGACAAATGCCCAAAGTGCTCAGGTCTATTAGGTCATATTCATTTTATATTATAGTTAGAAGGATATACTTATGATAAAGGCATTTATAGATATGAGCAACATTATTACTAATAGGCTTAGAAATGGAATGTATTCAACTTGAAATCCCATTAAAATATAGAATCTACTTATGTCTTTTGATAAACTGAAATAAATGTATATATTAACTTATTAACAGTGTTTTACTAGCCCTTTATTCTTGATGTCAAAGTTTGTAAGTGCATTTTTGATAATTTATTAGATGACTAGTTAAACATTGTTTGTTAAGTTAATGTATGTATACGTATACACACACATACACAACATTATATATGAAAACAAACATTATTATTGGTAGAAGCTAGTTATAGTTGAATGATATTATCAAGGCGCAGGACTATAAAATAATAAATTTGAACCATAATCTTTAATGGTTATTCTACAAATTATTAAGATAAAACTTAATGTAACATGAAGCCAGTAATATATCTATTATGAAGCAAATCAATACAATGCATGCGATGCTAAGTGTCTTAGGGGCACTATGAAGTACTTAGGTATACGTTATAAAGTTATAAAAGTTGATTTTTTAAATTTTGCCTAAAACCCACAAATTCTAATTACGGTCTTACACAAAGTCATTGATTTTTAAACTTAATAATGCAATTTAATCATGTAAATGTTGAGATTTTAGAGAGCGCTAAGAGAATTACAGATACTTCCATATTACAACCAATAATCAATGAAATAGTTCCCCAGCCACAGTAATAAATTATACACAGATCTCAGCATATATATGCCTATGCCTACAATATAAAAGAGACGTGCAGGATTATTATCCAACATTTAAAAGTTAATTTTTAAAAAGTTTATAAGGTCTAATATTGACTCAAGAATAAAACGTTCAGGGAACATATATAAATAAATTTATTTTAAAATGTGTTAAACGATGAAGAAATAGATGTGCTTAAAATAGGAAATGTCAAGAAGCTGATTAATTGATATTAAAACAGATTAACGCACTCAAAAATTACCCCTCCTTCCCTTTCTCAAAAAAAAATGCACTTTTTATTTATTTTGTCAGTCCGTTCAATTTTATTTCCATTCACTTACTTTTACAATAATTTACTATTCAATTTAGAGTTTTACTGAAATTTTACTAACAAAAATAAAAAGCAAACAAAAAATAAGCAAAATATTTTCTCAAAGAATATTCTCGTATTTATAATCAAATAAATTTGTAAATTGCATTTGTAGACTAAAAATATTATTTTTTAACAATTTTAAAAGCTATAAAATAATGGTTTAAGATATATATTTCATTGTCCATATTTATGTTTTAAATAAATAAACTATGAATGTAATAAAAAGCTTATTGATTTGATTTAAATAGCTTTCTAAAAGCGTACTGTTAGCAAAATAGTGCAACGATATGCATTTATATATATATACAGAAAGTTGCAAACATCTTTATGCAGTTTGAATTCATTTTTTTATATAACTGAATTAATAATAGACACCGTTTAAAATTATTTTTTATTAATAACTTTTTTTATTATATATATGTAGATACAAATCAAAGAAATGAAATGAAGTCAATTAGATTTATAAATTACTACCGAAATGGAGTAATATAAAAGAGAACAAAATCATTAAGATAGAAAGAAATCTTAAATAAACATTGAAATTATTCGTGCCAATAACAATTGAAGATATTTCATCGTCTTTCTTTGCAATAAGACTTTGAAGTAATGGTGAAATTCAACCGACTTTGGTTATAAAATGATCGGCGTTACACATGGTAGAATTTTTATTCAGACCAGCATATATTCAACAAAAATAGTTTATCAACACTTATCATTGATGATATATACTAATATTTAATAACCGTGATAGGTTAATATAATTTGGTATGAAAATTACTAATACTGAAGCCAGAAAACTTAGTTGTTTATCATATTTTGTCATTAATATTATTAAAACCTGTAATATGAAATAATCTTTTATTTTTCATTAAATAATATATTAAATTAATTTAATTATAGATTGTCCATTTAACACAGCACTTTTGCATAATGATTTATAAGATAAACACAATGGCATGTATAAAATGATATTGAACGTTGTATAATATTTAGAACACTAAATTTAATGCTAATTTAAATATAGTTATTATAATCGGATTAGCTTGCTTTTACAGATTTTTTATTTGTCTAATTGTCAAAGGTCATCATCACCATCTTAACCTACTGCAGAATGAAAGTTTATTAAAGTTCAATCACCTTCTCTGATCTCTAGCATCTCTTTTCCACATCACTCCAGTACACTTCCTTATTTCAGCTATTTTCATTATGGTCATTTTCTATGTCTTTTACAATCTCTTGTAATTTAGTTTAAGATTTCAACTGTCCATCTATTATCATCTCTTCTAGCAATATGTGTAGCTCAACTTGACTTCATGTCTTAATTCTTTCAATAATGTCAATAACATATGTTTGTTCTGTCACTCATGTATTTTGTTTTCGATCCCTTCTTGTTACTCAAACATGCATCTCTCCATATCTTGAAGAGTGGCCTGAAGTTTCCATATTGCTCTTCTATTAAGTATTCAAGTCTCAGATTCATAAGTAAGAACTAGCAAAACACATTTATTAAAAACCTTTCTTTTCAAACACATAGGTATATTTTCTTTTAATTAAATTATTTTTATTAAAAGCACTATAACCAAGATTTTAATTCTATGATGAACACACACACGCACACACACACACGCACATATATATATATATATGTTAAAAGGAGATTGTCTTGACAACAGTTTGAAATTGTTTACTGTTATTGATAATAAAATTATCTAAGTGTTGAATGTTTTTAATGATATATATATATTGAGACTGATATTAATATATATTGAGACATATTAATCTATATATTGAAAGATATTGATATATCTCATTATAATTTATTTTTAAAATACAATAGCTTGCATTTGTGAATCAAATTCAAGTTTCATTAAGTTTGTTTGTTTTATATAGGATTGTATTATATATGCACACACATTGATAAAAGATTTGCATTTAAAATCAAATTAAATCAGTTTTATTTTAGTTATAGAAAAGTAAAGAAACTGACATATTTTAACTAAATATATTTTAAATAAATCTGTTTTAAAGTTTATGTTATAGAAGCAGATCTATAAAATGCTTACTCAATTGTTTTTTTATTTTTATTAATTAAAATTCTAGAAAAATCAATTTCTATTTAAGCTTTATTCTAGATTTTAAATATGTAAATTAAATATATTTTAGGAATTAAGATGGCTAGGTATCATCTATAAATGTGTGGGCTTGCTTAATTAAAGAAATGTATAAACATATAGGCTGATTTAATAAAAGAATTTTGTAAACAAGAGTAATTAAAGTAATTAGTGGCTTTTTAATTAATAAATTTTGTAAACACATGGGCTTGTTAATTAAAGAAAAATGTGTTTTACAAAGTTGGGAGATATAAAAATACAATCTCAAAAATAATTTTATGTTTATCTTCATTTTTTTGGTCTTTGCTTTTGCCTGATTAACATGAAGAATATTAAACTTTTACCAGAAACTGGACTAATGTGGTTGTGTTGCTAACCATCACACAAATCAACTTCCTCCAGTATGTAGCTCATAATCACCAGGATGTCAAATCCTGCTTGCTAAATTAGATGCATCAATGTTCCAAGTATCCTAACACATGCCAATAAATAGACATGCCTCTCAATAGTGAAGGAAAAATTTTATACATGTTTTACTTGAAAACATACCCAACTGTGACAAAAAGTGGAAACTGGTACATAAAAAGATTTTACATGTAGCCCACTAAAAAGCTCTATTCTCACAAATACACATGTGCATTGTGACCTTTAGCTTTTTTAGCTTTATTCATAAAGCTAAATATTCAATTATATAGTTACTCAAAAGTAGTATTAAAGATAAATGTTAAAAAAAAATAAAATAATTTTCAATGGATTTTCTCAAAATATGAAAATAATAATTAATTATGATGAGTTAGAAAAAGTTAACAGCTACAAATACCTTGGTCAGATTATTAATACAGATGAAAACATAATGGATGAAATTAATCATACAATTAAACTTGGTTGGAGTGCTTTTTGTAGAAATAAATTGATACTAAAAGGAAATATGCCTATGTGTTTGAAAATGAAAATTTTTAATAAATGTGTTTTACCAGTTCTTAATTATGAATCTGAGACTTGAACACTCAATAGAAGAGTGATACAAAGACTTCAGATCACTCAAAGAAGTATGGAGAGATCCATGTTAGGAATAACAAAAAGATATCGAAAGCACAATATATGGGTAAGAGAACAAACAGGTGTTACAGACCTCATTGAAAAAATTAAAAGACTGAAGTGGATTTGGGCTGGACATATTGCTAGAAGAGATGATAATAGGTGGACAATTGAAATCTTAAACTGGATTCCAAGAGATTGTAAAAGACCCAGAAAGAGATCACATGTGAGATGGATGGATGAAATAAGAATGTGTGCAGGGATGATGTGGAGAAGAGAAGCTAAAGATTGTAGAAGATGGATTGAACTTGGAGAGACCTTCATCCTGCAGTGGATTGACAATGGTTGATGATGATGATGATAGTTGCTCAGTATCAAAAAAATTATTTTTCTTAGTTTAATTTTGCAATAAGCCAACTGTACTGTTGTTTAATATTTACATGTTGATATATTCTATAAGACAATTTATAACAACTATTATAATTTTTAATAGCTTTAAAAGTTATTTTAATAGTTTGTGTGTAATGCTTTAAATTCATCAGTAATTGCAAAATGCTTAATTTAAGGAATTTCATTACTCTGAAATGTTAGTAAATCAATTGTAAAAACATTAAGAATAAAACTACCTTACTTTAACTATTAGTGTGTTAAAAGGCAATATTAGAATTAAAATCTAAAGACAAGTTTAAATTTTTAATGCTAAGTTTTTAATATTTAAATTCTCTGTCAATAAAAGTGCATTTTTTAAAAATAATTTGTTAATAAAAAGTATGTCCTATTTAATGATAATTGTGATAAAAATTAGTTTAATTAAGTAATTTTTAAACTAATTAATTGAAGAAGATAAATAATTAATTTTATTAATTAAGCTAACTATTTTTAAGTAAAAGAGTGTGTTAATATGTGTGAATGCATGGGATGCTAATTTTTATCTTAACTTCCTTGTTAGTAGAATGTTAAAAATTATTTTAAAAATCTTTGTTTTAAAATGTATTACTTATAAATGTTCTGGGAGCTTAAATCAGTTAAAGAATATAAATATGTTTAAAGGAATAATGTAAGGTAATATTATATTTATAATAATTTAATATGTTGTGTATATTTTATTTTTATTATAATATATTTTTGGTTTTTCTAAATAATTTATTTTAAAATTCTAATAAGTAATTAATGTCTAGACAAACATGTAAATTAGTTTATTGTGCATAATTTTACCAGGATATGAATTAATTTGTAAAGTTTAATTAATTGCAGTTCAAATGTGAGCAAACTGGATGTCAATTTTATTCACTAAACATCAGTCACATGACCTAACTTATAAATAACACTAGTGAACCCAGTAGTTCACACATTTACTTCTATTTCAGTTACTTCCTTGTCCATTTACTTGTTAAATTTTATTAAGTTTTAATTGTTTTTAATAAATTTCTGTTTGTTTTAAAAGTTAAAATAATAATTACTAAATAATTTCATCCAGGCTCAGAAAATATAAACTGAAACTTCCAATACTTAAAATTTAACATTACAAGGAAATATGATGGAAAGATCAACAAAGTATTTAATAATAATTAAATTATTTTTATGACTTATGTACTTCAATTAAAATTTCTGCATAAAGTACCATTGTTGCATAAGATCTTTTATTGATTCTAATAGATGATATTATAAGTTAAATTTATTCTATCTGGAGATATTCAGTTTGTTACAAACTTTAGATGATTTAAGTATTTTAAGCAGGTCATATTTTAAAAAATGCTTTGTTTTATTTCGATTTATCACTTAAAAATGATAGGCTGTTAAAAATTTATAAGTGCATCAATTAAATTTAATTATGCTCTGACAAGGAAATATTTAATTTAGTCCAAACTGATATTTCTTTGAATCATTAAAATGTATTCTAAATATATATTAAAAGTGAATATAAAACACTTCCTATTTTGTGTGAGAGTGATATAATGAAAATTACATTATAGAAATATTATTCATCATCAGATAATCTCTAATCTAATGAGTGACTAATGAAAATTATTAATATATTAAAGATGAATGTCTTTTTAAAATTGTTATAATGTACATTTTATTACTCAAATGTGTTGATTTTAGAAAGGATAATATTCATTCACTTAACAAAATGAATTATTTATAATATTAATAAACCAATAAGCTGATACACAAGCGCTTTGCAGATGTCACTATATAAATGAATACTCCCACTTTTTCAAACCCAAGATAAAGTCTTTAAGAAAATATAGAATGAATCCACCTATATTTTCGACCCAACCATATATGTATGGGCAAATCTGAAGTGTTTAAAATGAAGAGCATGAAGTTATTAATTGATCACTTTAAATTACTTTTTTACATTGTAAATGAATGATGCCAATGAAATTTTTAGAATTTATGATACGTCATTCTTATAATTAAACATATGTAAACAAGACATTTATTTTTTATATAGCACGATGTTTTCTATAATCTATAATATTAATAAGCCAATAAGCTGATACACATGTGCTTTGCAGATGTCACTATATAAATGAATACTCCCATTTCACGCTCTTCATTTCAAACACTTCAGATTTGCCCATACATATACGGTTAAGTCGAAAATATAGGTGGATTCATTCTGTAATTTCTTAAAGACTTTATCTTGGGTTTAAAAAAGTGGGAGTATTCATTTATATAGTGACATCTGCAAAGCGCATGTGTATCAGCTTATTGGCTTATTAATATTATAGATTATAGAAAACATCATGCTATATAAAAAATAAATATCTTGTCTACATATGTTTAATTATACGAATGATGTATCATAAATTCTAGAAATTTCATTGGCATCATTCATTTACGATGTAAAAAAGTGATTTAAAGTGATCAATTAATAACTTCATGCTCTCCATTTCAAACACTTCAGATTTGCCCATACATATATGGTTGGGTCGAAAATATAGGCAGATTCATTCTATATTTTCTTAAAGACTTTATCTTGGGTTTAAAAAAGTGGGAGTATTCATTTATATAGTGACATCTGCAAAGCGCATGTGTATCAGCTTATTGGCTTATTAATATTATAGATTATAAAAAACATTGCACTATATAAAAAATAAATGTCTTGTTTAAAATGAATTATTGTAAATACTATTACATTCAAAATGATATTTTTATTGGTATTGGTGGAGCAGAAGCTATTTTCTCACTGAATATCATTATCATATTTAATTCACCAAAAGCAAAAAAAAAATATTATCCAAAATTAATAAAGTTAAATTTATTGACTTTTGTTACTTTATAGAAGCTTATTGGCTTATGTTATACAATGGAAAAATAATATTCCTGGATATTAATAAAAAATATATTCAGATTTATTATTATAATCTTTAAATTATTTGCTCTTCTCTGCAGCAGCTAGAATAAGTTGTATTGCAGATATTCTGAACATGAATGTTTTTAAATAATTTCATTTAAATATTATAAAATTATTCTGTTTTATTATAAAAATCTCTTTTCTTTTGTCATTATTATTAGTCAAAAATCTACTCTAACGTGCAATATATTTTTCCTCAAAGAAACAAATTTTTTTTTTAATTTTATCATCAATATGTTTTTTTAAAAGATAATAAGATATTAATATAATATTGTATAATAAATTAAAGATGCATCATTATTTGTGCTAATTTTGAAATATATTTTACAAAAATTAAAAGGCTATAAATATGTCCTTGTGATAGTGTTATATGAAAATGTATTGCTTAATGTTCTTGTTAAAGTGTTTTTTATGTGTAATTTGAATTTTTCTGTATTTAAATAAGTTGGAGAAATCTTCAATGTTTTTAGAATGGCATTTACAGTGACTGTGTCCTGTTGAGCAGTTGGAATATGAGTTGAACAACTTTGATTTTTATTTTTATTTGGTATAAAGTAATAGTTTTTAAGTCTCAGTATTTATGATACTATATTATGCAATATATTTTTATGCATTGTTATTCCATATAATTTTATAAATTGTTATAAGTTGCATTTATCCAAAAGTTTTCAGAACATTTCTATTTTATCATATATTTTAAAAACATTATATTTAATACCTTTTTATGAAATTATTTATTTGAATGTATATGTTAATGATAAATAGAATAGAACATGAAGTATATTTTATTATTTATTTTCATGCCATAATTTATTTTATTAAACTGTATTTGGCAATAATGATTCATGTTTTCAACTTTATATCAGTTTGTTGCTGCATTATTTAAGAGATTATAATGTTAGTCTCTCTTGTTTTTGATGTATATTCCTGTCTTGTCTGTGTTTTCCAAGATAGTGTGCCTCAGTCTCTCTCTTATATTCTTATTGTACTTTTTGATAGTTCATTCTCATTGTTTATATGTGTAGAGATAAAAAATCTTAGCTTATATATTGCCCTCAGATGCAGGTGTTTTTTTCTTGAGTTCATGCCATCACTTGCTTTTTCAAAATGTAGACTTATTTATAATATATTTTTGTATAAAGCTATGTCTAGTGTATTGCCATAACTTTATCCTGGCAATTGATATATTTTGTAATGCTGATTAATGTCATATTATTTTTATTTGTACTCTTAATTAATCAGAATGTAGGTTGTTATTGATTTGAGGTGTAGATCTTCTTTGCTGTGTGTTGTCAATATTTCAGGATGTAAACCCAATAAGCATTTAATTTAGAAATTAAAGTTCTATATTTGGCTTTAATATTTGTTACACATTTCCTTCAATAGTTATTTCACCACTGGATTTGTAGATGATATTTGAAAGATATTAAACACATTCATAGGGAATAATATAATGGAATGGTTGGTCTGTAAAATTGAGAACTTATTGCAGCAACTTTTATTAACCAGTGAATAATGATTTTTATTTAGTATTTAATTAATTTTCATTTATTCATGTATAAAACATACAGTTATAATTTTCCTTCATAGTGAATTGTACAATTGAGTAATTAAATGATTTATTCTGATAATATTGTAAGATATCATAACATTTGTATGTTAAATGTCTCTATTGTAAAAAAATAAATCTTATTTCTATTGTTACATTTCTTTTTGAGTATTTATCATCATTCACGCATATGTCTATTATAAATTTATTCTTAATTTGATATATTGAGAGTACATGAACATATCTTATTTGACATAAGAGTCACTTTATTATAATTGGATCTCAGATGTAAAGAAAGCATCAAGATAGATTATTTTATTTACTCATTATTAAAGGATTACTATATTCAATTTCATTTGTTAAAATATCATTGATTTAGTAGTAAAATCATTTCATTTTATTTAGAAATTTATCTTCATTCTTTATCATAAATTTAAATGATGGAATTGTTGAATTTATGCTCAAAAGAAGTTGTATAGAATGTGATAATATGGTATCCTGAGGGACCAAAGTATCCCTTATCCAATCATTATTTCTGAATGCATTTTTAGTAAATTATTTTATTCTAAATTAAGAGTGTATCATGTTTATTTTTAAATATTAAAATTAGTATTATTCCTTAGGGAGATATTATCTTAATGGTAAGAGTATATCTTACTATGTTATTACTAGGATTTCATTTTTGTCTAGAAACTAATAGTTAAAAGAACCCTGAGATATTAATTACAGAAGGGTGTTAAAGAAATCATTTTAATTCAATGCAAAAATTGTTTTTCAAAATATTACTATGGTAAAACATAGTAAGATGTGCTTTGTTCTTATGAAAAGAATTTAATTATAGATCTGATCATGCTAGTAATATGCTTGTCAGCTAGATATGTTATGATTGAATGAGTTGTTGAATTTTTAATATAACCTAATCTTTTAATGGCATATGCTTCCGATAATAAGATCTATTGTAATTTATAAAAATGAGTATGAGAAGTCTCCTCCTTTTAAATGTTCTAAATGTTGCATTTTCTTTAATAAAGCTTATTCATTGTTGTTATTTACCCTTATTGTTCTTGTAATTATAGCATATGGCATTCTGAAACTGAGATTAGACAATATGATCACTTAATATACCATATATTTATTTTGATGGTTTATTGAGATGGTTATTTATTGAATAATATATATATATATATATATATATATATATATTAAACATAAGTATATATATAATATATATATATATATATATATATATATATATATTAAACATAAGTCAGTGTATATGTAGACAAAGGAAATAAATCATTCACCCTTAGGATATGACCTAAAAGTACTCTAAATGTCAAACAAAGTATGAAGAATAGAATAAATCTACCTATTCTTAGTTTGCTTTGATGTTTATAAGCATACCTGTGTCAACATTGTTGGTAATTCAGAGTGAAATTAATTTATCCATCAGATAAAATATGGCATGTAAGTTATTAAACTCATACTTAATTATACAAGACTGAAGACAGCATCTCACTTTTAGCACCTTGACTGTAATAATTAAATAAAAATTAATTTGTAACCTTTAAATTAAATATAGCTCAATTAATATGTAAACAAATTAAATCCCCACCCCCTGGTTATACCCATAGGCACACTAATATTCAACACCAGATGGTGCTACTAGACATATCCTTAAACATGAGAGTTTACTGATGAGATACTAAGCATACATACCTACATAACTGTACCATTTATTCATAGACATTTAAAATTACTTCTAAATCATGGAGAGCAGAGATTCTGGGGAAATATCAATGGGTAGAGCTGACAACAGTAAAAAATGCTAAACAGATCTAAAAATAACAAGATAAAGTTTATTTACAGTACAATATAATGCAGTTCAAATACAAATGCATTTAAATTGTAATTTGCCACTTTTTCATGTTGGCATATCCTGCATTTATATCTAAAATCTCAAAATATTAGCCATCACAAAAGTTTACATTATAATATGGTATCATCTCTGAAGATTACTAAATACTCTATTATTCATGATTGTATAATATATGTGTCATAAGTTAAGATGTGCAAACATATATATTTCATTTTTGCATAAAAACAATCAAAAACAAAGCAAACCAAATTCACTATAAATGTTACACAACACAGGCATCAGAAAATAATATATATATGCATCTAATCCCATAACACTTTAACAGCAAAACATAGTAGCCTCTTAATCCTCTAAAGTACAAAGCAAAAAATATAATTAATGCAGTGAAATGTCTCTACCCAACAAAAATCACAATCAACTGTCAGTATTTCAAGCAGGAATAATATATATTATGGGGAGGCACATAAACATACATAAAATTCAAGTATGGTGAATAAACTATCTAAGGATCACTATATGAAAATACATACACATATATATCTGTCTTTAATTTAAGATGTATGTAAAGCAAATAAAGTAAATAGGCAAACTGCCTATAAATCTAAGCACAGTTAAAATCAGTTTATTAAATAATTTATATCTATGTATACATCATATTAGATATATGGTATATTTTTGCTTACATTAATGATTTTTGAATATCTTCAGAGAGATACAAATTTTCATCATCTTAAATTCAAAATATTAAAAAAAAAAAAATCTTTTTATATTTCTTTTTTAAAACTTGCTTTTTCTTAAAAAAGACCTTTGGTTTTTTTAGAAGAAAATTGAACTAAAATTAAATAACAATTATTTTAAATGTTAACAATCATGTAAGTATTTTTTAAAACTTCTTACTAGGGAAGGGATTTCAGAAACAAACTGATTTCTTTTATCTCAGTTGTTTAAAAGAGAACATAAACTATTACAGCATCTGCAAAAATAAAGTAGTTAATTCTTCAAAGCTTCCATAATGTCAATTCCAGACAAAAATCAAGTTTTATAATATTTAAGTATTAAAATAAGTTACTTACTATAAAAGATAAATATATAAATATAGATACCATATAAATTAAATTATAAATATTGCTGCCTTGTTGGTATAGTTATTCATTATTAAAATATTATTTATCATTATATATATAATATATATATATATATATATATATATATATATATATATATATCTTATTTACATTCTGGATTTGCAGATATGTGTTATTAATTAAATTTGTTATATATGATTTATATTCTGTCCTGATTATTGTATATCTGGACCACAAAACTATTCTTATTTATTTTTATTTAACTTTGGACAAAAAATTTTTTCAATGTTGATTTGTCATTGGACTACTAATATTTCAATGACTTAAATTCTGGCCTGTGTGGTTTAATGCAATGATAGAGTAATGATCTCAAGAACCAGAAGTTTATAGATTGTGCTCATCTTGTCACTTTCAAATGTTGAACATCTCATAACATTCTAAGTTCCACATCAAATTATTCAATTATTTGATTTAAAATATAATTCCAACCATTTGTTTCCTCTTTTTTCTAAACTTTTTATTAATAATATGCAGATGCGTTGCGGTGAAACTTTTTATGTAATAATTTGTAGACTTTTTTTCTTATATATTTTAATTTGCAGACTTAGTGCTTTCAGAGCCCTTGTTGCTCCATATTCATAGTCTTTTCAGATTATTAATGTTATATGCAAATGTATGCAAATTGCCTCCTATACTATCCATTTTTTGGAAATGGCAAAACAAGTGTCTCTTCTATTTATTGATTTGGCATCGCTGATGATGAAACAAGCTTCCTTAATTTTTTTTTTTCTTATCTATTTGAGTTTTGTTTTGTGGAAAATGTTTTTTTTTTACTTGGACATATAAAATGCTATTTCATAGGATATAATATATTGCTTAAACACCATTTTGCTTTCTTATTTATTTAGTTTTAAATGCAAGGTTTTAACTTTAATATTTTTAGAAAACTTTCTCTTGATTGATACACTATTAAATTCTTCTTCTGGAAAAAAATTTTTGATAGAAGTTTTAATTTTAACATAGATTGTTGCTATTAATCAAACATATTTTAAAATTATAAATGCCCTACTTGTTTCAGATTCATATCACAATTATTCATCAGTGTCTCTATATACATGTATACCATGAATAACTCTCACTAATATATATATATATATATATAATAAATCTGACATTTTAAACCATATATATATATATTATTCTTTAAAATTAAATATATTCAATATATATATATATATATATATATATATATATATATATATATATATATATATATATATATATATATATGGAGAGAGAGTGGAAATATTAAATCTCCTGAGAGCTCTCAACATCTTTATTTTTTTCTTATTTTGTTAGAAAACCAAGCAAGTGTAAAATCATTATTTACATCTATAAATCTCAGATCTTAAAGAGAGCAGCAAAACAATAAGTACTCTTGATAAAAGTGACTGACATTCAAGTCTATATCAGATATAAATAGAAATTCTTTTGCTACCCCTAACAAATAATACCATCATCATCAACCATTATCAATTCATTACAGGATGAAACTCTCTCCAAATTCAATCCATCTTCTCCAATCTTTAGCTTCTCTTCTCCACATCACACCTAGACACGTTCTTATTTCATCCATCTATCTTACATGTGGTCTCTTTCTGGGTCTTTTAAATCTCTTGGAATCCTGTTTAAGATTTGCCCATGTATTATCATCTCTTCTAGCAATATGTCCAGCCCAACTCCACTTCAGTCTTTTTATTTTTTCAATGAGGTCAGTAACACCTGTTTATTCTCTTACCCATATATTGTGTTTTCGATCTCTTCTTGTTACTCTTAACATGCATCTCTCCATACTTCTTTGAGTGGTCTGAAGTCTCTGTATTGCTCTTTTATTAAATATCCACGTCTCAGATCCATAAGTAAGACTTAATAAAACACATTTATTAAAAACCTTTCTTTTCCAATACATAGGCATATTTCCTTTTAGTACCAAATTATTTCTACCAAAAGCACTCCAAACAAGTTTAATTCTATGATTAATTTCATCCATTATGTTTCCATCTGTATTAATAATCTGATCAAGGTATGTGTAGCACTTAACTTCTTCTAACTCATTATAATTAATCTTTATTTTCATATTTTGAGAAAATCCATTGAACATTACTTTAGTCTTTTTAACATTTATATTTAGTCGACATTCCTACTTTCATCTGATAACTCCTGCAACATTTCCTGCAGCTCAAAAGCATTATTTGCAAAAAAAAATTACATTATCTGCAAAATCTAAATGACTTAAATAATCTCCATTTACTTTTACTCCTTTAACTTCCCATTTTAATTCACAAAATACTTCTTGCAGCACTGCTCTAAAAAGTTTTGGAGATATGGAGACACTCTGTCTTAACCCTTCTCAATGTTGACTTTCCTAGTATCATTATGTAATCTAATTGTTGCTAATTCATTTTCATAAATATTCTTTAAAATATGACCATATCGTGGATGATCCAATGCTTTAATCACTGAAGAAATGTTTATAGAATCAAATGCTTTTTCGCAATCTACAAATCCAAAGCATAATGGCAACTCATATGCATTTGTTCTTTCTATAACTTCTCTCAATACCTGGAAATAATCTACTGTACTAAAACCACTTTTAAATCCAGCTTATTCTCTTGGTTGGTGGAAATCCAATGTTCTCTATAGACGAATTGCAATTATCGTGGTAAAAATTTTGTATAAAACTGATAAAAGTCTTATAAGTTAAGTTATATCTACTCAAATAATTATATTCCTGTTCTCCCTATATAGTCTGAAGTGCTTGATTTGTTAATAGTATTTACTTGACTAATTGTTATTTAAATTTAAAATGTATTGAAATCTCATAGTTATTAAAAATTGAACAGGTATATTATCATATTTTATTTTATCGTTTTTGAGTATACCTATATTTTATCAACTTTATCGTACTCATTTTCTATTCCATTTTAATTGGAAATAAATATTATAATTTATATTAAAAATGACTTATAACAAATCTACATTCTTTTATAATATCTCATTCAAATGAAAAAAATAATTTGTTATCTTTTGATGGTTATAAAGACTTTATGGCAAAATATAAACAGGTAACCAACTGCTTATACATCGTACACATTACCTGTGTAAAATATTAGATTGACACATTTATTTTTAACAACCAAAGTAAATGTGCAATTCTTTATTAATATTTATTGGCATGTATGATCTTAAGCTGAGTTTATTTCATTAAATATCATCATCTTCTAAAATCTCACTGCATGATATTTACTCTCATCATCTTTTCTTCAATGATACTTCAGTACCCTATAATAATCTTTAATTATAGCCATGAAATTTTACTTTTTGCAATCAAATGATTTAAAATTAGTTTCATTATCCAAGCCAATCATAGTGGAATATATCACTTGTTTCTCATAAATAGCATTTCATTTCAGTTCATGCATGAAAGATTCATTTTTAAATGTAACTATTTTTTGTTTACCTTAGTTTATATCTGCTTTCTCACATACAGTTTGATGTGATATTTTGTTGTTCAATAATTGTAATCAATTGTAGCCAGCATATGCAAATATTAATAATAAAACATTTAAAAAAGTAAAGAAAGGAAATAGAAGAAAAGTATGGCAAACCAGAAATAAAATAAAGTATAAAAAATACTCTCTTTATGGATATTTTTAGAGAAAGATCAGAGAAATTTAATAATAGATAATACTAGATAAGAAATATAATTAATAAATAAAAAACACTTTACTTTGTTATGGTACCTTGGGTTTGCCAAAAGTATATTTGTTGAATGTCAGGTCACAGTTCATACATATACACATGTGTACACACACACACACATATATATATATATATATATATATATAATGAGGATTTGAATACAGACTTTCAAGTTTCCTTCAGCCATTCACTCCATCCTATATAACTGATATGCATGACTACACACACATGAAAAAGATAAATGATCTCCAATATATGCATTTCATGCTGAACTAGCACATCATCTGGTCCAGATTATCATCTCACACATACACATATAATAAGTGCTCAGTTTATATTAAGATAACAAATCTTCATATTCTAATGAACAGACTTCAATCCTCTTCACCCTTTAAAATTCAGTACATCACAATATACTAGTATTGTTTTATATATATATAAAATAGCTAAATAGCTGATGTTTCAATACAATAACAAGTACTTTCCTCAGAGCTGCTTTTTCGTCAAATCATATGTGTGAGATTAAGAATCACTAATTTTTTCCTTTCATTATTTCCTTCTCGAACTCAAATTCTATTGGTTGAGAAATTTTAAAAAATATTTTATCCTCCAATAGTTTTTTCTAAATATTGTTTATTTTCTTCAATTCATACTTCTCATCTATGCTCTTGGGCCTTTTAAAAATCTTTATAGCTTTCCTTACTAATCTCTGGTCATATTATTTATTTTTTGTCGAATATGTGTTTTATTGAAATTGATTTTAAATAAGCCTTGGTTTCACCAATTTCTCCAGTATTGGCTTTTATTTCTATGAAGAACTTGGAAAAGAAAATTTTGATTTCAGTAATTAAAAAACCATCTGGAAAGCTGAGGTATATTGATGATACCTTTGTTATTTAACCTCATGGTAGACATGGTTTTAATGACTTTTTAATTTTTTAAGTTCTTTTCACAACAACATCAAATTTACCATGGAAATAGAAAATAATAACCAACTTCCATTCTTAGATGTTTTAATTGAAAGAAAAAAGAATGGTTCTTTATCTCATGGTATATAGATAAAGCAAACACACACTGGGAGGCATCACCATTTTTCTTATCATTATCCAGCACAATTATTTTCAGTGGCAAAGGCGGCCATTATTTTCAGGACATTTCAGCTATTAAAAAATACTTTTGTAATGGTTTTGATCACAGGATTATTAATAGAGCTTTTTCATATAATAAAAAAATAGATTTTGATACTTCAGAAATTAAGATAATTCTGCCATATTTAAAGGGAGTAACTGATAAAATTGGTAACATTGTTAAAAAATAACATCCACATAGTTTATACCACCTTTAAAAAATTAATGAAATATTTCCATAGCCTAAAGATAAAATTATTTTGGAATATCATGATGTATATAAAATTGCCCATGGAGTTGGTTCACATTCATACATAAGGTAGCCCAATTGTAGAATATACAAGACATTTTAGCAGTTAGAAAAAAATCCAGTTTATCAGCTATTTATTCATACATTAAATTAGCTAACCATGAAATCTATTTTAATAAAACATATATTTTGGTAAACATTGAACAATATAATCAGAGACTGATAACGGAAGTTATAGAGATATTTAAAATGCTCAAGAGCATAAATGAAAAGTATGAATTGAAGAAAATAAACAAGATTTGAAAAAATATAAAATATTTTTTTAAAAGTTCTCAGCCAATAGAATTTGAGTATGAGTAGGAAATAATAAAAGAAAAAAAATAACAATTTTAAATCTCATGCACATTCTTATGATTTGAGAAAGAAGAAATTCTGATGAAAGTTCTTTTATTGTACTGAAATATAAGCTATTTAGCTGTTTAATTTTTCCTATACAGAATCTCTTAAAAATAATAGTATGTAATCTTCATTTATCCATGAGAATATTTTATATATATATATATTAAAAGGATTTGAATTCAGACATTCAAGCTCCTTACATCTATCCACTCTATCATATAAAACCAATATATATGACAATATTCATGTGAAACAAACAAATGATCTTCAATATATGTATTTCATGCTGAATTAGCACTCATCAGTTAGTCCAGATCATTGTCTGCCACACATATATATATAATCATCGCTCATTTTCTTCATACTTTAAGGGACAGGCCTCAATCTTCTTTATTCTCCAACTCTTCAACCATCCATATCATTATGTTCAATATAAACAATATATTTGAATATATCTTCATGCTTTCAAGCCAAGATGCTTAATACTGGCTTATATATATATATATATAAAGTTAAGTAAAGAGAAGGGTGATATCATCATTTTCTTATCAAAATCTCTGTCATGTGTCAAAGCCTGATCACTCTTCAGACCACTGTTTAACATCTGATTGGCTGTCTGAAAAACAACAGTAGGTGCATGTGAAAGACTAGCAACCTTTCAATTTATTACTAATTTAATAACAACACACAATTTAGACAAATATTATTTACATATGTTGCTGATAACTTATATTAACATCTAGAAAATTGTGGTGTAGTAAATCTAAGATTTCGCGCTGTAATATCGTAAATTAAAAACTCAGTGAATAATAAATGAATATGTTTATATATTTATGCTTTCAAGCCAAGATGCTTAAGACTGGCTTATATATATAAAGTTAAGTAAAGAGAAGCGTGGTATCATCCTTTTCTTATCAAAATCTCTGTTATGTGTCAAGGCCTGATCGCTCTTCAGACCACTGTTTAACATCTGACTGGCTGTTTGAGAAAGGACAGTAGTTACATGTGAAAGACTAGCAACATTTCAATTTATTACTAATTTAATAACAACATGCTATTTAGACAAATATTATATATATATATATTGTAATGGTATGTACTGGGAAGCTAACTCTTCAGATTATCGTTATGATGTGTGGGGGAGAGGGGTAGAAAATATATATTAAATATGCTTTCTCTGTTCAATGCTAAATTATATAACCATGAATATAAGGAAAATTAAAACAATGTGATTTTTTATATTTGTAAGAGTTTTTTTCTTTTACATACATACATATGTTTATAGGTGCAAAGGAATTTAAAGAATATATTCTACAATTAAAGGGACATTTTATTAATTTTTAAAATATTTTTCAATCTCGAAAGTAAATCTATTATATTGACTTAATAGGCATTATATGTGAGCAGAATATATTATTATGATAAGTGAACACAAAAATAAAATAGATCAAAATACAAAAATAGATTTAATACAATTATTTAATTCTCTATTTACATTAAAATTAAAATTTGAATTAACAAATGATAACTTTATTAATTTAGATTATTCATCTGTTGCTTACATTTTTGTTATTATAATTTACACAAAAGAAAAATAAGATAAATACCAAGACGAATAAGTTTTTATAAATTTCTGCTATACATCTGGAAAAAGAAAACTAACCAAGCTTTATCTTTAATAATCCTATAAATATATTAGATATTCCATTAAGGAGATTATCATTACATACATATTTCTTGTATAGTTAATTAAATACTAATGTCTATATCAATTGTGTCTAATTATTTATATATCAGTGTATTTAAATTTCCTATCAAAAGATGAAACCAAACTAATCTATAATTATTTCTTTATAAGTTATAGCTCAAGGTAAATATCTCAAAATATATACATTTATCTTAAACTAAGTAAAGATGAAATCATCATCTATTTATTCCTAACACACACACACATATATATATAAGAAATATTTTGCAGGTTCATCCGTGTTAAAAAATTTAAATATTGATATACCGACATTTCAACTTGATCACACAAGTCATCTACTGGGTGATAAAAGGTTGAAAGACGCTTGTAGGGGTGCTACAATCACTGATTCGAAAAAAACATTAAAGTTCCACCAATAGCAAAAATTTTAAATTAAAAATGTTTTTTAAAAAAATCTTTCCAAATAGGAGGAAGTTTGCATGTATCCTCTCACTTATTGATACAATCTGGCCTTTTAAGTATCTCAATGGCTTCTCTAATTTTGCACTGGTAGAGATTATCATATCTGGATATGATCTTGGTACTAGAAAAATCAATTTTATGACCTGAATCTATAATATGGAGTGAGAGTGCTGATGATGATGAATGTTGTTTAACTGCATTAGCATGCTCATTTCTCCTAACACTGATGTAATGATTACTCATACCTATGTAAGAAGCTTTACAATTTTCACATGAGATTTGATAAACACCATGAGATTCAAGAGGGATTGAATCCTTAGGCTTGGTTATTATATTGCTGATCTTTTGATGAGTAAAAAATGCTGTATTTATATTATAGCGTTTTAATATATGTCTAATACTGTCTGCAGTTCCTTTTACATATGGAACACAAATCCTAAATATTGGTATATCAATATTTAAATTTTTTAACATGGATGAACCCACAAAATATGTCTTTTATATATGTAACCTGTGAAAATCTTCGTATCAACATATATATATATATCAACATTAAATAAAATTTTTAAAAAATCTATCTTTAAATAAACATATAGTAAGAAAACTTAAAATAAAATACTATGTTTATGAATGATATATACAAACTCTATTGTCATAGTAATATCAAATAAAATCCAAGTTATTCTAGAAACACTGTATTTAAATATTTAAGATATTAAGATACTATTACCTTAAACATTTTAAATACACCTTTAATCTAGTTTTATTTTAGTGATACATAAAATATAAAGATATGCATATATATATACATACAACCCAATCATTCACACAATACCTTGTGTGTGCATATATGTATATATTTCAATTTTTAAAAAAAGTATTTATCTGCTATATATAACATTTTCTTTGGAGTGCTAAAATATAAGAAAACATAGTATGACAATAACAAATAAAAAAATATATTTAAATCTTTATTAAAAGAAAATTCAATCAGAAAGTCCTGTATTTGAAGTCTTTATGAATAATTATTTTGTTTTGATTCTCTGGAAGCCAATAAGAAATACAGAACAATTTTAAGTGCAGCTAAGGTCTATTAAGACAATTATTTTTAAACAATAAATGAATAATTATTAGATGCTGGAAATAGTCCAATATAAAAATACAACACTTTAGAATATTTTTGCTTCAAATAGAAATAAGTTAAACACCACATCAATATTTAAGAATGTTGAATAAGATCAATTTATTTATATAGTTGAAAAACTGCTAAATTTTCTACTGCCTCTAGATGCTCCATTTTTTATTATCATCATTATCACTATTATTGTAATTAAGAATGACAATAGAGTATTTTAAATATATACTTTATAATATTGTTTATTATCATCATAATTTATTAGTTTGTATCTTCATTTATTGAATCTCGCTTTCAAAACTGTGCAGGTTAACATCATATCTTGACATAGAATCACTTGCTATGTTTATGTAAACTCCTGTGCATCGTTATTTTATTGTATGTACTTTTAATTTGTTCTGGAGTTTTTTTGTTTTTACAGAACTGGGATTTGATATCTTCAGTTAGTTCACATTTGTTTAATATAGTGGTGTTTTTATATTTTATTGTTTTCTAAGAAATAACACTCCATCATTACCATTTGTAATTTGTCATATCTTTCTATCCTTTCAGTTTATTATTAGCATACATTGAAAGAAAACTTTCCATGTCTTTTTCATTATTATTAACCGGAATGTTAGGCTTTTTGTTATGACTTGGTTTATGCAATTGGACAGGAAGTTATTTTTAAATATTATTTTATATTTTTTTATATTAATTATTACAAATATATTCATTACGTTGGCAAATTTTCTATATAACATATTTTTAGTGGCTACGTTTGTAATTTATTTTATAGAAATATGCATTAGTGTCGAAAATGGTGTAAATCGCTTATTAAACAGCACTGAAATTTTTATATAAAGTATCGTATATATATTTGTATGTTTACGATTGCTAATGTATATTCAAACTGTTTATACCACAGTTTTTTTTTTGTTTTCTTAATTCTTAAAACTTTATTTTTTTAAAAAAAAAAAAACTGAACATTTTGAAAAGCAGCAAGTGTCTAAGAAATAACAAGTTTTATATTTAATTTTCAGAAAAATTTCAATTATCTTTAATTTGTTTTGGTAGATCTTTTTTTTTTTGTACCTAAACAAAAGAAATACATATAAATACATTTATGTTATTCTTGCAATTGTTAGTGTTTCCAATTTAATTTTATAGAATTATAACTTTGGTATAGTGACTTATTTGATTAGTGTAAAATTACAATCTTTAAAAATAATAAAAAAGTTTCTTAGGTTTTTATTTTTGTTCAATTTGTTCTTTTAAACTTAGAACGTCCAATTTTCTCTTTAATCCTTTCTTTCTTTAGCAGCATATGAGTTTTATCAAATTGACTAAAGAACATTTTTATTAGTATTGACTTTGCCTAGAGGTTTTCTTAAGCCATCTAGTTGTCATTTTTTTCTCATTATTGCTAACGTGTGGTGTTCAACAGACACTTTTTGATGTGCTGACAAAAAAAGGATCAGTCTGTCAATTTATAGAATAAACAATCAATGCAAAACTTTTTAAAAGCAATTATTTGTTTGTTCATCAACTTTTGTATTTTTTAAAAGACAAACAAACCATATATATATATATATAACAAGAAAGAGTGAAAGAGCGTGTCATTCATCAAATTAACATATATATATATTTGAAAACCTGGCACTCTTCACAAACCTGGGAGCTTCAATAATATATGTATATATAAAGTTTAAATTAAATCAGTTGCTCATATATATGTATTAAAAGAGAATCATGTGGTTAATTTAGATTTTTCCAGACCATAACATATCTAACAAAAACAATTTCTAATAATCCTATTCAGAAACTAAAAAATCCATTAAGCATTACTTTAGTCTTTTTAACACTAACCTTTAATCCTATTTTTTTTTAATTATATCTGATAACACTTGTAACATTTTCTGAAGCTCTAAAGCATTATTTGCAAAAACAACTACAACATCTGCAAAATTTAGATAAATAATCTTCATTTACTTTTATTTCCTTAGCTTCCCATTTTAATCCACAAAATGCTTTTTGCAAAACTGCTATAAAAGATTTTGGAGATATGGAGTCACCCTATCATACACTCTTTTCAATGTTAATCTTTTTAGTATCATTATGTAATCTAGTTGTTGATCTTGCAATTTTATAAATATTCTTTGAAATATAACAATATCCTAGGTCTATATCTTGGTAATCCAATGCTTTAATCAATGAAGAAATGCTTATAAAATCAAATATCTTATCATAGTCTCTAAATCCAATGCGTTATGACAACTCATATTCATTAGTCCTTTCAATAACTTCTCTCAATAATTGGAGTTTGTTCCTTTGTTTGGTTAAAATCCAAAGTTTGCTGTAGATGAGTAGTAGTTATTTTGGTAAAAAATTTTATAGAACAGATAAAAGACTGATAGGTCTGTAATTTCTAATATCTTTTTTATCACCTTTTTAAAATGCTAACATTAATATTGCATTCTTTCAATCATCTGGTACATCTTTATCATTTAGACATTTGGTATGTAACCTTGCCAAAAAAAAAATTATTTCTTCTCCTGCTTCTTTTAAGATATAGATTATAATTCCATCATTATTTTGAGTTTTACCTTTTTTCAGAAATAATTTCATGGCCACTTCTTCACTTAAAATCCTGGAAAATTCAAATGATATGTACTTGTGGGAGATACTTTCCTTGTTCTTTATTGCTATACAATTCTTGATAGAATCCTTCTACACATTTCATGATGCCATCTCTCTTTTTAGTAATAGTTCCTTCTTTTTTTTTTGTTGCAGACATAGGTTTCCTACCAATATCAAGATATTGTTATACACTCTTGAGATGTTTATTCTCTTCTATAGTTTTTCTTTCCACAATTATACTTTCTTATACCATTATCAACTCTTTTTCACATTAATTTACAAAATTCATGATATTCAATCCTACTTAATGCATCATTTTTATAAATTTTTATATTCTTTCTTTTCTTCATAAATTATCTTGTCTCAGTAGAAATTTTATTGGTCAATTCTGCCTTCAAGAAAACTCAACTGAATACAGATAAAACCTATCAGGAAACTGAAAAGAAAGACTATGGTATTACTTGTTTTTAAACTCAGATGTAAAACATCAATAGACTCACCATGCTGGCTAATGCATGTTCATGAATAGCCCATCCATATTTGTATACAATATGAATAATAACATAGTCATATTAGCTCTAATGACAAGACTGTATGGAGTGGATATTAGGAATTTGCCCTGCTCAGTTCCTTTAAGGCCTTCAAAAAGAATCAAAGGGTCTTTTCAATTAACATCAAATGTGATCTGTCATTAAAATTCAAATATAACAGCATTATATAAACATAATAAATATTTTACATAATTGTGTAATTTATGAATTTTAATAACAGATAGAATTTCTAAATTATCTTATAATATAAATGCAAAAACAGTCTGTAAATATCTCACTAGAGGTTAAAATAATTATATAAACATTTAATAGTACGTTCTATCGTTCAACAATTGGTAAATAAGTAAACTGCTATTATAAATATAAAATTTCATAAATTACCAACAATAATTATTTTCAGATTTCTTCAATACTTATAAATACTATGATTTAAACGTCGACTATTTTCAAGGGTCGATAACTGACATCGTCTTAAAATTATATAAACTATACTTATAATATAAAGTTAAACATAAACGCGCATATTAAAACAAAATGTTAGAACTTTGTGGGAAAAAATAGTTTAAACAAATGTATTGTGTCTATTTTTAAAATATTTAACATTGCCGAGACAATCAATATTTTTATTTCTTGAAAAGTTGATTTGGAGGAAAGAAGGAAAATATAAGAAAATTATAAAACATTTGAAATAATTTATTGACTATATTTTTCTAAAACAAAAACAGATATTTTAAAACTTGTTTTTATTTCTTTTTAAAATTGTCTTAATATTTATTGTATTTGCTTAATATATTATTCAAATTTTGTCAAACTAAAATTTAAATCTATTAATAGCTCTAAATATTAGGATGCTAGAATAAATTATATTGAGAAGTTGCCATGGGTTAATATGCAAGTGGTCTCTTTTTGTGAAATTACTCCATAGCTAAGTCAACTCAATATGCTTTTCAAGAGATAATTGACCATACATTGATATTACAAATATACAATTTACATCATGCTGGCTACCCTGCACTTATTCAATATGAACTTTGTAAGTAAGCTTTAAAAAATTCAGCTTGGATCAATTCATTGTAAAACAAAGTATATCGGATATTTGCCAGATCTTTATTTCTTACTATCATATTTTTGCACTATGGAGTTTTAAAATTAAACAAGGCAAAACTCTCCATACAGTAGTGCCACCCTGTGATTACTCTGGTTGGAACAGGGTGGCACTACTGTATGAAGAGTTTTACCTTGTTTAATAACAATTATGTGCTAGTATAATAGATAGTGATCATGTGATGTTTAGTGGTTTAACACCAATCCTGCCTAATAGGATAGTGGTGGCTATGGTTGTTAAAGAACCAAAGACACCAAAATGTATGAGTGCTGAACTGAGTTCAGACTCACTTGACTATATAAGCTATTGAACTTAGATTGAAAATATTATTGTGTTTTTAATTTCATTCTCATAGTTTTGTAGTTAAGTAGAGTTAAAAGGTGGCTGCTGGAGATCTGCATTAGATCCTAAGATCTAGATGCAGTGCTCTCAAATCCAAGGGCTCCTCACTGATGAAGGCCACAAGTCAGAAACTAATCTGGAGATATTGGATAAGTAGTCACTAGATAGGGATTTTATGCACAAGCCTTCTGGCATCCATTGATTACTCTGGTTGGCACAGGGTGGCACTACTGTATGGAGATTTTTGCCTTGTTTAATAACAATTATGTGCTAGTATAAGAGATGGAGATCATGTGATGTTTGATGAGTTTTAAAATTATTAATAAGCTACTAGAATTAGTCATAAACTAAATGCAGTAATGTAATTTGTTGTTAAAATATATTTTAACTTAAACAAAAGATTAATTATGCATTTATGTGTCTCAATTAACTTTTTTTTTCTCAGTGATGAAAGCTTTTATTCATCAAAAAAACAATACAGAACAGTTAAAAAAGTTTTACAAAGAGATAATTACATGGGAAAATGAAATTCAAGTACAATATGGTGAAGGGGAAGGAAATACATATGAAATAGGAAGGGGATATGGAAAGGGTGTGTACTCCCAGCAAAGAAGAGTCTTTGGTAAGGAACAATGTTGATAGGCTTGGTTGCCTTGGTGGATTGATAGGAAGGATCCATATGTGATATCAAATTTGGAGGAATAGCTATATGTTAAGTCTTTAGAGGATTCAGGGATGGATGAGGAGATTTCTGAGTTATGCCTAAATGCAACAGGCTGATTTTTGTCTTTTGTAGATGAGTAATTTTAGTTTTCCCCATTGTTCTAGGAATGGCATTATGATTTGTCATGCTGTTCTTTTTGACTTGGTGTTTACCTTTGATAAAGCAAATCACAGCCTGAAAGGGAGGAAGATCCAGAGGGCAATGAGATGGAGACTTTCAGTTCTAGTGTGGCACTAGTCCTATAGGTAGACAAAAAAACTGAGTTTATTGTTCAAGAGTTTAAGCATTGAACATCTTGTTATTTTGAACAGCATAATAAAAATAATGATGAACTATTGAATAGATATTTACAATTTAGTGCTTTGCTCTGAAGAAGGCTAATAGTCAGAAAAGAATCTGGGGATTAATTAAGAATTTCCATCAGCAATCCATTTACTGCTAATGCCTACAAAATTGGATTTCCAACATATTGATTAATTAATCATTTTTTTATAATTAGCTTTAGAATATGAATATAGAGAGATTACTGCTATTAATTTGCATATAAAAGTAGGCCATAGGAAACTAAACAGTATTCCTTAACATTGTTGATAAAATCAAACCCCTGATTGCTTTTATAATTACTACAAGTTTTGGATATATCAATAAAATGGTCACTTATTTCCTCTAACCTGCCACCATTCCATCTCTGAATCAATACTTGTTATATAGTAATGTTACTGAGCTATTTACTATAACTATTTTAAGTTTCTAGTATGTCTAAATCATGAGTTATGATGTGAAAATATGATTGCTTTTTATATCTTTGTTGATCATTTTCAATGGTCTTTCTGCCTTCACAAAATTTTAAAAACCATTTAAAATCACTCTTACAATTCATGGCTTCATTCCATAAACAGTATAAATCATTTTAAACGTTTCAGTAAAAATGTTATCCTATTTAAAACAAAATTTAATATTAGCACATTAATCTATTGTGAATTACAGTATGAATTATACTATCAAATTTCATATCATATCTCATGATCCAAATACTGAACAGATTTGTTAGTAATAGATTATGTGGATTAAGAAAATATCATTTCTTATAGACATTATGTATATTATTTTTCTACTTACTGCTAATATGATAATATTTAGGTCAAAAATAATATTAATACATTCTATAAAATCATACCCTTTTTTTAGAAATTACTTAATCATTATAATGTGAACCAAATAGTTTATACAGAATAAAATATGAGTTATTTCATACAAAACTATATTTTTTCTATTAAAACTATGAATTAATACTATAAAATAATTGACAAATTTAATAAAGTAAATTACAAAGATTCTAGAAAAGAAAGTTGATTTCATATTCAAATATCTGTGGGAATAGTAGAATAAAGCAATACCCATAGTTAAATTGTAAGGTATAATACTATTACTAGATGTATCTAATAGTGTAATGAAGTCAAATTTACTAACAAAACATTTTTTTATTAATTTATGTCTGGATTATAATTAAGAGTTTAAATCAAAACTGTATAATGTGTTAAAAATCTATAATTGCAGTATATGAAATTGTTTGTCAAGTTATGGATAAAGTTTAGAACTTTGACAAGTGTTGCATTATGTCTTAACAAATCATGGGAAAATACAATGGTTTCCATGGTGTCATTTAGAAAGAGGATATACAAAAAATGGTGTATAAGTATTTTTTGTAAGAAAAATGCCATAGATTAAAGACAACAACATCTAATTTATATAAAAAACACTTAGTAAAGTTATAAAAATGACAAATCAACACAACTCATATCATATTTTGAAATTAATAAAAAGGCAGCAAATGTGAATATGGTTAAAATATATTGTTTTTAACTCCTATGAAATTTCATCGATAACATGAATTGGAAATATTATTATACATTGTACAAATAACACCATAAAATCCACTAAAATCCAAGAAAATCCATGGAAAATATTAACATCTTATAAGATAAAATGTTTATTTTAGTCCTTTGCAAAATATTTTCTTATGTGCATTTTGGCCATTGTGTAGAGCAGATATATTGCAATAAATATGATTTCAGTAATATTTGCATTTTCCCTTAGTCAAAAACATTAATAGCAGACATTATATAATATAAATTATTTATTTAATACATTTATCAGCAAACATGAAGTTTATAACAAATGAAATATTTCTTTCTTTTAAAAAATACAATTTTTTTATTCTTTGAAACATATATCTTTTCACAAAATATTTTTTTCTGGTAAAAACAGCTATATCATTTTAACATTTATTAACTGATAAGATTTTTAATGTTTTAAAAAACATCTCAGTTCATTATTTCCAGATGAATTATGTTAAAATATAATTTATTCATTGACTTTATTGATAGCAAGACCTTTTAAATCGTAAACAACATTCAAAAGTCATCTTCTTTTATTTGTCTTTAAATACATCATTCTTAAAATGTAAGTCCATTGTGTTACTTTAAAGACAAATCAAATATGAATTATTACCATCAATTATATAATAAAAACACATTCATCATACCATAAACATTTAATGTTCAGTTTCAAACATAGATGCAGAGTCTTAATTTTCCTTTCTTTCTTTCAAATTTAATATTACAAATAAGATTTTTAATGAATATCTGATTCCTCTTAATTAAAATTAATAAATTAGCTGCATTGCAATATGATAAAGTCATTTTAAATAAATGGTCACTCACTCCAAATATATTATTTATAAAAATTGCAAAGTTCTTATGTAAATTCTCTCCAGTTATATTGCAGTATTTTTCTTATTTGGTATTTATTTTCCCAATATTTAAGTAGCCACTATCATGTTCCATAAAATTATTGAGGTTCTAACTAAATTCAAGTAGAACAAACTGACATGGAACTTTGGTGTTTAGTGAATCATTATTTAAGTAGTTATTTCAATTATATTTTCAAAAAACACCTTCAAGTAAAATAATAATTGAAAAAAAATTACTACTGTCACACTATAGAAAATATAGTTATAAGCTTCAAACTAATTCTGTCTTAATCCAAATCTGTAAATCACCAATAATCTAAAAAAAGTTTACAAAAATCTATAAAAAAATTGGTCTAGACTGGCCTCAACCTCTCTTTTTATACTGGTCTTAATCCACTGATTTCATTGGTCAATACTGCTTGTACATATTTGCTAATTTACATAATTACATCAATATGATTTTTAAAATTAAGTTGTAAAACTATGAGTCACCAATATTAAATATTATCAAATTTTTAATACCTTAATATAAAAAAATATCCCTATTAAAACAATTTTTAATATTTAAGTTACCTGAAATTGATTTTAAAAATAAAATACTAAATGTAAATAAAATAATAGTAATTTTAATTATTCTTTTTCTAATATTATCTCTAGACTAACTATTTGCTACACTTTATTATGTATCAAATTTTTGTTAACAAGCTAAAATTTAAGTTTTTTTCCCCTAACTTTCTAAAAGCATACATATTCATACAATTAAACTAATTGTGTGATACTTTCTACATCCTTTAAACTAATATTAAATTAACTTATCTTTTAAATAATGTTTTAAAAAAATAATTATTTTAAATCTATAATATAAAATATTTATCATTATAATTAAGCTATTCTATCTCTAGTATTTTTTAATTATAATAAATAAAAATTAATATTACCTTTTAAACAATTTATTGTATCATTTTATATTTAATTCACCTCAAAATGAGTTCAAACTGTCTAATATATCTTTATAAACTCCTATCTACTGACTTTCAAAATTATATGCAAAAAATAACCTAAATTTAATTTTTTTTTAATATAACTACTTTTCCAAGTCTATTGGTCTGGACCTATTGTAAAGATTACAATATATATATATATATACATTGTACCGGTTCGAAAATGTGTCATTCGAAATACCGGTCTCTTAGGCGGAGAAAAACATACTCAGAGAGTATCCCAAATGATAGCTATAAAATATATAACTAGCATTACATTTCCAGGATATAACTTCTTCTCAATTGTTGAGTTCAACACCAGAGTTCAAAGCACTTTTTTGTTTTGTGTAGACATGGGTGCCAGCTATTTATTCTGAAAAGAATAAACAATGCACTATGAACAATGGGCACTAACTCAACACCTAAGTTATACCCATAGACTAGCTCAGTTGTTGATAATCACTAACAGATTATATATAATTAGTGGTGAAAAGTATTGATAAAAGAATTGTCTGACAAATAAAGTTTAATTTTAAAGACAATTTATTGACTAACATTTACTAATTTTAAACATTTTATAAAGTGAATATGATACACGCACATTTTAAATTAATATTTCTAAACTAGTTTAAATACTCTTGTAGATTTTAATAATAGAACAGTGGTATTTATCTAATTTAACTACTAACACTGATATAATGATCATGCACATATTAACTCATATAGCATTCACAAACATGCACATCAATAGTACATTTTATGCATGCTGATAGAGTTCAAATACTTGTCTCTGGAGGCTTTACAAATTAATGTGATGCAATGGCTATTATAGAAATAAGAATATGAAATATTATTACCTAGGATTTTGCATGTAGACGTAGAACTTCATTTTGTTTGATTACTGCTTTAAGTGAGAATATTTCCAGCCAACTGGGACATTTCCTTGATGAGTTTCATTATTCTTCATGATTATTATTATTGGAGACAATTAGATATTGATGGAGATTTCCAAGTTGTTAAGCTGACATTATTTCATGGGCAGATCTTGCTGTTTTCATCGGACATCAGGCTGTGGAGAGGTGTGTATTTCCCAAAAACTGCTCAGCACTACATTTTGTTTCTGGATACAATTAACTCAACTGATTGTCCTCTCTTGACTTAACTGACTCAATTAATTTCTGAACTGCTTGTCCAATAAAATTTTTACTATTTATACCTGCGACATGTTGTCCTTGTAATAACCTGCAGCAATACCTGTTGTCAAAATTCCATTGATAATCTTTTGACATGTTTTGGAAGATCGTTTAATTAGTAATAGCCATGTGAATGTGTTGTTTTATATTTTAATTAATAGCCATCACTATGTTTTTAAATCTTTAACTTTCATTTATTTATAATAACCCATATTACACATACATTTATTCTATTATTGACAATCACACATATATACGCACATATATAACTAGTTTTAAGATTACTTTTCTTTAATTCAAATGAAAAGAGATTTGTATTTTTTTTTAAACATTAAATTATATTTCAACTAATAATAATAGACTCTACTCCCTTTTATAAAACTTTTAGTTTAACTTTTCTAACCAAAACTCCCTTTCCCCCCTTTTAATCAACTATTTTCTAACTTTTATTTCAAAAACTAATGATAGAAAACTATTTGAATCTTATCTTTTTTTCAAAAACAAACTGTAATAAACTCTTCAACATTTAATTTTACGTTTTTCTTTTATGAAAGATTATTTTAATAATTTTTTTAGATAAATTAATATGTGCCAATTTCAATATTGGTACATTACACCATCCCCGTTTGAGACTAAAATGCATCTATTTTTGACCATTTTATCTCTGACAACTTTAAATCTTAATTCCAAATATTTACTGTTTTTCTAAGTTTGCCTTTTAATATCTTTTACTTTCCATACTAAGGGCAATTTCCAATGATACTTTTTTTCTTTTGATGCTGGCAACATTGCTTACAATGTTCTGAGTCCTGGATAATGACCATGAAAACAAACTAATTTTGTGGCACAGGGATCCTTCGGAAATAAAGCAGAGGCAGATTCGCTGACTTATATCAACTTACACTATAAAAAATGAAGCCATGACTGCCGATTCTCTTGATCAGACTTTGACTGAGAAAAGGTTGCTGTGAATGGCAGGAATTTTCAACTGTCCATTTTCAACTTATGCTTTGGAAAATGATTATTCTCTTGATCGGACTTTGACTAAGAAGAGGTCGCTGTGAATGCCAGGAATTTTCAACTGTCCATTTCTGACTTACGCTTTGGAATGAGGTACGAGATATGGGGATTCTCCCCTGGAAAAGTGACTTGCAGCTTATGCTGGATTGTCCCCAGTGCACATTTTAAAAGAAGAATGATCCCTGCCAATCTGTTACAGGTGCTAAATTTTATCCAGTCGACAGCTTTAAACTTATCCTTAACAAAACTTATTTCAATACTACCCTCATTCCCTTTAGTTTCAAACCTTTATACACTCTTAATACAACTTAGATTGACTTTCATTTATATTATTTTAACCTTTCAATATTATTTTTAAATACGCTTGAACATTACTTTAACATATTTATTTATATTATTCTGAACTATTACAAACATTATCTTACATATTTATTTAATCTTACAGTACTATTCTAAACTCTTACAAATATTCAAACTATTTTTATTTTATTATGCAACTTTCTTTATTATTTTATTTATTTATTTAATTCTACAGACATTACTTATCACTAATCCTACAATATTATTTTCAAACCCTTATGACCATTATTCTAAATATTTATTTACATTAATCCTATAATATTATCTTTAAACCAATACTTCAACTTCTTCATTTATCGTGCATGTATTCAGAAAACTATTTTTATTATATTACAATTCATTATTTATTCAACTTTTATTAACTTATGTATATTCAAAAACAACTTACTTTACTACAATTCATTATTACACTGATATTTTTTTTTGACTTGACTTTAAATCATTTATTTACTTCCTTTATTTACTACAGATATATTACGCTCATTTATTTAACTTGATTTTATCGATTTTATTTTAACTATTTGACCTACTTATTTATTTACGAACATTTTTCTTAATTAATGTGTGCATGGATAAAAAAAATCTTTTAATTTACAAAGCCTCCATTATTATTATTTGACAAAACAATTCATCATTTTAAATAGCGAAATCCTAATTCAGGCTTTTCACCTACATTAAAATAATCATATTAAACTCATAGTCCATTTCCAGTCCTTATTATTTCTGTTTATTTTAATATTCTGACCCTTAACTAACTTTTAAACTATGTCAGGTAGTTCCTTCTTTTTTTCTACTAACTCACTAACATAAATTATACTCCATATTCTCACATCTCTCCCTCGATTAAAATTTATTGCTTTATCTCTTTCCCTTTCCATTCTATTTTCAACTTTGTAAATTAGAAAACCTTTAAGCTTCACAGACCTCCGTATCTTTCCTAATCATGAATATTTTTTCTACGCTTCCTTTTTATTTTAAATCTACATTTAAAACAAACATGAATGCATCCCTTTGAAAACTCTATCACATTATTTTCTATCTCTATTATTTTTATCTCTCTATCACTATACTTAACACTATCCTCTGCCTTTTGATCTACACAAGTTTCTACTTTATCTGTTATTTCACATCTTATGTCTCTTACTTCTGCTCTGAGTTCCTTAATTTCTCCTTTAACCAGACTAATTTCTTCCTTCAATTCTGCTTTGAGTTCTAACTGGCTTTGCTCAAGTTTCTGATACAATTCTTTTTTGAGGTCTTGCTGACTTTGCTCAAATTTTTGCATCATATTCATTATCATTTTTGTCTCAGATATATCTTCCTTTTCCACTAACTGGGGATTTTTAAAATATATGTGCATCCATGTTTTTATATTCTCATGTTCCCTTTCTAACACCTCTACTCTTTTTATTAATTCCTCCAGCTCTATATCTTTTCCCATTTTGAAACCATATTTTTTATTTTTTTATTTTTTTTTCAAACTAGCGCTTACATTAAACTAAATTTACTATATGACTTATTTATTTATTTTTCTTACAAAAATGGAAACACATGCTGATTCCACCCCCTTTTGTCCATTTTTCTACATGATCTTAATGCTTTAACTCTGCCCAAACATCTAACTGTCTCTGATTTAACATAATGATTTGTTTTAAATAACGTAAATAGCATAAATCTCTTTTCATTTAAAGAAAAAGTTTTCAGTCAATTCTTTTTTTAAAATTAAAACACTTTCACATATGTAATGTAGCTTTTCTTTAAGATTTTTATTTTTAAACAAGAAACAAAGTATTTAATTAACTGTCATTTATGACAAGTTCATCCCACATTGGTTATGCCATTTGTACCGGGTTTGAATATGTGTCATTCAAAATACCAGTCTCTTAGGCAGAGAAGAACATACTCGGAGAGTATGTATGCCCAAACGATAGCTATAAAATATATAATTAGTGTTACTTTTCCAGGACATAACTTCTTCTCGAAGGTTGAGTTCAACACCAGAGTTCAAAGCACTTTTTTGTTTCATGTAGACATGTGCACAAGCTATTTATTCTGAAAGGAATAAACAACACACTTTGAACAATGGCCACTAACTCAATGCTTAAGTTATACCCATAGACTAGCTCACTTGTTGGTAATCACTAACAGATTATACATAATTAGTGATGATAAGAATTGATAAAAGAATTGACCGACAAATAAAGTTTAATTTTAAAAACAATTTATTGACTAACATTTACTAATATTAAACATTTTATAAAGTGAATATGATACACACACATTTTAAATTAATATTTCTAAACTAGTTTAAATATTCTTGTAGATTTTAATAATAGAACACTGGTATTTATCTAATTTAACTACTAACACTGATATAATGATCACGCACATATTAACTCATATAGCATTCACAAACACGCACATCAATAGTTCATTTTATGCATGCTTATAGAGTTCAAATTACTAGACTCTGGAGGCTTTACAAATTAATGTGATGCAATGGCTATTATAGAAATAAGAATATGAAATATTATTACCTAGGATTTTGAATGTAGATGTAAAACTTCATTTTATTTGGTTACTGCTTTAAGTGAGAATATTTCCAGCCAGCTGGGATGTTTCCTTGATGAGTTTCATTATTTTTCATGATTATTATTATTGGAGACAATTAGATATTGATGAGATTTCCAAGTTGTTAAGCTGACATTATTTCATGGGCAGATCTTACTGTTTTCATTGGACATCAGGCTGTGGAGAGGCGTGTATTTTCCAAAAACTGCTCAGCACTGCAGTTTGTTTCTGGATACAATTAACTCAACTGATTGTCCTCTCTTGACTTAACTGACTCAATTAATTTCTGAACTGCTTGTCCGATAAAATTTTTACTACTTATACCTGCGATGTGTTGTCCTTGTAATAACCTCCGGGAATACCTGTTGTCGAAATTACATTAATAATCCTTTGACAACATGTTTTGGAAGATTGTTTAATTAGCAATAGCCATGCGAACGTGTTGTTTTATATTTTAATTAATAGCCATCACTGTGTTTTTAAATCTTTAACTTTCATTTATTTATAATAACATTTATTACGCATACATTTATTCTATTATTGACAATCGCCCATATATAACTAGTTTTAAGATTACTTTTCTTTAATTCGAATGAAAAGAGATTTGTATTTTTTTTTTAAACTTTAAATTATATTTCAACTAATAATAATTGACTCTACTCCCTTTTATAAAACTTTTAGTTTAACTTTTCTAACCAAAACTCCCCCTCCCCCCTTTTAATCAATTATTTTCTAACTTTTATTTCAAAAACTAATAATAGAAAACTATTTAACTCTTATCTTTTTTTCAAAAACAAACTGTAATAAACTCTTCAACATTTAATTTTACGTTTTTCTTTTATGAAAGATTATTTTAATAATTTTTTTAGATAAATTAATATGTGCCAATTTTAATATTGGTACAATATATATATATATATAAAGAGTTGGAAAATAAGCTCTTAACAAGCTTTTCAGAATATCCTTAACCCCAGACTAGTTTCTGCTACTTGCTTCCTTAGTGAAGTGCTAGGATATTCAAGCATTAGATTAAAAATACCAGGACAAGCCCAGCACTTTATCTAAATTAACTAAAAATTCTGAAATTTTCAGACATCCATATGCCTTCAAATCAAGTTATCTAACGTAAATAGTTATATGGGATTAAGACAAGTTCAGATAGACCATATATTAAAAACTTTAGCAATATAAAGTCACCAAAGCCTTAATAGTAAAAAATAAAATTACAAAAAAAATCAACCCAGATGTCACATTACCTAATTTAAACAAGCTTGTATTACAAATGTTATATAAAGAGCTAAAAAATGGGCTCTAGCTATTAATATATGGTATATCTGAACTTGTTTTAGTCCCATATGGCTATTTAAGTTAGATAGCTGGATTGGAAGACATATGGATGTCTGAAAATTTCACATTTTTCACTTAATAGTTATCCATTAGATAAAATGTTGGGCTTGTCCTGATATTTTTAATCTAATTCTTGAATATCCTAGCACCTCACTGTGGAAGCTAGTAGCAGAAACCGGTCTGGAGTTAGGAATATTCTGCAGAGTTTGTTAAAGGCTTATTTGCCAGCTCTTTATATAACATTTGTAATACAAGGTTGTTTAAATTAGGTCATGTGATGTCTGACTTAAATTTTTTGTAATGTATTGAAGCGGAATCTGAGATTCAGATTGCGCTTCACAGCCCACTTCAAATCTTCCGCTACCAACCTAAATTCAAACCTATTCTTGCATATATATTCCACTCATTAACGCATTTTTTTATCCTTTTGTTTGAGTATTATTAACTAATATATTTATTAACGAAGATATATGCCTAAATATCTGAATTTAAACACACAAAATAAAAATAATAAATATAGTATTTAAAGAGGGAATACATATACACAATAGGGAACGGAAGATTAATTATAAAAAGCTATAATATCAATATATTATATTTTCTGCATTTTGTTATTCTATAAAAGATATAATAAGTATTTAGTAATTGCAGTGCAGATATCTATAGATATTGTAGAGACAAACATGCTGAGCAAATATTTAGTGGAAAAGTTCGTTATATGTAATTTTATAAAATTGTGTTTTTAAATTATTTTTGCCATTAAACTCCACTTTTCTTTTAAATCCAATATGGAAGATGCGATTGTAATTAGTCAAAATTAATTAAAGGTGAGAAGCATAATCTTGTATAATATTCTAACATAACTTTAATTAAAAGTTTCTCTAAAATCAAAAGTAGAAACTAAACTTAATTGATTTACTTTTGTTACAAACATTTTTTTTTATCAATTTAATTTTGAATTGAAAATTTATCTCGCAATGGCATCTTCCGGCACAATGGGTAAATCGTATGTACAAATTCTTTTAAAGATTAATTGAATTAGATAACAATTAGCAATGACCAATCAGAAAGGGATTCCAAAAATACCAAGGCATGGAATAATTACGAATTAATTAAGAGAGTAACTAGGACAGTCAATGAGAGAGTCACCAAGAAAATTTGCGTTCGTTAATTTCAATGTGTACTGAGTAAATCTAAGTCACCTTTCTCGCCATTCGAGATGGCCTTCCCTGGAATCTGTGCCCATGGATCCTGATACTCATAGACTATAATTATATGCCTATTTGTTAAATAACAAATTTATTGCCTGCCTGAATAACGATGCTTGACAAACTAGATCTAGTCTCCGAGGGAATTGAAATCATCAAAAGACCACGTTTTACAGAGGTAATCATTTCAAATGCTGCTAGACCTTTAAAGTTACCGTGAATCATTTTAACTCTCACCTATCTATTTCTTTAAATTTTTTGTAAAGCTTTCATTTGTAAAATTTAATATTAGTTATGAATCAATTTGTAAAGTTCTTACCTTTTTGTTAATTGTACCTTGTTCTCTCTATATATAACTTAGCTGTAATCTCTCCTACATTAAACCTCTCCTGAATAATTATTAGTTCTTAATTTCACGTCTATGCGGCAATACTTTATTTTCATTATTATATTTTATACTTTCAGATACTAAATTATATGTCGATAATTTCCCCCCAGAATCGCAAATGCTTACGCTATCTCTTTTAATAGACAGGGTATGAGCACAGACTTTCACATGACCCACCACTCTCCACACCATCCCATAACACTGATACACCTGAATACACATATGTTGAAAAGATAAATAATCACCAATATACGTATTTCATGCTAAACCAGCAATCATCAGTTGGTCCAGATTACCATCTCCACACATATATGCTACAAGTGCTCAGATATATATTAAGATAGCAAATCCTCCTACTCTAATGGACAGGCTTCAATCCACTCCACACTGCAACTCTTCAATAAAAATTTTTTTTTTAAAAATTTATTTATAAATCCGTCCATCCAATCTGAAAATCTGATGATGGAACGCTCAAAGGCCACCCTGAGGCCGAGATTATTGTCACACCCATGTTGACTTAAGGTCAGTCTGACCCCACATGTACAGGACATAATCCATTAAATACATATGCAAACCCTCCTTACTTTTCAGAGGGTAATTAATCTAGTATTTTTTTAAAAACAAATTTGTTATTCTTAGTATAGCGGGTGCCTGCCAGTCTGGGGAAATAAAATCAGAATTTGATAATTCTTGTACAGTGTTATTTTCAAAAACTAAGTAAAAATCTATTTTCTTAGAAATGTGTTTTTTTTTTGGTTAATTAAATAATAGCGCTAACCTCTAAACTCTGCGAATAGATTTATATGAATTAAATTAATATTACTTTCTTGAAATCAATAGCCACCACCGACTTTATATATATTTAATAATATGAAAAGTATTTATTTATTAAAGCATTCAAAACCAAAGATTTATATTATTTACCCGTTGTGGAAAGTTTATGTGTAGTTTAAAGTAATACATAAGGGAGGGGTCCTTTAGTTCTATGAGCTATATTATATTAGCATTAAATGTAATTCTTCCAGATCCACGCAGTAATCAAATCATACCGGTGCGCTGGGTTTTTATTAATAAAGATAGGCGATAATTCTTTATTCCTTAGTTAAATATATCTATTTATATTAATGCAAGCGTTACGTGTATACCGGCCTTTCGTTATATATATACCTTTGTGCTTCGTTCATTTTTACTTCCAATATCAAGGACAAGGTTTGGAAAACCTCTTTGGATTTCTTCAGCACGAGATATTATTGCATAGGGTTCGCTCTGGCAAAAGTCCAGCCTATAGCAATTCAATAAAGCGCATTCTTTGTTGTTTATGACCCGACCCTGCCGACGTTTGCAGAGAGTCGCCTTCTTTAACTGTGAATTGAAGCATCTTCTTGGATCTTAGAATAGATCGTTCCATTGCCATCATACACGTACCGCTCTCCCATATTTTGTTCTCGTTAAAAGCCTATTAATTCTCCTAAACCGTACTGTTATGATTATGCTAAATGGATTGCCATTTTTTTATATGTTTCATTCACACTTTCAGATACGATACTTCTGCCATTATTATTATTTCCCAAATTAGCTTCCCACACATGTTCTTATATAGCAAATGCAAATATTAATTAAATATAATTATCCTCATCATCCAACTCAATAAATTTAAGTATTGGTACGAGTGCTATTGTTTTATTAATGGTGGATTCAAAGAACTTTAGGTAACCGTAGTCTAGCGCTATTATTAAAAATCTGATGTATCCCATTCAATCGATAAATTATTGACATATAAATAGCCACATTAGAATAAAGCCATGAATTATTTGTTACTGATGATTAAATACATTCATTTTATAGCATTGTAAGGGAGGTTAATGTTGTCCAAGGGAGATAAACACCCATTTTATTTACATTGTAACACCAATAACGTTTGCAATCATATATATTCCAAGTTGATTTAATAAATTTTAAATCTTTCTAAATATCTAAGTCATTGTTTCATTTATTGAATAGAAATGGATTTGATGTTATATAAAAAAGGTTCCACTTACTAGATGATCGAAAATCGCTAATCATAATATCCTGTACATGAATAAAGTTCAAATAAGAGTCTTTTTATGTCACGACTTTGTGATGCCGGCGGGGTAGAAATAAATTAGATCAGTATCATTGGAATTGTTGCTCATAAGTTGGTAGATCTGGAAAATAGGCAAATAGGGCAGAGTTCATGAATGTTCCTGACTTATGTATCTTGCGCATGACTGGACTCGAGGTACTTTTGCCTAGATGCTAGATCTTGTTATATGAACAGACGAAACCGACCGGTACAGTATATATATTGTAACCTGGAAAAAAAAATAGACCAATCCATAAATTGTAACCTGATAAAATAAACTAGATCAGTTATCCATAACACATAAAGACAAAAATTGTAACTTATAAATGAAACAATTGGTGCTACCAGAAATTTCTATAACCTAAAAATGTGGGAATAACAATCTCACAAAAGCCAAAACAAAATAAGTGAACCACACTATTGGCTAAATAATAATAATATTGGCTAAGCTCAGGATTAAAATGCCATATGTCACAACAATAAGAGCAATAAGAGTAAATAATAATAATTATTATTATTATTATTGAGATAAATGCAATATATTAGCAAATTAAGAGGAGACTTTTTATACTCTTTTTAAATTATAATAGTTCTTAATACAACACCTTTTACAACCATAATTAATATCATATTTTGTCATGATCAGATTTTACCATTAATTTTTTTTTATTAAATAGAAGCATGGTTTATGTTTTGCCACATTTTCTTCTTCAAAAATAATTTGTTCTAAAGTAAAATAATTTTCTATAATAATCTTCTGTAATATGATTAATATTTAATAATTATAATTTTTTTTTTTAATTTAAAAAGTATAATATAAAAAATGAGATACTAGTAAATAAAACAGATATACTCTTTTTTATATATCGTAGCATCGGTCAGGAGGTGAAACCGCAACAACCGTCTGCAACCAACTGCTTGTTTGCAAGGAGGCTGCGCTGATCTCTCGGCTAACAACGCTTGACAACAGCTATACTCTTTCTCTTAAGATAAGGTCTCATTAAATCACAATAATAATAATAATTTTAAAATTTAATAAATATTTAAACTCTTAATTTAGAATAAAGACAATATATTAGGATAACATTCATGATATAGTGAGTAGATGAGGGATTTCATGTTCATTGAGAATATCACACTAATAATTTCTTCTTTTAATATTTTTCTGAAGTAAAACCAAGCACATCTCCTGATTAAAATTTACAATGAATAAACAAAGTAATCTCAATAAGACAAAGTGACCTTTTAATAAAGCAAATTGATCTTTAAAACAAGCTCAGTAATCTTTTAAATAAATGAAATTGACTAATGTGATCTTTTAATAATGAATGAATAACTATAATTATTTTATAACTGAACCACAGGCTTATTATATAACTGGGTCCCACCACTCTCCACTCTATCTCATAGCACTGATACACTTGAACACATATATGTCGAAAAGACAAATAATCACCAGTAGTATTTCGTGCTGATCCAGAAATCATCAGTTGGTCCAGATTACCATCTCTACATATATATGCTATAAGTGCTCAGATATATATTAAGATAGCCAATATTCATACTTTAATGGACAGGCTTCAATCTATTCCACACTCCAACTCTTCAACCATCCATCCAATTGAAACGTATTTCTTAGATGTTTTCTTAACATCAGAGATGCAATTTTAATAAAATGACTTTCATGTCAAATTCTTAGTATTCATGGATTCCCAATGCATGACAAGTAAAGATAATTGTGTAAAAACTTTATGATATTTAGATTGCTGAAAGTATGCAGATGATGATAAATAGGCAAGAAAATTAAGTTAACAATAAAACTAACATTTATTAAACATTTAAAAGACAAATAACCTTGCTATTTACAATATTGCCAAGATGACTTCATAAGATACAATTAGTAAAATATAATATGGAGGAAAATTATGACTTCCATTTTTAAAATGAATAAAAAGTAAATAAGTAATATTTAATGATTATTGAAACCTTATATAGTATTTGTATTTCAAATAAGTTCTTTCATTTACAAAACAATCATTCTATTATAATGTCCCTAATGAATGTATTTAATACCCTTATAAAGTATAACTTACCAATCCATATAATGAGCTGAATGTTGGAGAATATGTATATTCTTTACTGAAGCCACATATACAATTTTAAAATTTTAACATTAAATATTTATCAGATTTACATCTTGGGGTGCTGGCAAGCACAGATACAAGACCTGCACATAAACATGATAAACAATCTACACTCAGATAGACTAAGAGTGTGATCAAAGGTAATGATGGTATTTTTCAGTTCCTACAAAATATATCATTTGCCAGAATAAATTCATGGTAGTACCTTATCAATAGTGTATACTAAGATACATCATAAACAAAATTCACATTAGGGATAATAAAGCAAAGACAAAATGAATGATGGCATGAACTCAAAAGAAAAACACCTACATCTGAGGGCAATAAATGAACTAGGACTTTATCACTAGTCATAAAGATAATGAGAATGGACCATCAAGAAAGAACAACAATAATAAAGGGATTTTTTTTAATAAAGCATTATATGCTTAAATACATGGTAACAAATTTTATAATTCGCTAGAAAAGATAACAATGAAAGAGAGAGACAATCCACAATCTCTTTAAAATATACACTGGTGAGATAAAAATATACTCAATACAAGAAAAAGACTAGTACTACAATGTCTTAAAACTAACAACTAACTGATATGTAAAGCTTATAAATTAATAACTAGTGCTAAACATAGTTCAATAAAAATTTTGGCATATAATAAGCAATAAAATAGACATCAATTTCTATCTCTGTCAACATTAGCATATGCACTCAAAATAAATAGTATCATAATAGGGACAAATATAATACATTTAAAGTGTAGAATTAGCAAGATATAAATATTTTGAGAACTTATAATAAATATATTTCATAAATGACATAAAAATTATAGCAAAATAAAATACATAAAATAATAATAGTATGTAGCATTTTAGAATACCATTAATATTTAAACTGTATACTCTTTTGTCAAAAATTAAAATAAAAAGGAAGTCCTTCATCTTGGAATTCCTTCTGTTTGATAGGATACATTCACTGAAATAGAGTACTGAAATATATTGTAGATTTTCAGCATATTTAATTTACATACATAATATTTCACAAATAAGGTTAAGCAAAAATTATTAAAGATGCTAGCATAAATACATATAGCCATTCAAATAGATGAAATATATTTCATGAATAAAAGGCACAAATATGATGCACTTTTAATATTTCAGTAGAATAGCATATATATTAACTTCATATATCTTTTGAAAGCACATATTGATGACAAGCTTTAAGGAGCAATATTTTTCAAAAGTCAAATTTTATAATGGAGCATACTTCTAATAAAAATAATAATAAAAAAGAGCAGATGTTTAAGAATAAATTGAGAATAATAAGTTCATAGATAAACTTTTATATCAATTATTAAGAAGCATTCACATTTTATGATATGTAACCATTTATTCAGGTTATCTATGAAAAGTGATAATTTTGGAAAATGGAAATAATAAATTCAAAAGTAAGTTTCTATTGATATTTCAGGAATATATCATATTTAAAAGTACATATTATTATTATAATATTATTTTTTTATAAAACATGTACAATAAACATCACATGACCACTACTTCTTTATGCTTGTGTATTACTGTTGTTGAAGCAGGCAAAACGCATTATACGTATTGCGACACACAGCAAGCTAGAGTAATCAATGGATGCCAAAAGGTTTGTGCATAAAATTCCCATCTAGTGCCTACTCATCCAATATCCCCAGACTAGTAGAAGTGGTGGTCATGTGATGTTTATTGGCTTAAAACCAATCCTGCCTAATAGGATAGTGGTGTCTATGGTTATTAAAGAACCAAAGACACCAAAATGTATGAGTTCTGAACTGAGTTCAGACCCATATGACTATATAAGCTAATGGGCTTGGAATGAAAATGCTAAGGGGTTTTCAGTTTAAGACTTATAGTTTTGTAGTTCAGTGGAGATAAAAGGTGGCTGCTGGAGAGTTGCATTAGAACCTAAGATCTAGGTGCAGTGCTCTCAGATCCAAGGCTCCTCACTGATGAAGGCCACAAGCCAGAAACTACTCTGGGGATATTGGATGAGTAGGCACTAGATGGGGATTTTATGCCCAAGCCTTCTGACATACATTGATTACTCTAGCTTGCTGTGTGTGGCAATACATATAGTGAGTTTCGTCTGTATCAAAACATGTACAAGTTGATAAGCTTTAAATTCAATGCATTGGGGAAAATATATTTCTTTGTTTTAGCTTTAAGTCCACTCAACACAGAGATTTTGCAAGTAGATCAATTTCACATCATTGTTCAGAATAATAATCATTATTTTAAAGACAATCGCTTTTTTAAATAATTCATCGTCTTTTTATAAATGAATGTTATCCTTTAAATAAACATTTAATAATAATGATATTAATTCAAGTTATATACATTTAAAGTCATTCATTTAGAAGCACTTTTTAATAAATGGATATGTGTCAGTGTAATATGATTTTTACAATAAAAACTAACAGTTAAGAAAAATTTTGAAATAAATTATTTCCTTATTAAGATATGCATTAATTCAGGTATGGCATTTATAAAGTATTTCATAATTACAAAGCAGGTTCTGTAATTTGGATTTAAAGTATTTTCATTTATAATAAAGTTTACTCCATAGAAAATGTTTTTTAATACAAGAAAAATTTAAAACATTTTTCAAATAAAAGTTGCTTAAAAATAATTAAAATAGTTTAGTCTTTAGCTGTCTCAACATTTTTAGCATGTTTTAAAAATTTAATTTGGTAATATCATCTACCTATAGTATGGAAAATCAAAAACAATTTAATTTTGGTTGAGTTTTCTGTTGAATTTTCCATAATGCACATTCTATAATTTAATTTCAAGTGCTGGGAAGTTTTGTCACTTTAATATTGAGCCTTGACAATAGCTAATTTAGCAATTCATTTTTTTTAAACTTTAAAACAAAATAAAACTAATTAACAATAGTTGCAACTTAAACAAAAATAATAATTACTTGATCTTTTCTGCAAGCTAATAGATAAGAAAGTGTGTGCAAATGTATTCACCAGCTTTATTTATAAATAAATCATGTGATTAATTTGTTGGATAAATTCGACACTTAATTACTCCCAATTGACCTATATTGATCAGAAATCACTGACTTTTTAGTATCCTAGGAAAATTACTAAAAATAAACTAATTTGCATATAATGTCTAGACAGTTAATTAACTATTATATTACATCATCTTTGAATAAATATTTTTTAAAACAAATTATTTAACCAAAATTGGAATGTATTACAATAAATGAAAAAATATATTACATAGTAAGATTTACATTATTTCAATAACATTTGTCTAAATCGCATGTTGTTATTAAATTAGTAATAATTGAAAGCTTGCTTGACTTTTACATGTGCTACAGTTGTTTCTCAGACAGCCAATCAGATTTTTAAACAGCTGTCTTTAAAAGACAGCTGTTTAAAAATCTGATTGGCTGTCTGAGAAACAACTGTAGCACATGTGAAAGTCTGGCAAGCTTTCAATTATTATTATGTCAATATAACATTACCTTATAATATTTTTCTTTAAACATTTTTTTAAAATTATGTACAATCCCAAAATATTTTTAAATTATATCTTTTGTAAAATAAAGAGGTTTAAGAATAACTTTAACATTAAATCAACAAGAAGGGTTTTTAAGAAAGTAAAGCTTTCACACCCATACATTCTCACATACATGATTGTATTCTTTATTTAAAGAATGAGCTTAATTATAAAATTAATTCTTGACTTTAAAAATTATTTCTCTCTTTAAATTAATTAAATTTGAGATTATTTAATTAAAATATTTTTATATCAATTAAAATTAAATAATGCATTTTTACAAATAATTTAAACATTTTCCATCTAGTGTCAAGGGTTTGAACCTGTTTTTAATGTTTTGCACTAATATTAAATTTTAATAAACCCTGATAACTAAACTAAGATGGTTTTAATTTCAATATTTTTAAAATTAAACTGTAGCAATTTAAGTCAGTAATAACTTTAAGATTAAGTATTTAAAGTTTATAGAAAAGCTACTTAAAAGACTTAAACCAAACTGACTCTTAAGATTACTTTTTAAGCTATAACAATTATGAAAGTCTTTCTACATTGACTAATCAGATACTTAAACATTAAACTATTATTTACTTACAAAGTTTGCTTATCAAAAAAATTAAACTATTGATTTTTTTTTAATATTATGCTACTATAAAACTAGACATTCAGCTTTAAGACAAAAGCTGAAGTCATAATATATATTTTAATAAATGAAAATATAGAATTTTATACATATATATCATTAATACAGATTTTTTAATATGTTCATGTAGACATTTGTGTGGGTGTGCACATATTTGTAATGAAGACATTGCAAATGACATATTTAAATAACATGCAAAGTTTATCTCTCCAAATATCATTACATAATATTTCACACTGTAAAGTTATATATATATATTGTAGGCCAGATCCATGCTTCATGTCTTTCTAGATTACTAGACAAGGATCAAACCTGATCCACACATGTTACGATGTTTGTAAAACTTCACGTCTGCCATTTTATCTACATTTAAATTTTAGGTCAGTAAATAAGTTATTAAAGTATTAATTTTCTATTAAAATGTTTTACTATAAATATTAGAGGGGCCCAGATATATATATATACGCAAATACATATATATAGAATTACAGATGGAAACTTTTATAAAAATCAATATATAATTTTTTTATATGATATTTTTTTTAAATATTTTATTCTGGAGATTTGCTTTCATGATAAACCTTACTAACATTTCATAGCGTTCAAACAAAAGAAAATCCATTAACAAAATGGTAATGGATTTTCTAATTAAATTAAAATTAAAATAGAAAAGATAATTTGAAATATAAATTCTGCAAATCTACATTTAATTAAAAATAGATTTGAAACAATTAAATCATTGGGTTTATCAGGAGAGTTGATCTCAAGAATACAATACCAATATACTTTAGGTATTCCAACAATTCCACTTAGCCTGGAGCATATGAAAAAGGGAATTTCCCAAAAATAGTTTTAAAAGGTATAAATAGCCAAAGAGAAAAATAGAGGTCAGCCGGTCATAGTTTTGTCAGCAATTGCCTGGAAAATCCACATCAGTAAAAAATTTAAAATAATGATAGCAGAGTAGATGGTTTTTAACTTGCCCATCTCCCACTGTCCCAAAGATGATCGTCCGATACCTCATGCCGGAGAAAATTCATCAAAATGAACTGCTGAACTGTTGAACTCTTTTATTCAATTCATAGCTAGCTATGCCTGTGTGGAAATTCAGTTTTCATCATGGGATTCCAACTTCCACTTGGACTCATAATAAATTAGGTAATATGTTTCCAATTTGTTATTTCTAACCACCTAATTTATTCTTCTAAACTCCAGTGACCTAAATAATGTAACGCCTGCTAATTGTAATGTCTTCTAAAGTGTAATCCTCATAATGTAATTTAAAATATTTAATTTAATATTCTATAAAAATATACTTGCTATTACTTAAAATCTAATATCTTTGCTCTCTTTCTATCTGTTTTAAAATTATGCCGCTTCTTAATGCTAAACTTTCTTCTAATTGCTGTTTAGAAAATATTATTAATTATTAAAATGAAATGAATATATGCCAATTTTTGTTCCATCTTGACAAAAGCTTTACTTAAATAAATATTTTGCTGCCTATTTCCCGACTGTTTGTCAGTAAATAAAATGAATAATTTTCTAGCTCTGAAAGATAAATACTTAGAGCAATTTTTGTTCCTTTTTATATTGTGTTTTTTTTAATATTTATACGTACACAGTTTAGTTGTGGGAGATGCTAGATTCAAGTATGAGAGTTCATTTAGTTAAATTATTTCATTTTTAAAGAGTAAAAGGAAGGGGTTTTATAAATTATATTCATGTTAAATAATAAGAGAGAAATAGAATGTTAGTAGGATTTTGTGTTTAAGGGAGAGACGTGTCGCTCATTACAAATATTCGTAATAGTAATTAATGCTTATTTTATTCTTGTTGGTCTGATCTTGATCAATCCGTATGCATTTATGTAATCTTTATAGCTCAGCACAATTATATATTTAAATGCTAAAATATATTCTCCAGTATTCATGTTTTGCCTCGCCGGCATTTGTCTTGATTACTTGTCTTTTGTTCTGTGTGACTGTTAGATCATAACTAGACCATGTGATAATTTCACTGGACATAATTTTCTTATCAGGATATGAAAGCTAAAATGGGAAGAACCGGGCAAGCTAAGCTCAGCTAGCCTTGGTGATTCTCATTCTTTCACCTGAAATATTTTAGGTTTGCCAATGGTGCAGACTATTTTTTTTTATTTCTTAGTGTCATGAAAACGGGGGTAGACGAATTGAGTCTATGCTGGTAATGTAATATCGAATGCTGGGATTTGTTCACTTTTTTTTGTCTGAGAACATTATGGCAGATTGACCACGATCTGATTAATTTATGTATTTTAAATCTTAAAATATTTAATTGCGAATATTGTGATCCATTTATATTTTAAATGTGTCACTCTCTCTGACACCAGTTCCTATAGTTTGAGTTAATCATTTCTCTCTTAAAATAAATTCAGTCAAATAAAATTATGCTTAAAATGGCTCTTTAAAATATCCATTCTGGTATCTCAGACTTGGGCGGGCATCTTCCATAAATCGCTAATCTTGACATTTGTTATATTGGCATATAAACTATACTGTTCTCTTGCCAGAGGCATAATAAATGACAGAATAGAAACTTATATTAAATAATTTTATGGAAATCAAAACAGAGACATTAGATAAATTATAAAAATGTTTTATTAAATATATCTGTGAATTTAAGGTACCTGTGGTTCGTCTCTATTCCTTCATTCTAAAATTAGTATTTTCTAATTAATTTTTGTGCTGCTATCTGATGACTCAAGGTCACACACATACCATTTTATATTTAAATAAATAGATAATCTAATTAAAGTTAATAATTAGAGTTATACATACGAATTAGTTGAGACTCATGCTCTACCGTTGATGGTAGTGGGCCGGAGTGTGGAAAAGATTAATTGCTTGCCTCAAAAATGTTAATTAGTTTGCAGATTTAGAGAGTGGGTAAACAGGGCAGAATCCATAAGTGTTCCTTATCTTTGATCTCATGTACGGTTGAATTCGAGGTACTTTTACCCAGGCTGTGAATCATGTTGAGTTAACATACAATTTTGACTGGTACAATATACATATATATTAAAACAAAAGATAAATTAACTTTGCTATTTTTCATATACCATAAATAAATAACAATTATAACTAGTTTATGGTATGAGTATCAACTTAGGTTGTATTTGCAGTGAAAATTTACAAATGTCATTCAAATCATACAGTTTTAACTTTTCAGTGTGAATGACCAATTTTCCATAATTTGTGTATATTGTTTTTTTAAAAAATAAATTAGGTAACATAATTATAAAATGTATCTTTTTAATTTTTCTTTTCTTCAAACCATTTTCTATGACATACAAATTCTTTTTCATTTGATATTGTCAAAAAGATTGAAAATTTGGTTTAGGATGAGGATAGATCACTTACTTTGGATAATACAGTATTGTACGATTCTATAATAAAAAAAATTCATTTAAATGTTTTTTAATGTTTATATGATAATGAAGTGTGAAAGGTTAACTGTTTGTTTATAAAAGATGCATTAGACTTTATTGACCAAAATTTGATAGCATGTTTTAAAAATCACTTGTGTAAAATGAAAGAAGATTGACATTTTACTAGTTCCAGCCGTTGTATGTGCAGTAACTATATGTTGGAATATTATATGGAGAGAGTTTGCAAAAAAGTTGTTTTCCATTAGATATTAAGTTTATTTGAGGAATTTTGATGTTTTTATTCTTGAATGATCAGTTATAGTAAAACATAATAAAGCAAAATTAAATGGAATTGATGTTTAAAATGGATTTCCGATTCTGAGGACAATTTATATCGTATAAAATATCTTGATTTAACTTTATAAAAAGAAAATCTCAATTACAAGATGTTTATGTAAGCATATGCTTATATATATATATATTAGTTCAGTCTGTGAAATAGGCACGTTTTTAAATATAGTACTTTAAAAATCAAAATATTGCTATTAATCAAAAATTATTCTAGTTGGAAAATTTTAAATGTTGATTTGATTACTACTTATATTGTTGAAATGTTAAAAATAAAAACACATTAAGTCACAAAAGATTTATTAATAGATGTCTGAAGAAAACTTATTAGATTGACCAATAATCAATAAAATATTATTGGCAGAGTATTGATTAACTGAACAACACTTTTTAAAACAACGAAAAATCAATTTTACTTTTAACAGAAAATTACACCGATCTCAAAAATATATTCATCTTAATGTATATATATATGCAATGTTATGTTCTTTTAAAAATGACTGTTTTTGAAGTCAAATTTATTAACGCAATGTTTAAAGAACTAAATAAAATGTATTAGGTTTACTTTTTTAAAAAAGTATTATAAATAAACTATAAAACTTCTGATTTAAAGTGGTCTTAAAAATCATAATTTGCAGGAAAAAATATGAGATCAAAACGTTTGCTTAATTATTAAGTAAAAAAAAATTATTGTGAAATATTTTATATAAAAATATAGTACTTTTGTTCAGTGCAAGTAAATGCTTAATATATATATATATATTGATACAAAGACTTTCACGGGTTGCATATATAAAAGACATATTTTGCGGTTCATCCGTGTTAAAATATTTTAAATATTGATTGATATACCGACGTTTCGACTTGGTCACACAAGTCATCCACTGGGTGACAAAAAGCCAGATTGTATCAATAAACGAGATGATACATGCGGTAATCATGACTGATAGCGATCGCGACATTTCGCCCTCTATTTTTAAAAAACTGAACTACATTTTTTTTGCCTTCTAAATGTATCTAACTGTACTAAATGTATCTAACTATAAATAAACTATATCTAAGTATAAATGTTAATAAAAAAGAATTTAAAAAAACTTACATTTTTATGCGTAGTTTTGACTTGTAAAGTATATCTAACGGTCTTTACTGTATATATAACTATAAATAAATAAACTATATTAACTATAAATGTTTTTACATAAAGATGAATAAATAAATAAAAATGAACTTACATTTTTGTGTAGTTTCCAGCTACACACATGAGGAAATGCACGAAAACGCTGTCACGTTCGTACATATTTCTAAATGAAAATTCCTGCAGGTAGGATGAGAACAAAGGTCTGCTCATACCAAATTGGTATTTTATCTTACGCTTTGCTCTCATCCACATATTTTCCACACTTTGCAATTACATAGTGAGAATAACGTAGTTCGAACCACGGATCCTGCCTGCAGGAAATGTAAGTTCATTTTTTTTATTAATTAATGTTTATGTAAGAACATTTATAGTTAATATAGTTTATTTATAGTTATATATGCAGTTGTGACCGTTAGATATACTGTACAAGTCAAAACTACGCATAAAAATGTAAGTTTTTTTTATATTCTTTTTTATTAACTTTTATACTTAGATATAGCTTATTTCTAGTTAGATACACTGATTAAAATTAGATACACTTAATACAAAAAAAATTGAGTTCAGTTTTTTAAAAATAGAGGGCGAAGTGTCACAATCAGTCATGATTACCGATACATGCAAACTTTCTCCTATTTGGAAAGATTTTTTTTTAAAAAACAATCTTAATTTAACATTTTTGCTATTGGTGGAACTTTAACATTTTTTTTCAAATCAGTGATTGTAGCACCTCTATAACCATCTTTCTACCTTTTATCACCTAGTGGATGATTATGTGACCAAGTCAAAATGTCGTCGGTATATCAATATTTAAAATATTTTAACATGGATGAACCCACAAAATATGTCTTTTATATATATATAATTGATCATTATTGGATGATTAACTAGTGAGGTGATAAAAACTCCAGGTCTTGAGTTTGTCATGGAGATGGTATTTATGAGGCCCTCCAAATATATAGACAGAGAAAGAATATCAATTAATATTCATTCATAATAACTAATTAAACAATTTATTTTTAAATTTATTCGACTTGGAATTTTGTACATCAGTTTAAAATTTCGAAGAAAACTTAATTTACAATTTTTATTTTCATTTCTTAGGAAAACCTATACTCTAGGGAGAAAGAACCCTGGAATTAAGTTTCTAAAAACATTTTTTTGTTTGTGTATAATCAATATGATCAAAGTAACTCAAACATAGAAGATTAACAACTGATACAAATAATTTTAAAAAACTCAAATACATATTATGTATAAATATTTTATATATAAAAGTGAAGTTAAAATTAGATTTAACTAAGAGATTTCTCTTGTTTGCGAAAAGATGAAAAATGATTAATTATAAAGTTTTATATATGTATATATAAATATGATTACTATTAGTAATTTTTTCTTGTCTTGATTGGTCAAATATAAACAACTTATGGATAAAAAATGTTTTTTAATAATCAAAAATTATTAATTTTTAATGTTAAAATCGCTTTAAAGCCTTTGTAAACAAATTGCAGTATCTTCTCAACTTTTTTTATCCACTAGCTTTACCTAATTCGAGTATTATATCATCTCTCAAAATTTGCATAAAATTATAGTGAAAATAAATACAAGAAATGTCATATCATCTTCCCTTAAATTTTCCAACAGCGCTATGTATTAAAGTTTAAAATTAATCTGACAAATAATTTGGAACTTAGTAGTTCATAAGTAGAACTTTTTTTTTCATGTGACAAAGCACTGACTGGGAAGCGAACCCAGGCCAGCTGCTTGGAAGGCAGTGATGCTAACCACAAGACCATCAACGCTTGACCACATGTAGAATATTTGAAAAATTTAACTATATTTTTCTGATATTTCATACATATACATTGTAACGATCAGACAATAACACTCTTTCATGTTGGAGATAAATTGCTATAATTTTAGTATCTAATGTTTAATAGTTTGGTTAAATGCCACCAAGTCCTTTCAAAATCTGAAAGATGATTGTATTGTATTTAAACGCCAATATTTTTTAAATGTGCACTTTAAACAAGGTCAGTATTGTTTTAATTATCCAGGGTAAAACAAAATTATTAACTCATTAGCATGAAAGACTTACTCTTTTATGATTGTTTTCTATGCATCTTCAGCAATATCTTCTCTTTGTTTTAGTTTCACAAAACTATTATTTGGTCATACTTTTTATATTATACTGCCTAAATGGTTTCTTCTTCCTTTTAATGATTTATTTTCAGATTTAATTACTAAGATCATTATTCTATTGGAACTCTTAACAATGTTGTGAGCACATTACACACATTACTTTAAATTTGACCTATGTGTGTATAAGTTCATGAATTTGGAGTATTCTGTTTTGGAAATAAAAGTTCTGTGATTTTTTACAAATTTTCACAATTACTAGCACATTTTTTTGATTGTAACTTTATTTTTTTTAATTTTCATAATCAATCATTTCAGATTATCATCTTAATAATATTTCCCATTCTGCATAATACATTTGAAAGACATCAGAGTTGGAATTCTTTATACATAGAACTAATTAATAAAATCATTTAAGAAATAGATATGTTCACATCATCAAACAACATTTATCAAATATAACCAAATACACATAAGCCATGTAAAATAACTCATCACCTTGTTATGGGCATATATAATAGGGGCACATTAACTGGATATGACAAAATACAAATCATTTTATCATGATTACAATATTTATAACTTCATTAACTCAAATATCTAAGCAGAATTAATTCATCACATAGGGCCAATTTAACTGTCCATGAAAAGTGAGTAGAAATTAGTCCTCAGTCAATTGTTAATTCGTATGAATGGACATAACCAACAGTAAGTATATTCATTGATAGCAAATGATAGATACTTATATTATAATGAATATTACCCCATAGCATAAAGGCATATTTAACTTCACATTTAATTATTTAATCATTCTTATGATTAATCCCAATTACACACAGTACTGGCAATAAAATATAAATTATTAAAATAAATTATAATTAACATTTTCCCTGTCTTCAACTGTATTGCATTTAAGTAAGGTGAGATCATAAGTAGTTCAGATACTCCACATATCCATATAACTTTTCAAGATTAATAAGTCATACCATGTTTAGCTCATGTTTAGATCATTCAATTCCAGAACATACTTTCACAAACACATATTCATACACTAATGTTAAATAAATTTTATTTTAGTACTTAAGAAATCAATTTAATTTCTAACTAACTTAATGAACATCTAAAAATATTTTTATTTTATAATCTATCACTTTATTTATTATTCAGCAAGCTAATCTTTAAACTCATTCTATTTTTTTACTTATAAAATAATTGTTCATACTTTTAAAAAAATATATATCTGAACATTCATAATAGTAACACATAAAATAATGTTATTTTTACATGATATGCTTATCAAAATACATTTCAAAATCTTTTTTTCTTTTTATTCTAATTTACTTTCTTTTAGCTATGCTTAATTAATTATGCACTAACAATGCATTTGATTTTTTACTGCTTCTAAGTGTATTTTCCTTAGTATTATAATATATAGGGTATATGAGCACAGACTTTCACATGACCCACCACTCTCCACACTATCTCATAATACTGATACACTTGAACACATATATGTCGAAAAGATAAATAATCATCAAAAAGGGCATTTCATGCTAAACCAGCAATCATCAGTTGGTCCAGATTACCATCTCTACACATATATGCTGTAAGTGCTCAGATATATATTAAGATAGCAAAATCTCATACTTTAATGGACAGGCCTCAATCTACTCCTCACTCCAACTCTTCAACCATCCATCCAATTGAAAATCTGATGATGGAATGCTCAAAGGCCACCCTGAGGCCAAGATTCTTGTCACACCCATGTTGACCTAAGATCAATCTGACCCCTCATGTACAGGACATAATCCATTTAATATGTGTTCAAGTGTATCAGTGTTACGAGATAGTGTGGAGAGTGGTGGGACATGTGAAAGTCTGTGCTCATATACCCTATATATTACATATATAGACACAGGTATATAATAAGCCTGTGTGTTTCAGTTATTACTTAGTTTTATGAAATATAATATGCTATATCATAGTACCTCATTTCAATTATACATAATCCAAAAAAATGTAAACAAACAAACAAAAATCTAAATGAACAAAAACATTAAAATTTGCAAATTTAACACATTTTACAATACTTAAGCAGCCAGTTTCCATTTCTGAGTACTATATGTGGTGATATTTAATAAAAAATAAAATTTATAAATGAAACAAATCATAACTCTCTTTTTGATAAAAATAAAAACAAAAAAACAAAAAGAATGTGTTATATGGACCATTAAAATAAAAATGCTAAGTCAATATTTTGAATTAAATATAATAGCAGTGAATCAAAAATAACAGCTTTTACTTAGTTATATCATTTCAAATGTAATTGCCAAACATAGGAAATGTTTTAGTAAAGATAAATATTATTAAAACAGGAAAAACTCTTCATACAGTATTGCCACTCAGTATAAGCCAGAATAATCAATGGATTCCATAAGGCTTGTACATAAAGTTCCTATCTAGTGCTTACTTGTCCAATATCCCCACACTAGTTTCTGGCTTGTGGTCTTTATCAGTGAGGAGCCTTGGATCTGAGAGCACTTAATCTAGATCTTAGGATTTAATGCAATCTCCAGCAGCCACCTTTTATCTCTACTTAACTACAAAACTATGAAACTAAAATTGAAAATACAATAATATATTCAATCCAAAATCACTAGCCTATATAGTCATATAGGTCTAAACTCAGTTCAGTACCCATACATTTTCATGTTTTTGGTTCTTTCATAGCCACCTCTATCCTATTAAGGAGAAATGGTGATCATGCAATGTTTAAAGATAAATATGTAAAAAGGTATAATTAAAATGTGTATCTTTTTTTTTTTTGAAGATTTTAATAATAATGAAAAAGTTACTCAAAAAATAAAAAGTATATCTTTGGTTAGAATAATAGTAAAGGTTAGAATTTTGAAAATAATCCATCAACAAAAGTAGATATTAAATGTTCAGATTTTTTCTCTTTGTCTTAATGAGACAATTGACATAACTGGAACAGTATCTTTGGCTATTTTTATTTATTGTAGTAATGGGACGAATATCTTAAAAGAGTTAATTATTTTATCATCATTAGTAACAACACCAAAAGAAACAGAAAATGGTAGTGCATTTGCAGATCCTTTGCTGAAAAAGAAATAAACTTTTTCAAAATTCTATCAGTCACAACTGATGATACTCATAATATCATTACAGTATGAGCTGAGATGAAAATGGTTTGATCATTTCATTCATTAACATATTGGTCTTGCTATACTAGATTTTAATTGCATTATACATCAGCAGGTTTATGTGCCAAGACTAGTTTCAAGAAACTGGAAGATATTATGGGCTTTATTAATTTTAGAATCTATATGCCATTTTTTAAATATACAAAAATTTCTGAAATTGTTAATTAAGGTAAACTCATTAAATAATGGTTAACTTATAATAATGTAGATGTTTACATGCTGAAAAAGTTCTTCAAAGGTTTGATGAGAGTTTAAAGGAAATTAGGTTTTTATAACTATATGATATTTAAATACAAGTATATTGTCAATACTGGCCTTAATCATTAAAACTCAATCAATTATTGTACATTGAATAGCTTTCAAAATTAATGTTTTTTAATGGTTACTGATTGTTTATAAATGAATTAAATATTGAACTTTAAAGTTTTAATAAAACAGTCATTGTCAACTTTGATATAATCAAAACATTCAAAACTAAATTAATAAATTTTTAATTGTGATATTATTTCAAATATCTATAAATATTTTTTAAATATAAATTTATTATTTTTGCTAATATATGAATTTTACAAGAAACTAAATCGAGATAAATTGAGACTGTGATTGTGGTGATGTTGTATTAATTTTTTTCAAGACTTATGCAGTTCAAAAAATTTGAAAAAAACTCAAAATTTACTTTATATCCCGTCAAAATATTAGCAGATAAACTCAATTTGAAAATTCTTCAGTGGTTATACTTTGATGTTTTAGAATTGAAATTAATTGATTTTTAATCCAGATCTACATGGAAAGAAGTTTGTTAATTTGAGAACTGACTTGGAAATAATTGTAAATGATTGATTATTGGGTGTAGTTTTAAAAAATGCTAAAGAGAAAGTATTTAAAACTTGAAATGCCATATCAAAGCTTCGATTGTTTAAAAATACACTTGCAATTGTTAGTATATTAATTTTTTATGCATGTAAATAGCTATTTTCAGAATTTAATTTTATAAAGTACCTATTTAAAAAGAGAATGAATGATGAATCTAGTTTTGGCATGTGTATTGTTAAAAATGACAAAGTAGGATTCTGATATAAAGTAGCATCTAATGTACTACAATAAAAATCTCATTCAAAAATTTATGTAAATTCTATGGTAATTTATAAAATTATCTCACTAAAATTCTGTAGTAATTAATTTTTTAATAATTTTTTTTATTAAAAAACTGTTCAGTATGTCAATAATTTGATAAATAAATTTGTAAATTTTTGGCAAGCACATTTTAAAAAGTTTGCCATCAGTGAACTAGTAAAGTAAATTTTTAAAACACAATTAACAAAAAAAAAGTTTTACCATTTTAACCAATATTAGTTCTTGTTAAAAGGTTTTTTTAAAAAAATGCTTTTATTGAAGTTGGAAAATCAGTTTGTTTTTTTTGTTAAGTTTTGACCTTTTTTGAATTAGAATGAAATTTTAAAATTGAGGTTTAATATATTTAAATTCAATAGAATTGCTTGAAATCTGGTGTATTACTAAGTAGTACTAGCCTAATTTATTTGGCACCTTCATATTTTCAGTAATTCTTTTAGTTTATTAGATATGGAACAGAGGGTGGAAAAATATTAAAAATATTTAATAATTTTATGTATCTCAATTATGAATTATTCTTAAAACTTTCATTTGTTTTAAATAAGACTTGCAAGAGGGCCTATAAATATGTTTTATTTCATGTGTATAACATTTTAGAATTGATATTTACTATATTTAAGTTCAATATAACCGGTTGAAATTTTGTCAACTGATAGGACACATTAATTTTTTTAATAGGTCATTTAGTTTCGTAGATAGGAGGAGTGAGGAGAATGGTTTAAATAATGCTCATCATCAATTTTATTTGTTACAATTGCAACATCCATTTAAGTAATAAAAAAGTTGTTGGTAATATAGATTTGTTAAGCATATTCTTTAATTAAAAAGGAAAAGAGAAATTTTAAACATAAAAAGTATATATATATATATATATATATATATATATTAACAATTTTTTAAATATAAATAAAAACTGTTTTCTTATGCATATATAATTATGTACCACATACTAAGTATGATATAAATATAAAGAGTATACATATTAAATTACTCCAGAAATTTGTAATGATATATATACATTATATGTGTAAAATTGATTTAAATAAAAATTATATGTATTAAATGAAATTCATTTGCAATATAGCTTTGATAAGCATTTTTTTTAAAAAAATAAAAAAATTCCATTTCCAGTCAAAGTCATTTAAAAGAATCTTTTATATTTTTAATCTTTTACATAGACATATATTATTATGTACACATACAAATTGAGATATATACATGAAGAATATACATATTAACTTACATTATATATATATATATAATGTAAGTTAATATATAGGTATATATGTATATATATATATATATATATATATATATATATATCATCAACCATTATCAATCCACTGCAGGATGAAAGTCTCTCCAAGTTCAATCCATCTTCTCCAATCTTAAGCTTCTCTTCTCCACATCATCCCTGCAACTTTCTCATCTCATCCATCCATCTCACATGTGGTCTCTTTCTTGATTTTTTACAATCTCTTGGAATCCAGTTTAAGACTTCAATTGTCCATCTATTATCATCTCTTCTAGCAATATGTCCAGCCCAACTCCACTTCAATCTTTTAATTTTTTCAATGAGATCAGTAACACCTGTTTGTTCTCTTACCCATACATTGCGTTTTTGATATATAAATATATATATATATATATATATATATATATATATATATATATATATATATATTGTAACGGAATATAATATCCCATCACATTATTTTTAAAATGAAAATAAAAAGATTGTAAATAAAATTGATTTATTAAAAAGAAAAAAACTTAAAAACTGAAAAGTAAAAGTTGTTTAATATATATATTGTCGTGCAGATGGAAAACTTAAACTATTTTAAGAAAAAGTATTTTTTGTTGTAAAAAAAAGTAAAAATATAAAGAGTGATATTTTAAAAATAGAAATAATGTTGATTTCTATAATCTTAGAAAATGGAAATGATTGTCTTATTAATTAAATGATTGTTCAAAAGCAAACTAGCCCTTGAAGCATTTAAAATAAATTAAATGGTCAGATAAGAGAATACAAAGAAATTAAATGACCAATGCAAGCACGAAAATGACAGCACGGACTATAACTGAAACACGAGAGGATTAGTGACGTCTTGCTCATTGAATCCCAAGATCTGATGATAAGAGGCTAAGAAAAATATAAAAGCAAAATGATTATTATAATTGTTATCAGAGAGCTGACTATGAATATGTCGTTATAACTAGCTATATTGCATATTTTCACGATGTGGAAGTCTGCAACAGATTTAATTTTCCGGACAACCAGCTGAGGCCTATTGATGACAGTTTCTGGCCAAATGCATGGCAAGTCGCAGTTTCATTTCAAAGAAAGACAAAATCTACGAAAGTGATCATGAAGATGGACTTCTAAATCTGCTAAATCCATAAAGTATGAACTCTTGTGTCTATCTAATAAGAACTTTCCTAAAATTGCAATTAATTAATAGCTGAAAATAAGAACTCTTATCTGACTTAAATAGGCAAATTCAATTGTTAATATTTTTAGGCAGATGTTTAAGCAATCATTTCCATTTCATTTTTTTTTGTGTGTGTATTATGTTTTAACTAAAATATATTAAATTTAAAGTTGGGTGTAGATAGCTGCATGGATAAAGATTAATAACTATGTTTAAATTCGTTTATGTTTAGTTTAAGGGATTTTAATTACAGGCTATTTGTTTCATAGTTAGGGCAATGCTTGTGGAGGGTTATATGGGCATTTATATTAATGTAGTGTGAAGTGTGTTTGGCATACAGGGCAATGTGCCCAACTGAATGCATGACGCCAAAGAGGCAGTCATATCATTGCAATGATTGCAGACATATTTCCTGCACCATTGACCCCTTCTAGCTCTGGAGGGATTATCAGTCAGCAGAAATACTGCTCTCCCCCATGCATAGCACTCTTTAAAGAAATTATATACATGATTCCTTAGTCAGACAGATACCCATTCCTGTTCTGGACACGGACCATTTCCTTCAAATAATATCATGCTGTCAGATGCACATTCCTGTCAGTGTGGTTTTATGGTAGCCTCTTCATATTGCATTTGGTTGCGACTATATATCTGGAAGCAGGCATTGGGTTGGCTACGAACTTTTAGTCTGAGATTGAATGAATGTTTTGATAAGTTTTTAAGTGGAAAAAAAAATCTATGTAGACTATCTATACTCAACATGCTAAAGTAAAATATAATTTAAATATCCATCTGTGCGGTCTATTTAAAATAGTAATTTAAATTTAAAAAAATTAATGTTAAAATCTAAAAATAAATTTATTCCTCAATTTTAAATGTGCGTTAATAAAATCTATTTGTGTGTTAGTTACTGGCAGTGACTTCTTTTATTTTATTGTTTTAAATATTAATATATTTTGAGAATCTAAATCTATTAAAACTTATAAAAATGTTTAAAATCTCTGCTACTCTATGAGCTAGTGACATTGGGCAAATGGTCAGAATAATATATATATAAAAAATTTTTGAATCTTAACTTATGTATCTGCCTACTATATAAATTTTTCTAAATTCAAATGCCTAAATGGTGCCCTTGTAGTGCGGATACATTAAGACACCTTCCAGTGACCCTTAAAGGAACACCCAACATGGGGAGATCTTTAATAAACCATGAGTGCCCTGAGAATTTTAAAAATAAATCATGCCAGTAAGATTTTTTTTAAAAAATGAGTATAAACCATGAGTACCTTGAAAATTAAGCCAGTAATATTTTTTCTGAAATCAGAATATATTTTTTGTATTAAGTTATAAACTTGAATTTTGTGTGAAAAGTACTGCCAGTAAGAAAATTGTGCATATGTAGAAATAAATGCGAGGAATAAAATGTAATAATTAATATAAATCATAATTAAAAAAAAAAGTCTAAAATCACGTAACTTTTTTGACTTGCCTAAGTTAATAATGAAATGTATGAAAAAGGGAACTGTTGAGAGAGGAGGTGTAATCTCAGCTGGGGTGAAAAGGAAAGAATAATCAGCATTTTTTTTCTTGTAATTACTAACCAAAGTTATGTCTTTTAATTAATAACCAAAGTTTTGTCCTTTTAAAATTTTTTTAGTATAATCAATTTGTGTAACGTCATTACTAACACTAAGTAAATTCTTTTTTTTTTTTAATGTTTTTGTTTTTGAGGAAGTTTACTGATATGTAATGGAATATAATATCCCGTCACATTATTTTCAAATGAAAATAAAAAGATCGTAAATAAAATTGATTTATTAAAAAAAAAACAACTTAAAAACTGAAAAGTAAAAGTTGTTTAATATATATATATATTGTCGCGCAGATGGAAAACTTAAACTATTTTAAGAAAAAGAATTTAAAAGTATTTTTTGTTGTAAAAAAAAAGTAAAATTATAAAGATTGATATTTTAAAAATAGAAATAATGTTGATTTCTATAATCTTAGAAAATGGAAATGATTGTCTTATTAATTAAATGATTGTTCAAAAGCAAACTAGCCCTTGAGGCATTTAAAATAAATTAAATGGTCAGATAAGAGAATACAAAGAAATTAAATGACCAATGCAAGCACGAAAATGACAGCATGGACCATAACTGAAACACGAGAGGATTAGTGACATCTTCCTCATTGAATCCCAAGATCTGATGATAAGAGGCTAAGAAAAATATAAAAGCAAAATGATTATTATAATTGTTATCTGAGAGCTGACTATGAATATGTCGTTATAACTAGCTATATTGCAGATTTTCATGATGTGGAAGTCTGCAATAGATTTAATTTTTAGACAACCAGCTGAGGCCTATTGATGACAGTTACTGACCAAATGCATGGCAAGTCACAGTTTCATTTCAAAGAAGGACAAAATCTACGAAAGTGAAGATGGACTTCTAAATCTGCTAAATCCATAAAGTATGAACTCTTGTGTCTATCTAATAAGAACTTTCCTAAAATTGCAATTAATTAATAGCTGAAAATAAGAACTCTTATCTGACTTAAATAGGCAAATTCAATTGTTAATATTTTTAGGTAGATGTTTAAGCAATCATTTCCATTTCTGTTTTTTTGTGTGTAAAATGTATTAAATTTAAAGTTGGGTGTAGATAGCTGCATGGATAAAGATTAATAACTATGTTTAAATTCGTTTATGTTTAGTTTAAGGGATTTTAATTTCAGGCTATTTGTTTCATAGTTAGGGCAATGCTTGTGGAGGGATATATGGGCATTTATATTAATGTAGTGTGAAGCATGTTTAGCATACAGGGCAACATGCCCAACTGAATGCATGACCCCAAAGAGGCAGTCATATCATTGCAATGATTGCAGACATATTTCCTGCACCATTGACCCCTTCTAGCTCTGGAGGGATTATAAGTCAGCAGAAAGACCACTCTCCCCCATGTGTAGCACTCTTTAAAAAAATTATATACATTCCTTAGTCAGACAGATACCCATTCCTGTTCTGGACATGATCATTTCCTTCAAATAATATCACACTGTCAGATGCACATTCCTGTTGGTGTGGTTTTATGCTAACATCTTCATATTGCATTTGGTTGCGACTATATATCTGGAAGCAGGCATTGGGTTGGCTACGAACTTTTAGTCTGAGATTGAAAGAATGTTTTGATAAGTTTTTAAGTGGAAAAAAAATCTATGTCAACTATCTATACTCGATATGCTAAAGTAAAATATAATTTAAATATCCATCTGTGCGGTCTATTTAAAATAGTAATTTAAATTTTAAAAAATTAATGTTAAAATCTAAAAATAAATTTATTCCTCAATTTTAAATGTGCGTTAATAAAATCTATTTGTGTGTTAATTACTGGCAGTGGCTTCTTTTATTTTATTGTTTTAAATATTAATATATTTTGAGAATCTAAATCTATTAAAACTTATAAAAATGTTTAAAATCTCTGCTACTCTATGAGCTAGTGACTTTGGTCAAATGGTCAGAATAATATATATAAAAAATTTTTTTGAATCTTAACTTATGTATCTACCTACTATATAAATTTTTCTAGGTTCAAATGCCTAGATGGCACCCCTGTAGTGTGGATACGTTAAGACACCTTCCAGTGACCGTTAATATATATATATATATATTGATTTAAAGTAAAATTATATGTAATAAGTGAAGTTCATTTACAATATAGTTTTGAGAAGTTTTTTTTTTAAAAAATATTCCAGTCAAAATAAAAATATTAAACAGTTTTTTACTTAAAAAAATATTTAATATTTTAAATCATTTTAATATATATATATATAACATTACATTTACATACTAAGTAGGATATATATACATAAGGGTTATACACTTTAACTTATAGTGTAAATATCTAGTAATATATGTATATTTCAACTATATGTGTCCAGTTAATTTGAAATGAAATATGTTTTACATGTTTATTTACTGTGCCAATACTAAAAAGTTAAAAATAATTGAGATAAAAATATATATTTATATTAAATGCTTCTATTGACCATATACTACAAAGAGAAAAAAAAGTTTATTTAACCACAATAGGGATTTTTAGATTTAACTTGAAATAAAAGCATGGGGCTCCAGAAATTAATTAATTCAAATAGAGATTGACTTAATTAATTTCTACATCCCCTATGGGGATAAAAGCATTTATTGTATCAAACAAATTTCTCATTTATAAATATTTTTGCTATTCTAATTTTACTTAATTTGTGTTTTTTAAAACAGAATTCATTATATAAAATATTTGGAAGTTAATTTTAGAAACTACATATTGAATATATTACATTTATCTGTGGTTTCTTTTTAATTTGCATACAATATCACTGAATTGGTATATTTAAAAAAAAAATAAAGGTAATTAGCAGTAATTAATTAAGTCATTATTTGAATAGTAATTAGAGTGTCACATCAGATAAATGAATTATTAGTTGTTCCCATTGGCATAAGCTGATTTCTATCATGAACAACTTAAGTATTAGTAAAGTCAGTTTCAAATTGTCAAAATGCATCATTAATTTTAAATGAAAACTGCTTGGTACTAAGAAAATACCACCTTAGGGTATTTTAATTTATGATTGATAATATAAAGGAGTTAAATGTTGACTATTGCATCTGCATTAATTTTAACTTTAAATACAAAGCTATCACTGATCTAAACACTAATTGGTGTAATATAATTATCCAAAACTGATTTTTTTATCACATTTTATTATAAGTAGACTGATTCTTTGGGTATAAGAATTTAGCTTTTTATGGATTAAATTTATTTATATTACATCTAATATTAAGTATAGAGGATTTGAACGCAGATTTTCAATCACCCTTCAACTATCCACACTATCTTATACAACTGATACACATGACCACACATATGTAGAAAAGATAAATAATCACCAACATATGTATTTCATGCTAAACCAGAGCTCATCAGTTGGTCCAGATTATCATCTCCCATATGGGATTTGAATTTTCATCATCAGATTTTCAATGATGTGGATGGCTGAAAAGTTGGAGGTTGGAGTGGATTGAAGCCTATCCATTAAAGTATGAAGATTTGCTATTTTAATATAAACTGAGCACTGATTATATATATGTGTGGAAGATGATAATCTGGACCAACCGATGAGTGCTGGTTTAGCATGAAATAGGTATATTGGTGATTATTTATCTTTTCTACAAGTGTGTGGTCATGTGTATCAGTTGTATGAGATAGTGTGGATAGTTGAAGGGTGCTTGAAAATCTGAGTTCAAATCCTCTATACTTACAATTAAGCTCCCAGGTTTGTGAAGAGTGCCTGGTTTTCAAATATTTATATTACATCTATAAAAGTATTTTAGTTTTAGTTTTGAAGTCAACTTTATTATTATGCATAATTTATTATAATTATTATATGATGCTATTTATATCAAAGGTGTCTCATGAAAAAAAGTTTAATTAATAGATATTATACAAATTGTGGAAAGAAAAATATTAAGTAAGATGTACAGATAGTAAGTCAGCTTTAAAATAAACTTGTACATCAGTATATGCATATTTCAAAAATTAAACATAGTTAAATAAAATAATATATATAGAACATAATAAAATAAGTAAGTTACAGCATTGAAGATAGAGAGCAAACTCCAGATAGCTGCATAAATGTCTGCAAGGGGCAAGGCCTAATCTCCGATCATAATTTTTCTATCTTATTATGATAGGGTGACCAGACTGGTTTAATTAAAATTTGGGACATAACGATGTTTACGGCAGTGCCCTTTTTTTTTAAAAAAAAACTCCATTCCTGTGTATATTCATCATTCTAAGTAATCTTTCGCTTTTGCATGTTGTCTATTGTTTAGGGCTATTAATACTCCTACTAATTCCATCACTATAGGAAATTAATATCAACAAAGAACTAGTAAAACTACACTGTCAATCAAATCAGGTGCAAGCACAGTTCAAATTTTAGTCTACAAAAATCCAACTGCACATGCTCCAAGGTGAGATTGGATGTGAGAATGCAGTTAGCTTGAGAATGCAGCTATATAATGTAATAACACTCTTTGTTTTGGTGTTGGAATTTGTCTGAAGCTTTTATAATATTACTATAGAGACTGAAATGGACAGAGAGGTCCAAGAAGCTATCATTTTTGCAATAAATTATTTATATAAGACAAATAATAATTATGAGTATTTGAAAATTAGGACATACAGTGGTTCCAAAATAACATTTCTGGGATATGTAATCAAAAATAGGGACAAATTCTGAAAAATTGGGATGTCTGGTCACCCTATATTATGAAGAAGTGAGTTATATTTTATTTTTAGTAACTATTTATTTACAACAAATTACTTTTTGGTAAATACATAAATTATTATTAATCTCTTTTAATGGCAACAAAATAATATTATATTTACTTTAAGTTTACTAATACCGCTCATGTGTCTGTATAATGTAATAAATTTTTGCACAAAAGAATGACTAACTATATTCTTTAATTATTCACAATTTTTTACTCACAGTCATTATTTTATTACTTCTAAAAAGTACAAAGTTTACATTTGCAGATGAAATAATTATATTAAAATATCTCAAAGATCTCAATTTTACAATATTTATTATTAAACTGGAAATAGTACATAAATTTGCTACGCAAACAAACTTTAGGCAATCAAATAATTGTTAATATAAATTTAACATTATATTAAAGTAACCAGGCAATCATCTCATTGAGCATCAAACATCAGCTGACTCTGACCTCACAGTTAGTATTTTTAGGTACTTTTTCTTTTTTTTAAAAAGGTTTATTATTTTTCGAATTTACATGTTTATATACAGTGATAAACCAAATTGACTTATGATTCACAATGCATATTTTGATTTAATGTAATTTTTCAACATAGAACTTCATTATCTAGGTATATTTTTTTAGACCAACATTCTCACATGATATGATGTCTGATGATTTATTTATGATATTAGTAAGTGGACAATGTTACATCCAAATGGCAATAAGACATTTATTTTATAGCGCTATGTTTTATAAATTGTAATACATTAAAAATCAGCCTTTTCAAGCTATTGTGCATGCACTTTTACGAGTATTAATAACAAATGAATACTTTCTCTCCCAACACAAGATATTCCGGTACTTAAGATTTGCCCATATATAAGCATTTGGGTTGGAAAGAATAAGTGGATTCATTTTATTTTTTCATAAATACTATATCTTGTGTTGGGAATGAAAGTATTCATTTATTATTAACACTCATAAAAGCGCATGCACAATAGCTTGAAAAGGCTGATCTTTAATGTATCCAAATGACAAGTAACAACAAAGCCATTTTCATTGGTCACACAACTCCATGCAATGATTAACTGTTGGCAATGGTCCCATGTCACAATACACTTGAGAAACTAAGAAGTGGGTTATTTCTGGCACAAATCCAGATCCCAATGATCAAACTTCTCAAAGACTTCTAAGTCCAAGGTGCAACTTCCGGCAAAAAAACTCTACCCATACGTTCTCCATGGCAAGCTTCAATGAAATGCCCATCATTCAGGCCTCTCTTTGTGATGCAGTAGATTAGTTGGTTCTTTCAGGGAAAGTTGCATGCTGTAGCATACCTTCCAAAAATATCCTACACCAAATTAGGATTCTTAGATAATTCCACTCTGACTCACATTCAATGTCTTCCTTTTTTGTATCCCAAGTGATGATGATTCACAACCATACTTCAAAACCATTATATTTATCATATAAATACTACCAGCTTTTAAAGCACAAGATATAAATGATATAATTTTATAGTCATTTAAATATTACTGTAAAATTGTCCAAGGTAGAGTCAATAACAACTATAAATTTTAAGGCTTTAAATATTATTAATAATAAATTCACTATATTATCATCCAAATATACTAAACTTGTAGATATACAACATATATTAAACTATTTAACAAAGTTTACAACTATTTCATGAATCTTACCACATATTGATTAATTATTTGACAAATTTTAAACAAACTAGTCATAAAATCATCAACGTTTATTATCTTTGATGCCATGCTATGGCCACTCAAAGCTCCTCCAGTACAAATATTGCATGATTGTTACCACACTGTTTCTCAACTAGTTATGACGTTACAATTAGTTTCTAATCTTATACAGAAGTTCTCTGCATATAAATACTAAACACAGGTATCACTCTGATTTTTATGTGTAAAATAATCATAATAATTTTTAAATATTTAATAATTAAATGTTTTCCCCCAATATTAAAATTAAATATTAAAAACCCATGTCAGAGTGATTTCATAAGATTTTGTACATTGTTTTGGAATCGTACCTATTAAATTGCAGCCAAATGATGAGAGGTGTATAAAAGTAATTATATCGCAGATGCTTATTGGTTGATTGTCTTTGTATGATAACATAACAAACACTTTTCTCTCTATTTACCACTATTTAAAAATACAATATTTATATGACACAAATAATAAAGCAATTATAGCAAAATATGTCATTAGTTTATTTTCACCAATGTTTCAGTCGCATATATAAAATTCAAACATACTTGTTGCTAAACAGATTGGAGGATTTGTTTAAATTGTAAGTAGTTAATTTATATATTATTTGCAATAGAGCATCTTGACTATTTTGATTAAAATTACATGTAATTAATATTAATTTATGCTTACGTTGTTAGAATTTCTAGTTATTAACTCAGTCTTAGTTTATTTCACCTTACTATTACAACAGTGAATATTATAAGGCCAAATTCTGTAAAATCTGATCAGCTTTATGTTTCGTATTTGTAAAAATTTTAAACATTATATTAGAAAATTATTTCACATCCAGATGATGAACAGTACTGGAAATTGTGAAACAATTATATTGGAGAAGCTAATTGGATAATTATTTAAATGATGTCAAAGATAATAAATGCATACCCCTAAGGCTTTAATGATTAGTTTGTTAGAATTTTAAGTAGTTGATAATAATAATATATTATGAAGGATGATGATGATTGAACTCTGTCACCACCTAGCCCCTTAAATATTAATACACTAATGAGCTATGGAAAGATTTTAAATCACATAGATTCAGAGTAAAATATGTGTTTGTAGATATAACAAATATACACACATACATGACATGTATAATTTATTCATAAACATATACACTGGAAGATTTTTTTGGTATTTGTACATATATTTTATTTTTACTATTATAAAGAAAAAAAATTTGTATATTCTATTTGGTTTCAACTATTTAAAAAGTTAAAAAAAAATAAAAAAGTAAGTTTTGCTTTTTATTATTTTGTAAAACTAATTAATTATTAAGGGGTTTTTTCTTGTCATTTATATGTATATATTGTAAAAAAGAAAATAATTTTGTTTTTTCTATTATCAAAATTAGAGATTCAGCAAATAAATTTTATTTTTTGTGTATTGATTAAAAACCCATTATTTTATTTATTAATTAAAAGATTTATCTGGGGATTTAATTAGAAAAAAAAAATAGTGATACGAAAAAACAGGCTGACAGCAGTTTCTTTTTATATGTATTGCTGTGCTTTTGGATTGTGCTGTAGCAGAAAGAGAGAGAAATGGAAACAAAAAACTTTGGCAGAAAAGTTAGTTGAAACTCTGTTCTGGAAGACTCTGGATTGCTAGGAAAAATTGCATAGCTATATTTCATTACTAAATGCTAGAAATCATTTGCAGGGAATAAATGTTTGTGATTGTGTGAATTACTAATTCTTGCCCTAACAGAATCCTGTTTCCTGATCTGATTAAAGAAAGCAAAATGGAGTAGAAAGCTCATTTTTGTACATGTCATTTTCCCTTGTCAAAATGTGAGCCTGTACATAATTGTTCTTTATGCAAAATAGATGTATAAATCTGAATTCTTTGTCAAGCATTGGTGGTTGAGAGGTCAGCAACAACTGCTTTACAAGCAGATGTCCTGGGTTAGCGGGTTCACTTTCCAGCTGATGCTATGACACATGAGGAAAAAAATCTGAATTCTTATGCCTCCTGTTTTATAATTTTATGCATGAGTATATTGGAAACTTTGAACAATGAGTCAATTTTTAAGGAAGAAAAAGAGAAAGAAAGAAGTATTTTAATAAATTAATTGTTTTTTCTTTGAAGAGATTTAGCTCCAGATATTTTTTTTTTCAATTCAATTTATTAATATTTCAATACTTAATAAATCCAATATTTAAAATAGATAAGAAAACCATACTCCCTCAGGAATTTTCTTTTTTAAATTTTAATATATTTTAAACCTATTTAACATGTAACATGGATTTTTTTTTTATCAATACAATTTGTAAATTAATCAATATGTATACATATTTATGTGTGCATATGACATTGTTTTAATTTTTTTATTATAAATGCAATTATAATTTTTTTATTATAAATGCAATTGATAATTCAATCACTATGTACATATATGTATGTGTACATAAACGAATTATTATTTATTTTATTTTGTATAATGATATTTGACTTTTAAAATTCAATGTGTTTTTTTAAATATTTATTAATTGTTGGAAAATGTGTGCACGTGTATATAACCATATATCTCTGTGAAATTAAAAAAAGATGGGAGGGATTTTTCATATATCTTAATATTGGATGTTTCTTATGTGTTATATTGTGTTGAATTGGAAGTATGAGTTTTATTTGTTTACATAATATTAATAAATTAGTTATTAAATTAAGTCAGCATTTGGCGTTCAATTTATCTGCTCATCTCACTCTACAGAAAATATAAGTTATAAATGTTGTTTGTCTATTTCTTTACATCACTCATCTTGAGAGTTTATGAGTTTTTACTGAGCTTGAGTCTGGGATATAATATAGAGAGGTGTTGGTGTAGGTTTCTATAAGTACCATTTTAAAATATTCTTTCTCTGAAAGGAGAATGTAGTTTATAGAGTCCTGGATTCAGCTTTATAAAAATACTTTATTAATGGCAAGTTTTACTGATCCATATAGGGACTGATACCAAAAGAGTGATCAGGAAATATACTAATGATTATTAGTTTGATCCCTTTTTAATCGCATATATTTTAATTTCAGAGTGTCAATCGTTTAATTAGTTTAAAATAATATCATATGTGGATTGTGGCATGTCATTAAGTTGATTTGTGTTATACATGTGTGAGGCCTGCAGTAGTAATTTAAATAACACGGTTAATTGTATATTTTTCCGTTTAAAAATTTATAGCACTTTGTGTAAGTCTTAAATTAATTGTGTGTGGTTATAAAATAGTATATGGTAGACAATGTGAATGGGATAGGTGTCTGGTACAGTAAATAATAGCACACAACGTGGTAGGACACAAAAATTCCTTAGAAATAAAATATTTCCAGTCAAGTAAATAATGATGTACAACGTAGTAGGATCCAAAAACAATACAGAGGATCTTATATAGTAGAAGATTAGATTAATGAAATCACTATAGACTTAGAAAAAAAATAGAAAGTGATGTACAAAACTCAGATATCTTATTAACAATTTTTTTGTTATGGAACACATAACATTTATACTGTATATAATATGTATGCATAAATGATAGGAATAGTAAGTAAAGGATAATAAGAATAAGTTGGAGTGAGAGGAGATTAACCCCCATTTAATAAGTAAAGCAACATGTAAAACAGGTAAAAGATTTGAATATTTAAACAGGCAGAAGATTTGGGGGGGAAAAGATTTATTTTTTATTATTATTCATAACAAAATCATGAGAATATTTAGTGTAGGCATAGCATGTGGTGGTTGGTATAGTTCATTTGAAGAAGGAACAAATCTGGAGTATTGTTTCAAATATATAGATATATAGAAAATAATAACAATAATAACAATAACAATAATAATATTATGTAAATAAGCATTTATTTATAATAGTAATAGTAGTAGTAATAGTAGTAGCAGCAGCAGCAGCAGCAGTAGTAGTAGTAGTAGTAGTAGTAGTAATAGTAGTAGTAATAATAATAATGATGATGATGATGATGATAATAATAATAATAATAATAATAATAATAATAATAATAATAATAATAATAATAATAATAATAATAATAATAATAATAATAATAATAATAATAATAATAATAATAATAATAATAATAATAATAATAATAATAATAATAATAATAATAATAATAATAGTCATGTGGGTCAATGTATCAAGCAAAACCTACTCCATTTTTAGGCTTTCCTTTTTTTCTAGGAGCCATTGGAATGAGATGTCAGATCCAAGCCAAGCTCAAAGAAGAAGTCAAAAGCATAGCTGAATCACTCTCAAAGGCACATTTGTCCATATATGCAAAGGTGCAACTGATTAACAAGCTTATAATAACCAAGATAACATATTATATGCCTGTAGTTGAATTTTCAAAAAAATTTATGGCATGCATTAATTCCATATGTTGCAAGCTCATCTGGGAGGAAAAGACGGTGGCAATTTCAATGGCAAAACTCAATCACCCTCTTATAGCAAATGGACTGGGGTTGCATAGCTTACAAACATTTCAAACATTCAAAACAAGGAATGCTATAATTGCTATACTCACTCAATTTCCTAAATTAAGACACTTAGAGCAGATAACACCTACAGATAGGCCTCCAAAAGATTGTTTTTTGGCAGTCACCATCTACCAATGCAG